>PVKA01000490.1:0-198959 GCA_004027165.1 Ctenomys sociabilis | reverse complement strand
GGGAGGGAGGGAAAAAGGAAAGAGACAAATGGAGATTCAGACCAAAGCTATGACACTTATAAAAACAGACAGTTGCAACTATAGAATCCAAGAGGGCCATGTGGCAATGTTTATTATAAGAAAACTTTAAGTACTTACTAGGCTTCTGAGCAGTATGTGAACATGTTGCATAGTTATCTCACTTATTCTTCACGAGTGCTGTATCATTATTACGTACGTGTAGGTGCAAAACCTCCACATCCACGCCATAATGCACTTCTGCCTTCTTGCCCAGTACAGTCATCCAGGTCACATGGACCAAGTATGCCCCCCTCACAAGACAAAATTCCAGTATTTGAGCTAAAATCAGTGAACATTAATTGAGTTTTCATGCTAGTCCATGAGTTATATTTGATGTTACAAATTTAGGAGTGAATAATACCCAGATCTGTCCTTCAAAGAATTTATGAGACAGAATCAAGAATGAAGATGACACAGATTACACTCGCAGATGGCGATGTGCTAAATGACAACACACCAAGAATCTTGTTTTTTAATGTATTCGGCACAGGGTCTCACCACGCAGCTCAGACTCAATTGTGATCCTCCTGTTTTCAGCCAGTGCTGGGATTACAGGCGTGCGCCACCATGCCCAGGCTCCTTCTCCTTCTCCAGAGGTGGGGCTGGTGCGGCATGCATGACCAGAAATTGAACAAACCCCTGGTCCCTGCTCTTGCCAAAGCAGCAGGCTCTTAGTCCACTAAGTTCTCCCACCAGCCCCACACCAAGAATCTTCAGGCCTCCAAGGAGCATGTAACGCTTGATCACTGAGGGGCTGGCAGTCGCACACTCACTCTGCTGTTCCCTCCTTAGGAAGAACTTCTCATTCCTTTGCACTGACAGTTTCAGGCCCTTATCTGCCTAGCCACGCCCTCTGGGTGTCTCCAGCTGATCTATGACGTTTTAAAAATGTCATTCCTGAGAAAAATCTTACTGGGGAGGAGGAGAAGAATGTAGAGAAACACTTACAGTCCCACCACTTGTCTCAGTTGCTGGAACAAAATGGTTAACTTAGGAAGATGAAAGGGGTCCAGTGTCCTTCTAGACCAGGAGCTGGCTTGGCTGGGGCTGATGGTCATGATAACCAGCTTTCTGTACTCTGCTTTGCTAGTAAACTGTAAGAGCACATCAGACTATCTTCACCATTTCCTTTTATTCAGTTCTACTTTAGATTTTTTTTTCTAAAAAAACATGACTTAATGAAATGTGCTCCATTCAAATCAATACCAACTAAATTCACTCTCCCCTGCAATGATGAACTGTTAACATGACATATTTCTAGAAAACAGAAAGAGTGACCATGCCTTCCCAATTAGATGGTGACAGCTGAAGTCTACATGTGCACTTCTGCGCCTTATTAAATAAGATTGAATTGAAGGCACAGTTGTCTCAGTGCATGTTATCAGATGTCACACCTTTCCCACACTTAATTTATGGATCATGTACTCAGAGGAGGAGACAGTGAGTCATCTGAAACATGGCTTTAGACAACACAGTGCCAATATCCCTCACTTGTCTGTGTTCCTTGTGAATCCTGTGAGTTCCAGCCCCAATCTATTTCGCTGTCCAAACTTTCTGTAGACCAGTGGTTCTTAGGGTGGAGCCCCCAGAGCTGCAGCAGCAGCAACTCCTAGAACTTATAAGAAATGCTAGTTCTTGAGCCCTACCATGCTGGAAACTCTGGAGGTGGGGGCCACTAACATCTGTGTTAGCAAGTCTTCCAGCCATGCTATGTAAGGAAATGTTTGTGAACTCACCCTTCCCTGGGGTGACCATCCCTGGGCAGTAATCAGTTAGAGACCTACTCTAGGGCAGGTCCTGAAAATAGGCCTGGATAAAGAGCCACAGAGATGAAGACACAGAACTTGTCCTTAAGTAGCCAATAGTCCAAAGGCGGGGCATGTATAGCTGCACTGTTGGCCAGCGCTGTTCAATGGCACCATCTTAGGCATTTTAAAAAGCTATGTTTTCAGAGAATCAGAGTCGGAGAGTCTGAGATCAATTCCAAGAATCTCACCCTGCTTGTGAACACTGTGTTGAGGCAAAGAGCTTGGATCTATAGCAATTCCAGAACAGTCTACTCACACTACTCAAAATTACTGTACATATGAATCACTTGGAGACCTTTTCAAAAAGCAGATTCTGACTCAGTAGATTCAGGACAGATTGCTGGGTCTTAACTTTAAAATGAGCGAGCACTGATGATTCACAGCCCATACCTTGCTGCCCGGCACTGCAGGCAGCTCCCACAGGGTCCCTCTACATGAAGTCCCACAAAATTCTTGACACTTCCTCAAGTGGCACCCACGTGATCAGATCCTCCCTTGTAAGATGTCCATACTCAGCAGCAAGCTCCTAAAGCCAGAACAGAGCCCCACAGGAGTCCTGGCCCAGTATGCAGGAGGCATGAGTTCAAGTTCTGCCTCACCTTCTCAGAAGCCACATGACCTTGAGGAAATTCTGACTAGTTCAGCAGCTTCTGAGTTTTCCCAGCTGTACCCCCCCCCCACATCCTTCATACCTTGTAAAAGTCAAGTGAGATATTATATATGAAAGTACTTTAAAAATAAAAATCAAATAACCAAAAAAGAGATTATTACCAAGCTTACTCCTAGCTAAGAGCATGAATGATATGGTTCCTTGTGATCCTCAAACCCCACACCAGGGGCGTTAACTCCCTTCCATCTCTATCATGATCCATCTACTCTGGACGCCGTTGTCCTTGTCTGTACTCTGAGATAGAAAGGAGAATTCACTCTAGCTGGAAGGCAGATAAGAACATTATAGTGCACAAGGCTTAGTTAACTGTATCCCATTGTCCCAATCCAGTCCACTGACTGGTTTGGAAGTGAGGCTGAATTGGAACATATCATACCCATTCATTAATATCTGCCTAAGTCTGCTTTCATTCTGTAGTGGCAGAGTTGAAGAGTTACAACAAAGCCATGTGACCCACAAAAGCCTAAAATGCTTGCTTTCTAGTTCCTTGGGATGCCCCAGTCCAGGACAATGGGGCTGTGGGAGGGCTGAGAAAGCTGGCTCTGGTCATGGCTTCCTGCATTACTCCCAAAGCCACACAGCAGGACCGAACTCTTAAGGGAGGTGCTGCCTCTGCACAGCTAGCTGGCTGGAGAAAGGAAAGTCACCTGCAGAGTGAAAAGATGCCAGTACACTGGAGAGCTCCAGAGCTGTGCTCAGCTTTGATCCGGTTGGAATAGGTGTCCCACCAGGAACTTCTTCTGCAGCTATGCATAACCAGATGCCACTATGACTGTGCTTGGAGCTGGAAAAGATGGAGAAGCTGGAGAAGCCACACCCTGTGCCATCCCTCCTTTGCATGAATGAATTTTAGTGGGGAAACCTGAGACTGTAGCCATAGCCTGGGAAATACAGGTCCTAAGTTTTCAGTCTACGTTATAAGAAGGTGTAATAGAAACAGGCCAAAATGGGTGTTTAGCAAGTATCAGTCTTAGTTCAGGCTGCTGTGACAAACTACCATGATCGGAGGAGCTTAAAAAACAAACATTTATTTCTCCCAACTCAGAAACTGAAAAATTCAAGATAAAGGTGCTGGCAGATCCTATGTCAACAAAAGACACAGAATGGTTTGCAGAAAGCTGCCTCATGTGATAGCCTCACAGTGCATAGAACAGAAAGAGGAGCTTTTATATCTTCTTGATTCAGTTTTGGTAATTTGTAGCTATCTAAGAATCTGTCCTGGGGCAAGTGCGATACCTCAGTGGTCTAAAGTGCCTGTTCAACCAAGCTTAGGCAAGCACAGAGAGTGCAGTTTGATCTCCAGCTCCACATGCCACTTGAGCCCCATCCCCAGAGCCAGCTGAGCCGACCACAAAAAAAAAAAAAAAAAACTCTGTCTATCTCTTCTGTGTTTTCCATTCTGTGAGAGTAAAGATTTTCAAAGTAGGTACTGATGATCTTCTGGACTTCCACAGCATCTGTAGTAATTTCACCCTTTTTATTCCTTACTACTTGATTTTGAGTTTGTTCTTTCTTCTTTTTGATGACAATGAAAATGTGTAATACAACAGCCATTGTTAAATTTATATTTTTATTTTGAGATTCTTTACCATATGTATTGTTGTTACTCTGTTTCTGTCTTTGTTTCTGGTGTTTTACTCTTTTGCTCTTTAAAATAAGAAAGATAAGTAAATGTTTAAAAATAATGAATAAATAGAAAAGAAAGAGAATTTCAATATATGAAATTGAAAAGCACAAAGGCTGTTTTTAACCAGGAGCAGCCTCGGTTTAGGCTTCACACCGTCTAAAAGCTTGGTTTCTAGGCTTTCCACGTGGGGCATTAGCAGAATTAGACCAGGATTATTTGGGTCTTTCCCCCAACAGCACCTGAAGGGACTCTAAAATTAACACTACACAAAACCAAATAATTACTACAAAGTAACCCCGCACTGTGGAAAGAGCCCACCATTGTGTCACTCAAACACAAATGTGCAATTTTAAATCCATGTCGGCTGCCCAGGAGTCCCGGATGCAGGCAGCTGCACTGATACTCAGTGGATGGAGACAGCCCTGTCTTCGCCCAGGCCTGGATCCCTCCAATTGCAAGGGAGCATCTGAATGGTACAACCTGAGTTCCTCCCTACTCGAAAAGTCTAGGATTCTTAGAATAAGTTGGTTCCCAAGAAATAGTGATGAATTAAACATGCACTGAACTGAAGCAGCTATTGTAAAAATCCAGGATTTCATTTGCCCCAGGCAGAGGAGGAGGAGGCCGGAGCTGCAGTGCAGGGTGAAACCTGGGCTTTGTGTGCCGGATTAGTGAAAGGGCATGTGTCCTACAGATTAAGTTTAATTCCTGTGTCCAGGACAGCCTTTTCTGAGGCAGTGTTGACCTGTCACACTTGTCTGCGGGCTCAGCCACCCTTCCCCAGTACCTCAGCCCCCTCTGTCTTCCTTCAATTTCATTCTGACAACTGCAAAGATGACAGTGGCAAGATGGGTGCAGCTCAGGGAGATAAAAACAATGTGAAATTCAGAGATTGGGAGCTTATCGGCCAAACAGGACATGGGATATAAAAAGTAATCAACCTAAAGCTCTTATCAAAATCTCTCCCAGGAAAAGGTTTTAAAATTCTGTCATTGCTCAAGGAAAAATTATGGGATTATTATAAAGGTATTTCATCCACTGTGTTTTCTGTATACAGACAAGGCTCTTACCATGTCAGAGGCAGCAGGGAGATAGTTTGTCTTGAACATTATGTCTGGGGATTCTGGGCATCACATTCTTAACAATTAAGACACGAGCAGTGTACCAGGGAGGCCACTACCACTGTAGTGACTGTGATGCCCCAGATGGTGCTTTTAGACCTAGCAGATACCAGCAGATCTAGCTATACTTGTTGTTCGTGTGTTTCTCTCCATAGTTCTGTTGTGTTGGCTATTGCCTTACCATTTCCACTTTGCACTTAGGAACCAAAATAAAGCAACTGTCCAAAGACCCAGAATAAAAGGTCAGAACCAAGATTCCAATCAGGCCACACACCTCTAAAGCCAAGGAAACACTCAGGCAAATGAGAAGCCTCTAGGTCTAACTCTCTTCCAGGTTTGTGACAAGATCCAAGGTTCACCATGTCAGTGCTTGTGGGAGCACAGTATAAAAGAGAATGTTGGAGATTCCCTTCTACAGGGAAGGGACCAGAGGTGAGCTCTGGCACCAAGAGGAGGTAGACAGCCATCCAGGGACTGAGGAAGTGAGGTACATCTGCATGGCCTCCAAGAGAGACAAGTTCCTACCCATCACTTACCTGTCTCCCCGTTTTCAAAACGTGGCACGAACTGGATTGTGCTATTTAACTTATGCGTTCAGGTGTTTGTCCCTGTGAGGCAATATGTCTTCTTTAATTGTTCAAGTATTCTGGATGCAATGTGTTCAAGGAAAACTAGTTTGAAATTTTCCATAACTACCTGCTGGCAAACCTGTCTGAGTGGTTCACTAGGGGAAAATAACCATGCATAGAGTGGCTCCAGGCCTGATCCCCTGAAGGCTCCTCCTGGCCTGCTGTGGCCCCTAAATTGCTTTGGTCAGGAGAGGAGGTATTATTCAGCTAGCAATGAGATTCAGCAGAGAGAAAGGAGGGCACCAGTTGGGCAGTTTTGATGGAAAGGGGCAGTAATGCTTCTAATGCTAGAAGACAGTAAATTTCAAAATTATATAAAACACCAGAACTCCATCATATTTTTTTTCTTTTTTTCCCTACCCCTTGATCCTATTTTTTACATCAGCCAATTTTAAAAGATCTGTCAGAATGCGCCCGACGAACAACATCAGTGAGACTGACCGACCACACCACTTTCGGTCGTTGACAGTGCCTCCTGCTGTCCGCGTACCCCAAAATCAGCACAGCCGCTAGGGGCACAGTCCTCGTAACGCAGCTTCCTTCGCTCTTCATCAGCTGTGGTCCAAAACGTTACATAGAGAAACTTCCAGAAATAAGAAATCCTAAGTTCTAAACTGCACATCATTCTTAGTGATAAAATTTTACACCTTCTCATTCTGGCCTGTTCAAGAGGAGAACCACTCCTTGGTGCAGCAGATCCATGCTGAATACACTAATTTGTGAAAGTATAAAATTATGAATTGAATTCCTGTATGTGCTTAGGACAAAATATATATGAGGTACTCTCTGTGTTTATTTGCCTCTCTTGGAGGCCTGGAACACATCTCTCATGGATTGTGGGTGTTACTATTTATATTGATTTTATAAACAAAAGAATGCAATGTCTGGCCCCAAATTAACTTGGACACAGTAATACCTTGTGGGAAGAGAACTGCCCACTGCTAACACCGTAAACTGTGAGCCAAGAGACCGGCAACCTTGGCCCTCAGCCCCAGGATGGAAGTCTGAACACAGCTGCCCTGCACTCTCTGAAGCCCCCTCTTTTAGGCCACTTACCTAGACTTGGGCAATAAGGAGACTGCGCTCTCTGGATGTGCTATCCGCCCTCACTCTGCTCCTCTGTGGAGAAGAGGCGGGGCTGGCAAGGTGCGGGCAGCCCAGAAGGAGCCGGGCAGCCTCAGCAGCCAGGCTGCAGTCCTGCCATCAGGAACATTCCCCAGCCTTCGGGAAGCAGGCAGCCAGCTTCAAAACAGAAGCTCAGAATGAGCAGCACCCAAAGGCGCGTCCTGGGGCCCCGGTGGCAGGCACTTGTCTGTACTCGATGGGCTGTAGAGGAGTGGCAGGACCCAAAGCCTGGGAGACAGCTCTACCAGAGCCTTGCCTGAGGAGCCAAAGGCTCCCAGGGATGAGGCTAGGCTGGCCTTGCATCAGGGAGGCTCCAGTTCGGGATTCAGGACCTTGGGCTGCATCTTGGGTGGCCATGATTAGTCTCAGAAGCTAAAAAAGTCATGCCAGAGAAATTGTCTCCTCTTTCGGCAAAGTTCAGCCAGTCCTACTCCTTGGGGTACAGCATGCCCCCCACACACACACCCTCAGCCTCCCGCACCACTCCTGCCCATACTGCAACAGTCTTAATGGCTGTCTCCCTCACCAGACCATGCACTCCTTCAGGTTAACTCAAGCTTCGCTCCACAGCACAGGTTCTGGCCAGCAGAGCTAAGGGTGCAGCAGGTGGCTGCCACTGCCCACACCCAGACACCGCCTAGTTTGCAGCACGTACTCAGTGTACAGCTGAGCAGTCTACACCCACACTGTGCACCACAACAGCACAGCTATGCATCTGATAAAGCGATGCACTTGGCTCACAAAAGCTAAGTTGGCAATTCCTCATGTGTCAGTTCACTAGGGCTAGCATAACAAAGAGACATAGACAGGGTGACTGTCATGCTTATTGCCCTGGAATTCTGGAGCCTGGAAGTCCAAGATCAAGGTCCTCTCGATCCTCCCTCATGCAGTCCCCTTCTGTGTGTGCCTAGGTTTCAGTCTCCTTTTTCATACACCCCTGCCAGTAGGATCAAAGCCCACCTCCTGATGGCACCGTGGCTGCCGTTCTATGGATCTCAGGCCCACACACTCAGATTCCAGGATGCCGGGCTGGGCCGGAAGCCTAAGAACTTTGGGAGGATTCTGTGGTCCCCTAGCGCCTGATGCAGACCCGTAAGCCTGGTACCATTGCAGTGGCTGTGCCCTTTCAGCCAGTCTGCGCTGAACACGCGGAGCTTGTGCTCCAGAAGTCCCCCCTCCTTGGCCTCCACCGTCTTCCCACCACTGTGCTTAAAGCTACAGAAGCTCAGAGAGCAATTGTACAGCAGTGGAAAGGAAAAGCTGCTTGCTTAAGTTGTTTTCTCCAGCATCCGTTCACTGAGGACTGGAAAACCCTTACACCTGCACTGTGCTCTTTCATAGTTGGGGACATGTCTGTGTGGTGCACTCCCCATCAGAAAAGCAGCACTACTCCTCCTGCATTTGTATATTGACACCAGCAGAGTGGAAGCTGAGAAAGAAAGGTGAGAGCCAAGTGGAAACGTCATCACAGAGCAGGGCACGCAGACTCCAATGTACAGGGTGTGATGTTATTCTTATGCATCCAAGTTGTGAAATGCCAACCCCTCCAAGAAAGTCGGGTACTGCTCCTCCCTGATGGTTTCAGATTCGGGCCACAAAGCACACATTTCCAAAGTGTGGTAGGAAGCTAGGTGAATAAGCAGGCACGAGATGCCACAGTGAACCCAGCGAGGGGTGTATGCACACAGGTGGGCCCACAGGCAGCATCAGCACTTAGGGATAATTGTCTGACTCAACAGAGTCCCTGACTTACCACTGGAGAGGTAGCAGGGCCCAGACATGCTTGATGGCCGTGTGCATCCCTGCTTCTGTCCTTCTTGGAAACAACCAGGGCCACCTGGTGAGATCAAACCATTCCCACTGCTGTCTGCTCCTGTGAAGATCAAGGGCATTGGGCAGAGCGCTGGCTCCTGAGGGCTTCTGGTGAATAGTAATTCTTCCCCCGTAGCACCCCTGGCTCACCGATGCCCTCATGTACCTCCATTTGCTGCACTGTACCTACCCCTGCTGCTCCCCAGACACAGGGGAACACTCCCTGCTCCCTGCTTCTTGCTGTTCTATCCTCTCTTCATTTACCCCAGGGTATCCTCAACACCAGGAAAAGATGCCTTGTCTTCCACAGCTCAACTTGATGTCACCTCCGAAGCAGTTATTGATTCTTCCCTTCCCTGAGTAAGCCCAACCCTTCCTTGCCATGTTCTTCTAGAGTCTGTGGATTTCCAAAGCCTAGCAGACCACAGACCACATGATTCTGGACTGCCTGTTCCCCAGGCCTCTCAGGCACAGCTTGGCTATACCAAGCAGCATCTTTGCATACTCTTCTGTCTTTCTTCTATTCACTCCTTTCTATCTTGTTTTGTATCTTCTATAAACACAGCTTGGTATTAATTTCCAAGAAGTTCAAGTGAAACAAGTGTGGAGCCTCTGCCAAAGCAACAAATGACTGAGTACTTCCTCACTTCTTAGAAAAGCTTTCATTTGCCCTTGAAGTATCAGGTTTTAAACACAGTAAGCATCCTCAGGAATTATATGGCAGAAAAAAAAATATGCTTTGGAACACATCCCCAAAAAGTGAGAATATAAGGGATTAAAATCCTGGCAAAACTGTTCAGAATAGTTTTGCATTTGTAGAATATGTTCTCATATCAAGGAAAAGAATCAGATCCTGCAGGAGCTTTTTCTGAAAGAGGAAGCCAGGCAAAGTCTGTCTGTGACTCAAGACTAAAGAAAATCACCAGATAAGGACTGGCTTCTCAAATAGGCCACAGGAAGTCCAAGCTACACAAAATGAAGAACTATGTGGCAAATCTGGGCCTGACCCACGTGGTGGAGGCCCCATGTGGAGGGTGCCTAGCAGCCCAGGTGTCCAGGGTAAGAAGGTGGCAGTTGTCTGAACCATTGGAGAGGAATGCTTCATCAGTGCATGTCTGGTGTATGTGTTTCTTATCCAGCTTGACCTAGAATAGCATTAGCTCCATGAAGCTCTAGACTTTTCTTTGTTATTCAGTGTCTCTGCACATAGAAGTGATCTGAAATATAGTGAACATAAAGTAATTTTCTATTAGTAAAAAAAAAATGAATGAATATAATCCAGCCATCTGCAGAAAAAAAAGAAGAAATCTTTCTGGTTCTCCACCATGACGGATCAATGTGAGAAGGAGAACCCCATGCGGGAACTTCAAATTTGCAAACTCTGCCTTAACATTTGCATCGAGGAGACTGGAGCCAGATTGACGTGGGAAGCCAAGGTACTGGAGCAGCTCATGGGCCAGACTCCTGTGTTTTCTAAACTAGATACATTGTCAGGTCCTTTGGCATCAGGAGAAACAAGAAGATTGCTGTCTGCTTCACAGTCCGAGGGGCAAAGGCCAAAGAAATCCTGGAGAAAGGCCTAAAGGTACAAGAGTAGGAATTAAGAAAAAATAACTTCTTCAATACTGGAAACATTGGTTTTCAGAATCCAGGAACAAATCAATCTGGGCATCAAATATGACCCACGCATTGGTATCTACATCCTGAACTTCTGTGTGGTGCTGGGTAGGCCGACTTTCAGCATCACAGACAGCAAGCGCAGGGTGGGCTGCATTGGGGCCAAACACGGAATCAGCACAGAGGAGGCCATGCGCTGGTTCCAGCAGAAGTGTCATGGGTTGTCCTTCCAAAAATTCCCATTTTTGTTCAGAAGGCCAATAAAATGTTTTCATTGAAAAAAAAAAAAAGAAGAAGAAGAAGAAATGATTTTTGTCTTTAAAAATAGGCAATCAGCATAGGAATTAATAGAGGGGTTCCTCAAAAAACTAAAATTGGAACTATCATATGATCCAACACATTCCCTAGTATATACCTGAAGGAATCAAAGCCAGCATGTAGATAGGCCTTACATGTCTGTGCTTATTGCAATATTATCCACAAGAGCCAAGGTCAAGTGCCTAAAGAAAGTGTGGTGTGTATATGTATGTGGCAATGCGTCATATAACCAGAGAGAGGAATTAAATTATGAGATCTGCAGGAAAATAAATAGAACTGGAGATCTTCATGTTAGTGAGATAAGCCAGACCTGAAAGGCCAAGCATTCCCTATTTCTCTAATATATGGAATTTTTTTAAAGGTGAGATGAAAGGGGTAAGGTGACAATTACTACAAAAGAGGAGGAAAATCAGGGCGAGGAAGGGGTATAGAGGAGGGATGGGGTGGCCTTGCCTTATTGAAAGCAGAATGCAGTGCACCCTCATTCACAATAACTTTTGCTTACAGTCTGGTTTGCAAACAGAAGCATTTGGCAACATTTCGTTTCTGTTTGTAAGTTCTGCATCAGGTGACAAACATGACCATGCCCATTTTCCCCACACAAATATAACCATGGCCACCTTTTCCAAAACTGTAGAACAAATTAAGTCCACAAACCACATAAAATTATCACTAATAAAAATGTCTCAAATAGGCAACCAGTCAAAAGATAATAGAAAAGCAAATATACTTAAATAAAATATTTAAATAGTAATGGGAAAGAAGAGAAATAATTACCCTAGAAATCTTAAGCTATGGGCCCTACTGTGGCAGAAAATGTGTCATAGTCCTACTAATCTTGCTTGCCAAAGCCATAAAAGAAAAGAAAAGCGGTGATAATCAAAAATATTTTCTAAAGAAAAAAGCCTGTCATAAATCACCAATTTCAAAATACCTTAATAGAATTTGTATTCAATAGAGCCTTACTAAGAGTCACAATAAGATAAGCAAGTAAGTCTACTTAGTTCTCGTTTCTTTCTAAGTTCCAAAAGCAATATTAGCTCACCAAGCCAGGCTGGGAAGTTACAACCTTAAGTCAGTCTTTGTATTAATTTTATTTCTCTGTGTTGTACCATTCTGCTGGTCTGTGAAATAGCCCGTTTGCACTTGTAAGTAGCTGTGGACAGCACATTTTTAATGGCTTGCCTTGCAATCTCAGGACACTCTTCAAATCAGCCAATCTGCTTCAAAGGAGAGCAGAAGGATTTTTTTTAATTACTAATGACCTCCAACAACACCTTGATTTTTTCAACTTGAGGATAAAGGACAGAAAAGGAGGATTCAGAAGCTACAGCAAACAACAAAACTGCTCCTAATTCAATAATGCCACAGGACAAAACATTTCAAACGTGGCTGCTACTTTTTTCTCTGGTCCATTGTGTTAGAGCAGGAGCATGCCAAGAATAGAGGCACCTGAGCCCGGCTAGAAATAGCTCGGACGTTCTGGACACCACGCGCTGCGAGGGTACACGCGCATGAGCGCAAGATGCAGCCTGACTTTCAAAAAGAAAAAAGAAAATGCAGAGGACTTCCTGCCTGCCTCATCAATGTCACCTACGCAGGAACTTCAGCATGCACACGAAAACCCTGGTGGAAGCAGACACCGCCCCGCAGCCTCCGCGCACGCTGCGTGAGGGTGTGTCCTTTGCCCCGCCCGCTGTGTGCCCGCACACACCTTTGCTTGACGCTTCTTTTCATAGTTGACATCTCTGATTCAGCTGGGATCTATCATCATGTGAGGAATGGGGATAAGCCCCTCTGCTTTTGTGCTAGCAGCCAGACATCTCTCCCGTGATCCTTCCAGACATTTTATAAAAATTATAAATTTCTTTTTTTTTTTCTGCAGTTTAAAATTTTATTGAACTTAAAAGGAGAACAAAATGTGTGCGTCAAATCTTACTAAACTTGTTTACCTGAAATACATGCTTACACAGAAGATAGGTTGATTTCCAATAACTTCTGGAAGTCCACTGCCCATTTAAGAATACTTTTCCACAAAAGCTCTTCATCAAAAGAATTATTTTTCTTTCATACTGCATAGAAGCTAGATGCAGATTCCCACTGCATCCTCCTGTGATGGATTCATTTTATGGGCAACTCTGATGGTGAAGGCAGCACAAATGCATAGTTCAGGTGATTGATGCAATGAAAAGCGTCGGAGATGCCCCATCGTGTCCCCCCAGAGGGGTCCCCCCTGATGCTCACGGCTGATCACTTCTTTTTCTTCTTCCCTTTTCCGTTTTACTGCCCTCTCATTGCTGAAGATTCAGGTCACCACCTCCTGTTTTCTGTGTCCTGCTTTTTAGCTTAGGCATCGTTTCTGCCACATGCAACATTACTGATTTACCTCAATAACTGCATTAAGTCCAACAGCTGAGCATACACCTTGAGTCTCAGTAGCTATAGGATTTTCAACAGCCTTACATATTGGTCTCCATCTCCCCTCTGTGATGGTTTTCTTATTATTTAAATAAGTGGTGTAGATACAAATAAACCTGCTTTGGTCGGCTGGGGAGCAGGCGGCAGCACAAGCCACGTCCACACAGGCTCAGGCTGCACAGAATACATTCATTTTTGTAATTTCATTCAGTGCTTCCTCTGATCAAATTCTCGGATGAGCATGTTCTATTTCCAAGATTCCTTTTTTCTGTTTCATGAGACTTTTCTGATTCTAGTCAAGCGTGCATAGGCTTCTGGGCAGCTCTGCAGCGTCAGGAGTGTTCAAGCGAGCTCAACACCAGTGCGCTTTGGTCAAATCCAGCGCTGCTGTGGCCAAGACCTCTGTGTTCAGGGCTCTGGGGACCATGGAGCTGAGTGTCTGCCTTTGAGTTCTACAGTTGGTCAAAGACAGTCAGTCACAAACACACAGAACAGGCTTCCTTCCTTCCTTCTGTACAGTCATCTGCTTGAACACAGGCAGTGCCTTCCCTTGGTCTTCTCTGATTCAGGATCTTAACCACTAGCTATTTCAAAGAAAACCAAATTTCCACAGGACATGGGCAGAACTTATAGAATTAGGTGTTCATATCAGAAAGAGTCCTAAACTTAGGGCTAGGACAGCAGTTTGAGTCCCGACTTGTACTGACCAGTCAAAGTCCCTGGGCCTCTGTTTGCTTACCTATAAAACATGCATGTTCATCATTATGATAATTTTTCACACTGAAAGAGCTTAATACTGATAACTCTAGCACCAGTCAGCAGGAGCTCAAGGTTTTGCCAAGGGCTGCAAAGGTGCGATGGGTCTCACTCTCTGCCTCCCATAGCTTCAAAGTCCTTACCCAAATCCTCAGTGCTCAACCTCCAGCCCAGAAAAGAAAATCAGTGTCTGGGAGGGGAAATCCACAGCCAGAATTTCATCACCGTGTTTTGGTGTAGATCCTCAACCCGCTTTTACATACATAGTAAAATGCCTGTGAGGCACAGAAATTCAGTTTCCTTTCCCTGCTGTCAACCTCACTGCCCCATCCACACGCTGGTGGCAATCGTCAAGGCTGATGGGGAGGCATCGTCATCCTTTCTGGTCTAACTCAGAGGAAAAGGAAAGGCTGGGGATACAGGTTGGCATACAGGGTTTTTTTAATTTTATTTTTTATTTATTTATTTTTTGCCTTGGGTATCAAGAATCAGATTTAGGACCTTGCACTTGCTCGGCAGGGGCTGAGCCACTGAGCTCTATCCCCACCCAGGAGTACAAGTCAAGAGGAAATGTGCACATCCTCCTGCTAGTTTATTCAAAGGAAGCAGTTTTACTCCAACTTCTTCTGCAAAGAAATAAATACATGTGGGCTGCTTTGTTGGGTCTACTGCCTTGTTTGCAAATAAGAGAATTCATAAACTCAGTGAGACTGTTAAAGTCTGAGAAAAGGATACTGCCATGAAGTTCTGGAAGGTTCTTCACACGCACATCGGAGTCTGAGAGACTCAGGGGGCTTGAACAGTGTAGTAGGTGTTTCCTGCTACTGGGACTTATGAATATTTAAAGGTAATAAATGTCACACAAAATGTTTAATGATCTTGTTTACACATAAAAGACCTTGAGAAGGGTCTGTTAGAAATGAAGCTGATGCCAATTTCAAAATCTCTTTCTTCTTCTGCTTTCTTTTGAGGACTAGTAGGTGTCCTTTAGTACCATGGAGGGAATGGTGCATCCTAAATTCCAACATACAGATGTTGGAATTTGTACTTCACAGTTCTAGAGCTCTCAAAAAGACATTTTTTTCCCACTAATGAAAAACAAACTTTAGAAGGAAATTCCCCTTCCCCCAACTCCAGCACTTCTCTCTTTTCTAGAATTCATCAACCCCCAAATAGAATCCAGCAAAGCTGCTGACTACAGCAAAGGAACTGCAGGCTTTGACTTGGGCAGAGCTGAGCTTATGCTTGCCTCCCTGCTGTGTTCTCTGGGTGTTCGAGGGCAAGTTCTTCTGCTTCCCTGAGTCTTAACACTCCTTGTTTGTAACCTGCCTCCCAGGGGAGCTGTAAGACTCAAATGGCATACATGGACTGAGGAGCGATGCAATGTAACTGGCACACGGATGCTTGCTACACAATAGGTATCACATTGTATTCTACTTTTATTAGGCTATGTTTGTGGTCCATAATGATAGCATTCATTGGAAGAAGTTGGTACACACACACAACAAATCCTAACTCTTTTGGCTTACCTTCCCCTCCCTCTTCATGGCTGTTAAATATGTTCACTCTGCAGCATGTTTTATACAAGACCAGTGCTCCAGCCAGTGAGACTTGTAGCTGGGTGTGGTGGACTCCTGCTGTTGCAGCACTCAGGTGGCTGAGGCAGGCAGATCACCAAGAGCTTGCAGTCTTCCAGGCTACACAGTGAGATCAAGGCCAATCTGGGCTACGCAGTGAAGCTCTGTCTCAAAACACCAGAGGGAAGCAGGAGAGAAGCAGAAGGAAAGAGGTAAAGAAGCACCCAGATCTGCAGACAGCCAGTGAAATGTTTTCGATGTGCAGCTGGGCATCCGGGTGGAAAGTTTTATTGTCCATTAATTATCTGCCATGTAACAGCAACCGTTCCTCCTGGATGAAGAACTAGGAGCAGGAAGAATGCTGTACATGGGCCTGAGAACCAGATTTCAAGGTTTCTGCCACTATGTGAGTGAGTTTCCCCAGGCCCACACTCCTTATACACTGGGTGTGGAGATGATGCTCAGTGAAAGCTGACGGAACAGCAGCCAGCAAGACAGTTTAGCAGACTAAAGCGCCTGCTTAGGCAAGCCTAGGCAAGCACAGGGCCCGTGGTTCGATCCCTGGCACCACCTACCATGCCAGCCCCACCCCCAGAGCAGGCTGAACCAGCCAGAGTCCTGTGGTGGTGGAGCATGCCTGTGATCCCAGCACCAGGAAAGCTGAAAGCAGGAGGGTCACCAGAAGTCTGAGACTCTGCAACAACCAAACACATTAAAAAAACAAAGTTGACAGGAGCATCCAATAAGAAATCTGCCTATACCAGGAAGGGTCGCTATTTTAATTTTTTCTTACTGCAGAAAAAGTTACCCCCAAACCTCCTGACTTCGAGGAACAAGGTATAATGCCCCACTCTGTGATTTAACACAGCCCTGTGGCTCAGGGTCTCCTGCAAGGTGCAAGGAAGGGAAGAAGCCCTCTAGGGGCTGCGGACCAAGAAGCCAAGATCACCAAGAGCTATCGGAGAAGCCCCCACCACAGCCAGCCAGAAATGAAGGCTCTTTGCTTGCTCTTAGCATGAGCAAACCAGTTTTCCTCCATGCAGTTTGACCTTTACTTTATCATTCTTGTGTCGACTCCTCTGTCCTAAGAGACTGAACTATCCAATGTAGCTCTCTTACTTTTTTAAACTTCATCTTGTTCCACTAGAAGCTTTACAATGAGAATATGTATTATACAGTGAAAGCCAAACATGATAAAATAGAAAGTATAGAACATGGATGTTAATGCCAACAGAATCTATAAAGATCTCCCATCTGGCTGAGTTTCTTGAAAACCAAAACCAAAAAGGAGACCTCCTGATTACATGGCCTTCCCATCAGAGGAAGAAGTAAAGCCAGTCCTTGGGAGGCAGAAGGTAGTTAAGTATTTGTTAGCAGCTAGTGCTTTGTTTTTAAAATTCCTTATCAGGTTCCCCAGTGATGCTGGGAATAATGACCTTAACAACTTCCCTGCAGAAAATAGTTTTGTAAGGCAATTTTTGTATCATTTTCTAATAAAAACCTAAAAACCTAAAGCATAGCTGCCAAATGCAAAAAAAAAAAAAAAAAAAAAAAAAAATTCAATGCAATAGCAAAGCCCTCTGATGCTTCACTTAATCCTTAGCCTAGAATACCTGTGATGTCTGAGGCTTGCCTTGAAGGCCAAGCCCACATCACTGCTAATGGCTGCCCAAGGGGTGAAGGGAAAAGGACCCCAAGCTCCTATCTATGCTCCGTGGGAAAGAATGTGGCAAGCAGTGACATCCGATAGGGTGCAGAAAGGAGGAGAAGTAGTCAAGACTCTCTGTTTCCTAACCCTGGTCCAGGCCAGAAATCGTCAAGTTCCTTATGACCAGAGCATACTAATGTGCATCCAGAGATATCTTTGTCCTATCTTTATCTTCTTCCTGGGTTGAAAAAGAAATTAAGAGAATAAGAGTAATGACCAAAGGAAAACAAACATTACTTAGACAGCATCAATACAATCAATAAAAATAAACCAACCAAGCCTCCCAAAGCTCCATCTCACCAACTCTAAAATGTCACCAATAGCCCTGACTGTTATTATATGCATATAACTTAAAACAGACACACCGGAAGTGCATCAATTAAATTTTGTCACAATAGTTTCTTAATATCTGTCCCCCTTAGAAACAAGGCACATTTTGGTTGTTGACTTAGGCACTTTCTCCAATGCTTCACACCCGCAACTTGAAGGAGGGGAGGATTATTTTAGCTTGCAGTTTGCAGAGTTTTCAGTCCATGGTCAAGCAGCTCCAAGAGCAGCATGGCAAAAGGGTCTAGGCAAAGGCATGCACCTTGCACCCTGCTGGAAGCCAGAGCGTCCATACTCACAGCAGCCCGCCTCTTCTGACCGGGACCTCCCTCCTCACACCAAGCCAGCCATAAGGACTGCATCATCCCATCCCCATCCCAAGGTTCTGCTTCTGATCCCTCAGGGCTGTAGCAGGTCATCCAGCCTAAGCCATAATGACTGACAAAAGAACACCAGCAGCTGACCCTTGCACCCAGCTTGAAATGCCCCATACACTATTCTGTTGACCAAGAAACACTGTATTTGGTAGACACCACTGGACTTCTTCCATGTGCACTTCCTCACTCCTAGTGCCGACGAGCCAGGAGACAAGGCTCTTCCCCTAGCATCTGAGTATCTTGTCACACAAATTTGTTTGAAACTCCAGATTTCTTTCCTCTTCCTCCTCCTCCTCCTTGTCCTTCTCTTCCTCCTCTTCTCCCTCTTCCTCCTCTTCTTCCTTCTCCTCCTCCTCCTTTTTCTTCTTCTTCTTTCTTCTTCCCCTTCTTCTTAATGTATTTGGTACAGGGTCTCACTACACAGGGCTCATAGTGATCCTCCTGTTTTCAGCCTCCCCAGCATTGGGATTACAGGTGTGCACCACCACTCCCAGTCTCAGTGGCCAGTTCAGGGTGCCCACCAGTTCAGGGTGTCGACCAGCACAGCATGTGGTGCCAGGGATTGAACCCCACTCCCTGCTCTTATCTAAGTAGGTACTTATCCACTAAGCTGTATCGCCAGCACTACATCTTCTTTTAAAGTGCTTACTTTTGTCACTCAGATCACATATAGGAAGCTGTCCAAATAGCTATTTTTGAAAGCAAAGGCCATGTGTCTAATATATCATTTCTTTTAGAGCTAAAAGTTTCATGTAGGTGCCCAGTCCATAGTAGGTAATAAGTCAGGGAGAATACTGCTATTTCAGCCTCTGAATTCCCTGAAAGTTGTGATTAATCTAAGGCATGTCTCCTCCACTGAGCACTGCTAATTAGTTGATGGAGACCTCCCAGTGAGGGAGCTGCCTTCTGTGTGCCCTGGCAAGCTTGATGCAGACCTGCTGTGCTGCAGGGAATAAGCTCTCACATGGGGGTGGGGGGAAGTCTCTGCTGGTCCAGTAGGGCTCCCTGATCAAGCTGTGCTCTGACAAAGAGCCAGGACACTGGGGTCTGCAAGTAGAGGTAAGGGAAGCCAGTCCTGACAATCCTAGAATGTTCCTGAAAATTCTTCCACATCCGACACCCTCCTAGATATGTATGTTCTTTCTCCTGTTATTTAAAGACCAAAACCAAGAAACAAAAGTCTGCAAAGGTTTCATCCCCCGAAATGACCACCTAGAAAAACATTGTGCCTCCCCCAGCTCTTCGTGGGTTATTATGCTGTGGGGCACAAGGACAGCTCAACAAAAAAGGGTTCTAGGGCTAGGGTCACCCAATGCATTCCCCAAGGAAGAACATGGCCAAACAGAGGAGTGTGAAAGCTACAGAAGGGGGATGGGAGTTACTGCAAACCACAGCACAAATTATCAGGAGCCACTTTATCACCCTAAGGGCTGGAGCCTGGTTTGATTCTTATCAGGATTGTCTCATGTCTAAAGTGTCCCTTTGCCCTTGCTGATAGGCAGGGACAATCAGAACCCAGGTCCCAATGTTCCCCAAAGTTTGCTGCTGCTGCTGCTGCTGCTGTTCATTTGTTTCTGCTAAGTGGCAGGCCAAGCAAAAACAGCTTCTATTTAGCAGAGCAAAGCACAGGATCTTTAGGCCTGATGAAGGGAGAGTAGCACAGAAGCTGGAGAGAAGATGCCTCCTGGCAGAATACGTGCCTTCTTCACCTCCACCCTGCAAAGCTGGCCATGCTCACAAGGTTCTGATGCAGTTTAAGGGGAAAGCAGGGTGAATGGGTTCTACCCAATTCATCGTAACATAAAAGAGACACAGTGCAGGAAGGGGGAGGATATCCACTTATTGAGCATATTCAGATAAACTGACCCTTAAGGGGAGACTCCAGAAGCACCTCTGTCTAAGCACCTGCCTGGTAAGCACAAGGACCCAAGTTCAATCCCTGGTACCTCAAAAAAATATCTCTCTGTCTCTCAGTCTGTCTCTGTCTCTCTGTGTATCTGTCTCTGTCTGTCTCTGTCTCTCTATCTCTCTCTGTCCTTCACACACACACACACACACACACACACACACACACACACACATCAGAGAGACAGAAGCACTTGGCTCATAGATAGGGTTCAAGTTACCTTAATGTGAATGTCAAAAGGCAGAGAACCTACACTGACTCGTCTGTGTTTTATGCAAAACAAACTCAAATGCAGACCAGGTGAAGTGTGTGGTAAAGAATGCAGCAGGCCATATACTATAAGCTTGCTGGAACTCAGTTTTGAACTCAACAGAAGGAGCATTTTGCTCCTCCTAGACCCCAGGATATGCAGAGTAAGGGAAGCACCTGTGCCTTTTATCAGAGCCCCACAAGGGCCATTCTGGTAGTTTTTTCTTTTCTGAGAAATAAGGAAGATTTATTAAGAGCAGCGTACACCTCAGAACTCAGCCTCTGGAGTTGCAGTCTTGGGTCCAAGCTCCACCACTGGCCTAGGATACTTGAGCTGCCTAAACCTGGGCCCCCTCTAATGCTTAATGATTGTGGTTTTGAGCATGGAGTGAGAAGACGTAATGTTCCCCATATAATATGTGGCCCTAATGGCCGCACCTAAGGCTCAGTGCCACAGTGCCAGCTGCTTCCTTTAAATTAGGTTGATGAATCCTCAAGTCAGGAACTCCATGCAGCTGTTCACCTGGCCCCATGCATGGAGCTGCCCTTGTGACACACTTCTCATCACAAGCCAGCCTGCTGGTTCTTGAGCTGCCTCCCCGCATCTGCATTTGGCCCTGATATGATAAACCACTGTCTGTGTCCTCTGTCCAGCATGTCTCCATTTATCTGCCACACTTGTCCCTCATGGAAGCTGCATGGGTTTTTTTGAAGGGTGCTTGTCAGTCATGTTCAGGGACCTTCAGAGACAGCCACTCTGAGTCCATATCTAGGCTGTCAAGGCAGACTGTCTCAAACACACTGGCCCAAGCGCATGCATGCATTTTAAAGTTTATATCATAATATACCCATAAAAGGAAACTCTGTTCCATTGGTACCAATATTGCTTGGATGATTGTTACTGACATCATCAAAATAGCCATTACTATCCAAGGCCTCAGAGTTCCCAGGTCTACCGAAACAGCCTGTTACAAACTCAGCAGTTTAGGAGAACAGAAGTGTTTCCTTTCTCTCACAGTGCTACAGGCTTAAAATCCAAGCCCAGGCATTACCAGGCATTGCTCCTTTCCTAGGAAATGTGAGGGAGAGTCCATTGCCTGCTTCGCTCCAAACTGCTGGTGGCAGCCGGAAGTGCTGGTGCTGCTTGGCTCAGAGAGGCACTGCTCAGCCTCTGCCCTGGCTGTCACATTGTGCCCTTCTGCCTGTGTGTCTGTTCACCACAACTTCCTTTGCTTGTGAGAACACCAGCTTTTGCGTTAGAGCCCAACTTGATGTGCTATGGCCTGAAAGGACCCGATTCCAAAGCAGGTAGTATTCACAGGACCTGGGTGGACATGGAATTTGGGAGCACACACTACTTAAGTTCTGAATTCACAGCAAAAATTGAAGGTGGAAGTGATGGAACACCACAAATGTTCAGGACTCAAGAGCCATGAACATATCTCTGTGTGACCCTCTGTCTGTCTCACAGGTGAGAGGACCGGGTCCTTGTTGTCCTCTATGAGTGGCTGCTTTGTGTTGGACAGGGTCCTCATTGCTAGTCTCATGCATTTCTTGCACTTATGCAGTACATGTTCCATAATACTGGAACATGCATTATTATTTACATTTCAGTAGGTAAATTCAGGCTTCTCAGTCAGGTTTGACATGCTGACCCACTTATAACTAGAAATAAAACAGTTTTCAGCTTATGTATATGCTTTGCATAAGGAGTACGTGAAAAACTATATGGAAAAGCACAGCTAGAAGCAGGGTCTCAGTTCACATCACGCAATATGATTACCATGCCTTTTCTAAACTTTCCATTTGCCCAAAAATTTATAGCTCAGAGGAGGACACATAAGGGCCAGGAGAAGTGTAGCATGTGAATTTGCATCTGAATTCTTCCCAGTGCTACCAATGTCTGTGTTGCCTTTCAGTGCCTTCCTGATGTTTGGAGCTGGGCTCGTGTAATTCACAGCCAGTCATTAAGCAGCTCTGAACACTGGGCAGCAGCCTAGGCACTGAGAGTGACACAGAGTGCTCTAAAGTGGAGTCAGGTACAGCCCCTGCCTCCAAAGAGCTTGGAATTCTCTAGTGTATTCATGGTGAGCTGTCATTCAAACTACAGGATGATGGATGCTGTGGAGAAGCACAAAGTGTAGTGCTCTGACAGAAGAGATGATGTGACAGATTCTACCTGGATGCACGGCGGGGCTTTCACAGAGCTTCTGTTGGAGCAGACTCCAAAAGAAACAGGAGCCCGGAGAATGCACACAAGATCCAGGGAGAGAGAAGAGGTTGGCAGTGGCACCAAGATATGAAAGTCCACGTGAACTTGAGCCACAGCAGGCTCTCCCACAAATGGACAAATGACAAGTGCTGGAAGAGATGACAGCAGTAAGAGATAGAGCATTAGAGCTGAGGCCATCTATGAGGGCTTCTACCTGTAGGCTGGGACAGACAGGGATGTCTAATCATGACCAATCCACTGGCATCTCCCCCAGTTCCACCAGGGTGGTTCTTCAGATTACTACAGCTCTAATTTTTTCTTTCATCAAAAAAATAGATACTAATATGTTGAATACAGCATTACTACTGAGATTAAACAAGATAATTTTTAAATGTCCAATGTGATAAATAATAATTTTTAAAAATTGAATTTGGATTTTTTTAAATAAACATTGAGGGCTGGGGAGATAGCTCACTAGTCTAAGTGCCAGCTAGGCAAGTGCAAGGACCCAAGTTTAATCACAGTACCACATGCCATTCCAGCCCTGGAACCCCAGGCACACCCTGCCAGCCACTGAGTCCAAGCATGGTGGTGCACACCTGTAATCTCAGTGTTGGAGAGGCTGAGACAGTGAGAGTCTCAGGGTGCATGGTGACACCCTGTACCAAATTAATTAATTAATAGTTAATAAAGTAAAATACACATTGAGTTATTAGAATGAACAATGATCAATTGCAAATGTGTCTATTTTCATTCACCAGCAATCAGAGATAATCAATGTTTCAAGTAAGATTTGAATGTCAGGTGTGGTGATAGAATGAGCCTTCCAAAGGCAGGAGAAGGTTGAGAGGAAAGGCAATGACACCTGGGGAGACTGGGTGGGACAGAGTGGAAATTAGTGGGGGAGAATGGACAGGAGATAGTCAGGGATGGGCTCAAAGCCATGAATTCAGAGAAGCTCTGAGTTTCTGCTTAGGGAAGCTACATTCATTAATGAAAGTACAAGACTTGGAAAGAAAAGAAAGCTCTAGAGGGGAGGGAGGGGAGTTCAGTTTTAAGCTTCTTGATATTGGGCATCTAAAGATGCCCCGCAGGAGGCTGGTTCAGAGTCTGCAGCACTTGGATGGCAGCTTGTATCTGGGGAGAAGTGCATACTCACTGCAAGTTTACATAGAGCAGAGGGGCAGGCAGAGCCAGCTTGGGAAGGCTGACATCTGGAGCACAAAAAGCAAGGCCAACAGAATATTTGACTCTACCACTTAGGACCTGTTTGCTTCCCATCATGTGTTAGAGCTGAGTGAGGGTCTCTTACACATCCTCCAAGTCCACCTTTTCATGCATGAATAAGGAAATGGACAGGAAGTGTGACTTTTCTTGAATAACGCGTCACAAGGGAGCTGGGGCAGGACTACACCACAGCACCCCGACCTTCCATCCAGGCTCCTTCTCCACTCTGGTCTCTGTCTGGCCTTTGTGGCCAGCATGGAGGGCTTGCCGGAGATCTCAGCCGGGGGGCACTCTTCCCCATGAGGCAGCCTTCCTTCTCTCAGTCTGGAGGAATGACCCGGAGAAAGCTTCCCATCAACTGATGGAGCAGCAGCAGTTGTCTGCTGGGACTTCTTAATTTCCCCCAAATGTGAGCTGCCGATTCTAGGTGACAGCTTCAAGCAAAACACATCGCAGACCTAGCAAGGTGCCTAGAAACCAGGAGGAGGCTGATGGGGAGGCTGACGGGGCCCATGTACCATCTGTGCTTCCACACTTGAGTCAGGTCTGGGATTTATGAAACCAGAATGAGCAGCCTCATCAGTATGTCCTTCTAATGCAGGAAAATAGACACTGGTGGAGACCCTGCATATCTTGAGACTCCTGAGGGTCCTGGGTGGGCAAAGGGCCCTTGTGTGCTGAGCTCAGAGGGACAGTCCTATTCTGCCCTGAATTTGCAGGCCAGCAGGAAGTGAATGGATGCTTAACTACTCATTGCAAAGCAATGAGCTGCACTAGGCAATTATTAAAAGATGCCAATGTGATGGGACAAAGCCTCCATCCGAAAGGTGCGCTTCAAGTGTTTGGCGAAGACTGGGGGTTGAGTGGCTCCAGTCCCTCCGGCCCCAACCCCTCTGGACACCGTTGCATGGTGCACGTGATTCCTCCATTATCTGAAAAGTGTGCTGGCTTGGTCACCCTCCCCCCAGTGCACTTGTGGCTCCCACCCCTGCCCCATGTTTGTCCCTGCAGGAGTGTGCCAGCTCCTGCAGAGTGCACTCTGAGCCTAGGGGCTCCAGCCCCATACCCAGAAACTTCCTGCCGCTCATCCTCTCCCACTGCTGCCCTCCATCAGAAGTCCCGGCAGTTCTGCCCTCACCCTGTTCCCTGCATCCGACCTCCACCATCACCTTCATCAACGCCAGGCAAGCTGGAGCCACCACCAGCTCTCTCGGGTCCCCAGCTGCTCGTCCTAGTCGTCCTAGATGTCTGCCTGTCACCCACAGTCTGCCGCCCCACCCCACCCCCCAGAGCAACAGTGAGCCTTCTGCCCCTTGCCCACCCAGTCACCCAGGACTCTGTCCTGCACCGGCCTTGGGCTGAACCTTCTTCAGACACCCGTATGGTTGGCTCTGTTCAGCCCAGTCTCTGACCTTGTATCCTCAAGGGGCCTTCCCCGGCCCTTGTGGCACTTTCCATCCCCCCTGGCCCACTCATTGTTTTCCCTGAGTGCTTATCTCCACCAAACATTCCACCTTGTCTATTTATCATCCCACTAGAAGCAAAATCTGTCCTCCCCAGGACAGGGCTGCCTCCATTGTGCACACTAGTCTGTCTCTACCATGGCTTCCAAATCATGCTAGTTTACACACTGACTGACTGTTCAACAGACTCCTACTACAGCAATAGAGGAACAGCAAAGGGGAGAGAGGGAGGAAATATCATTATGGGGTCAGTTTGTCCCCAGGCAGCCCTGAGGAGGCAGGGCAAGTCTTGTTTTGACTGCGCATGCGCCCACACAACCTAGCACGGTAGGCCAAGAGTGGCTGATCCGCTTGCAGCCCCTGAGCTTCGCTCTGCTAATCGCCCTTCCTCATTAGATCGCCTTACAGAGCCAGACTAAACTCGCCTTAATCAGAAGCTGCTGCTGAGTTCTCCTTTGTAAACAACATTGTTTACTTGCTAATTATTGGACCTTAATTAGTCGTCTGTAACGCTTTAGACTTTAAGACAGTGGTTCCATATCGTTATCTGGTGATACTCAAAATCACCCCGGGAAGGAAAATGAAAGGCTTGGTTTTCTCATTTTTCAGCTGAGGTCATGACGGTTCAGAGAGGTTAAGTGCTTGGTAAAAAGGCTCTCAGCGAGTCATTATTAAAACCTGAGTCAGAATCAGAGTGTCATGCTCCAGCATCATACTTCCATTATGCCAGAAATAACTGAGTTATCACGTCAGAAAGCAATGTGAGGGCCTCGGCGATGGTTTTTATCAGCTGTCTCCAAATCCTTGGTAGCATCATTATTGAGGAAGAGGACTTCAAACCAACCTGACCTACTATTGCAGAGTTTGGAAATAGCAGTCTCTAACAATGATGTGACCGGGACAGAGACACCCATGTGTCGCGCTCCAAGGGCTGATATTTTTAAACCATTGCAGGAGTCATCTCCAAGGACAGCGTGCTTCCTTCCCCTCAGAAAAATGCAACCTGAAATTATCTGAAACTGCTATTCAACACAGGATAGCGAGGGCCCCTTCCTCTACCTACCAGAAATGAAAGAGGGCCACTCTTCTGAATTAGTAAGGTGGGCTTCTAACTCAAAGAGATAATAAAGAAAAATTCATTGAGACACCAAAATACTTTGCAGTTAGTGGGACTGTTGCTGCGGAACAATCAATGATAGCTAGCAATAGCATGTCTGCTAGGACGTGAGCAATGGGTTTTGAGACTGTCAATGTCAGGAGAATATCATGGTCATGCTTAAGCTTACGCAGCAAATTTTAAAATTTTGCTAACTAGGGTAAGGCTGATGGTCTTTAAAGACCCACATGATTACACCTCTGCTCTTGGAAATGTGTTCTTATGCGGAGCCGGTCTAGCCCTGTGACCCCCACCTCTCTTCCTGCGAGATGAATTAAGTGCATGCTGTCTTCATGTCAGAAATGGTGAGCCAAACGAGCCCCAAGAGACCATCTAGTTGAAGCTCCTCCTCACTCTCCAGATGTTCACGGGGAGATGTGGGGGACAGGGGGTGCCTTGGTTTCCTCTTTTGTCAAAGGTAGGCTCCCTCTTCTCATCTACCTTTCCAACTTCTCAGCCAAGTCAGCATGGCTCCTCCAGCACAAAAGGAAAGGCCAGATGCAGAAGGAAGCATTTCACGCACTGCAGCACTGGTCCTCAGCCACACTGCCGTGGCCACACGTGCAGCACGCTTCGCCTTCATTGCCCTGGCACTCAGAGGCTCATAGCTCAAGGTGAGAGCTGGATGCGTGGAAAGACAAAGCCGGGCACTTCTACCAAGAAGAGAACAATGAAATATTGATATGACCCATTTTCTTAAACAGACAGTCTTAGGGAAAGAGTCAAAGCAAAGGCTGCTGTCCAGTGAGCACACCAGATTTCCTAGCATTGTTCCAAAGACCTGACAAACTTGCAAATGTTGTGAACTATCCTTCCTCTAAGCCAGGCTACCTCATCGTGTCCATCTTACTGATGAGAAAACTGAGTCTTGGAGTGACATGCCCCTTGCCCAATGGTCCAGTGCTGGGAGTCATGGAAAGAACTTGCCAGCACATGGCTCATACATAGCTTGGCCCTCTCCATTCCCAGGCAGTGGCCCCCACCACCAGGGGAAGGGGTGCAGGCAGGGCTAAAGAAACACTAGATGCCTCCTGAACATTTTTCTTCACATCTCCTGACACTGGACCTCATTATCCAGTGTTTTAAAATTTAAATATATTTTAACTGATGCCTGCAAAGATTAGAATTGTACAGGGCACCATATCAAGTCTCAATATATGTACACACTGTGTAGAATTTAAACAGAGGTGAGTATACACATCTCCTAAACACTTATTATTTCTTTATGCTAAAAACATTCAAAATACTTTCTTTGCTTTTGGAACTACAGCACCAAGCACATTTTGGCTCTGTGTCTGCCTGGCGTCTCTCAGCATGCATCCCCCAACAAGCCTTGTGCATTCTTCAGCTGATGAGGGCAAGGGCTGTCTCACCTTGGGCTGTTCTGAGTGGCTTTGTGATGCATGAAGCCTTTCCTTAGGATGCAGACCTCATGGTGAGATCGCCAGGCAGGCAGTTGTCCTGCTCTCTTGAGGACTCTCGCTGCTGGTTTCCACAGCAGCTCAGTTAATTTCTGTCCCTACCTACACGATAGAAGAGGAGGCCCCTACTATGTGCACCCATGCCAGCACGTGTTATCTTTTATCTCACTGAGAATAGCCATGTTCGCTGAATGGAGTGCTATTTTTTTGCCAGTTTGATTTGTATTTGCAAGATGATTAGTGATGTGAATTTTGTTTTCATTTGACTATTGGTCATTTATGTATCTCTCTAGTGTTATTGTCTGGTTTATAACTGAGATGTTCACCTGGGAGCATCATTTTGTAGGAGTCTTTTGTGTGTGTGTGTGTGTGTTGGGAATTGAACTGAGGACCTTGCACTTGCCAGGCAGGCATTTATGCCACTGAGCTATCTCCCCAGCCCTTTTTTTTTTGTATGTTTTTTAGTTTGTCTTTGTTTTTGTTTTTTGTTTTTTTGATAGTGAGTTGCTTGAGCTCCTTACACAATGTTATTACTAACTCCTCATCAGGTGTAGAGTTCACCCACATTTTCTTGCATTATGCATGTGTTTTTTCTCTCCTTTGTTTCCATCACTATAGAGGAAGTTTTAGTTTGACACACTCTCTTTTGTCTATTTTTGCTATTGATTTCTGTACTTTTAGAGGTCTTGTCCATTTCAGCATTCTGAAAAGTTTCTGGATTTTGGTAGCTTCATGATTTGGGAACCTTAAATTTTAACAATTAATTTGTTCTGAGTTACTTTTTAACTGGTGAGAGTAGGGAGTTTGCCTTCCTCTGTACATGTCCTATTTTAATCGGTTGGTGAAAAGAGCTCGCTTCCAGGCAGCCAGCTGCGTCCCTCTGCTCTGTACGTTTGTCCTCATCCCAAATCGGGCTGCTGTGGCCACTTTGCAACACTGTAACTTAGTGCTGTGGGACCAGACAGTAACACTGCCACTATCACTATTGATCCAACATGAAGCCACTTGGATGGCTTTATCGTGCATACAGATGTCTTATGTTGAGAGAAGAGGCCTTATGCTCATCTTAGATAAGATCATCTGTTTTGTTCTCTTTGTTTAACATTGCTTTAGCTACTTGGTGTTTCTTGTGCTTCCATACAGATTTTAGTATTATTTTTTCTAGTTCTTCAAAGAATCATTGGTGTGTTGATAGGAGTTGCAATGAATCTACGGTACAGATAATTTTGTGTAGTATAGAAATTCTGGCAATACTGACTTTTTCTAATCAATACATCCTTTGGATGTTGTCCATTTTTTGGTTTCATCTTCAATTCCTTTTAGCAATGTTTTAAAGTTTCCGTTGTGAAAATATTTTACCTCCTTGATTAAATATAACTCTAGGCATTTGTGATAGATATTATAAAGGAGCTTGCTTTCGTGATTTCTATTATCAGACAATTTGCTATTAGAATATAGCACACTGCAGGGTTCTTTGTATGTTGATTTTGTATCCTGCAACTCTGCTAAATTCATTTATTCATTCTAATACCTTTTCGATAGACTTTTCTTATATATTCAGATATTATCTGCAAACAGTGACAGTTTGATTTCTTCTTTTCACATTTAAATATCTTTTTTTATCGTACCTGATTGCTCTGACTAGAATTTCTAGTACCATACTGAACAAGAGTGATTAAAGAGGCTGTCTTTGTCTTGCTCTGTATATCAGAGAGAAAGCTTGTGATTTCCTGTTTAGTACACCAACTATTGACTTAGCTGTCCACCCTTCCTCGGCTGAGGTAATGCTTTCTACACCCAGTTTCACCAGGGCGCTACCACGAAATGGCATTGAGTTTTGCACAGGCCTTGTGTGTATCTACTGAAACGATCCTGTGACACTTATCCTTTATTCTCCGGTAATCTTTCTAAATATTTGCCCAAGTAAGGCAAAGGTGACTACAGAAAAGGCAGAAGTTGCCTGCATTTGTGTTCTGCTGATGCACTCCCAGCACCTTGTATGTCCTCACCACACCGCCTGTCAAGGTGTGCATGCACCCGTATGTCTTCCAACAGATGAGGAACACATGGGCCCAGAAAAACAAACTTCTCCCCGCAAACCACGAGGCTAGCAAGCAGCCTGTCCATCGTTCCATGCGTCGCCGGCCTGGTCCTCCAGTCTCCACTCTTATATTACCTCTCTAGTCATGTTTTCATGCTGAGTTGACCTTCAGTATATACAGTGTACTGCTTGGGACAGGAGAAAGCAGCTACAAAGTTGGGCTTCACAACACCATGGCCCCTGTGGTGCCAGGAATCGTCTCGGTTCCCGAGGGCTGCCTGTGGGTGCTACCTTCACCTGGGGTAAAGTCTGTCCGCATCAAGTTTTTGTGTGTAGCCATGGGCAGAGCTGCAGCTGTGGAGGCAGGCCTTGTCTGAGACCCGCACTCCTGACAGAAAGGACCATTCTTCTTACACAACTCTCTCTCTCTCTTTTTTCTCTCTCTCTCTCTCTGTCTCTCTCTCTCTGTCTCTCTCTTTCTCTCTCTCTCTCTCTGTCTCTCTCTCTCTGTCTCTCTCTTTCTCTCTCTCTCTGTCTCTCTCTCTCTGTCTCTCTCTCTCTCTGTCTCTCTCTCTCTCTCTCTCTCTCTCTCTCACACACACACACACACACACACACACACACACAGGGAAAATTACAATCATTAATCTCAATGAAGAGAAATATCAGACTTTGATTCCTTGGCCATGAGTCCCCATTATTCATCCTTTAAATATTTGCTACAGCAACAATGACAAGTGTAAAGGCAGATAGCCAGGAAAGGGGGGCCAGGGCGGACAGCAGCTTTCTCCTGGCTAGGCAACTGCACTTGGCAAATCCACACGTTCCTCACAGCTTCAGGACACGATGCACGCTCAGTGGTTGGCTTCCCCAAAGGAAGCTGGTGCTTCACCAGAGACTTCTGGGGGCTTGTCTTTGCCCACACTTGCTTCCATCACAGAAATCCTATCCCCACCTTAATGGTGAAGCTTCCCAAGGCCCCAAAAGACCAGCTCCAAATCCAGTTCCCAATACCTCCAGCTAGAAGAGCTCACCAAATGCATATCCTGAAGAAACTCTTCTGAGATGCTAGTCGGAGCAGGAGTACCCCGACCCCAAATCCTTCCCTCTCCCCCTCTCTCCTTCCTCTCACCTCCCCCCGGCACTGAATCCAAGGCCTCACAATACTAAAGTCAAAGATGGCTCTCGAAGCCTTACCTTTACAGCAATGGCTCCAGATCTCCTGCGTGTAACAAACTTTGTCCTGACACTCTTCCAATGGCACTATTTCCACTTCAGGATGTTTTCTGGAAATCTCAAGGCACCATAGTATACAGGACCAATGCAAGGAGGCCTGAGCTAAAAGACCACTCCACAGAGAGAAAACCAGACATATATTTCCCGATGTCATGGAATATGTGGCTTGTGTGTGTAGGCTCTGGACACTCTTCTATTCTTACTGAGTAACTTCTGAAAATATGATTTTCACTATCCAAAGTCTGCTCATCCATACATGAAGAATATAAGAGTACTCCTCTGCTAGGATCTGAGAGAGAATTCAACAGGCCAATAGCACTTAATACCTAGTGAATGCCAGTGTTCACTGTCACTAACAATGTCAACTATCACTGCTCAGAAAACAGGGCAGCCCACAGAAAAATAAATGTGAACTAGAGAATGAAAGGGCAGAGAGAACAAGGGCTCCCACTGCGACAAGCCCTCATGATCTGAAGGGAAAACAGGAACATTGGACAAATTTCTGATGTATAGCTTTTTGTTTGTTTTTTGTATTTTAGGGGCAGGGTTTATAGGGTATTCAGGGTCTCACTACTAGACTGAACTTATAGTGATTCTCCTATTTACAGCCTCCCAAGAGCTGGAATTGTAGGCCCACACCACCATGCCTAATCTCAATCACCACCTCAAAACACCTTGGGGGCAGGGCCAGTGTGGCAGGCCCGGGGATTGAGCCCCCAGCCTCTGTGCCTGCTTGCAGGTGCTTTAATCTGCTGAGCTATTTGGCCGGCTCTCTGGTGTGTGTTAATGGTCTAGATCAGCCCAGGTCCCATTCATTACTATTCATCTTTGGTTACGATTTAAGTCATTTTCCCACCACTAAGACCTGCTACCCAAGGCAGGAAGAGAAGTTATTCTAGCTATTTCAGTCCATAATTGGCTGACTCTGAGGCAGGATAACATGGCAGAGGGGTTCGGCAGACACGAAACAGAAAGGGTCATAGAGAAGCTGGAAAGGGAGACGCCACTTCTGGACGCTGCCCACAGTGAACCACCTCCTCTGCCTAGAGCGTACCTCCAACAAGAAGTCAGCTGTCATGGCCCCATAACCCAACCACCTTCCAAAGTTCCCACCTACAATTGCATGAGACTTTAGGGGGACATCTAGATAGAGAGCAAAAATGTTTGATGTGGTTTGTCCTGCATACTTTCTTACCACCTGAAATATCATACACAGTGCCAGTGACTGATGGCTGTGTGGGCCATGATTAGGGAGTTGGCTGTGGATGCTCAGGAGGAACAGTAGCAAAAGTTAGCAGTAGGAAAAGCTTTCATGTGTAGCCTGCACTTCACATCCCGCAGCTCATCTGACCCTCGAAGCATGGGATAGTGCAGACAAGGCTGTTAATGCGCCCCTCGGGATATGCAGATGCAGAAATGGTCCAAGAGAGAAGACAGAGCTTGGTGGTTGTTGAGCAATCATTACATAGCTTGTTTTCTAGAGGATCAGCATCCGTGCTATGCGAGCTAGGCAGCAGAGGTGCAGTGCCAAGGAGGCTGTGCTGTCACGGAGAAGCAGTGACCTATCAATCATTGCAGAAAAAGATAATAATTACTTGGATAAAGAGACACACAGCACACGTCAGGCTAATCAAAGTGGCTTCAGGAAAAGATGACAGACCAATTGTAAAGTTTTGGTAAAAGTCATGTACAGAGCGCAGGGGAGAGAAGAAGCATTCTGGGCACCAAAAACAGCACTTGCGAAGGGCAGGAGACAGTCCCCATCAGTATGAATGTGTGAAGGGACTCAGCTTTTGAAGCCCAAGGTGACAGGCAGGACATGAAGAGGTGGACTGGGACAAGGGGATGGAAGGGCTAACGTTCTGACCATTTATGGCCATGGTCACCCTACATCACCCTAAAGGGAAAGATGTTTTCCTTTTGGGTGACAGGACACAGTAGATCATTCTAGAAGCTGTTTAGAGGATCCAAAAAGAGGGAGCAAAGCAAACAATGAAGGCTGAAGGTGGAGAGGCCAGCATGAGGCTGAAACAGCAGTATAGGGCAGAGCCCATGAAAGCTGGGGCAAGGAGAGCAGAGATGGAGAGAGACGGCAAATCTCAGAGGGTATTTAGGTGGGCTTGGTGGCCACCTAAATGTGGGAGAGGGCTCATTGGGTCAGGCTCTCATGGTGGTGCTCAGATGACATTCTCTGGGAGAGAGGCAAGTAAACCCACACCTCTAAGGACTAGAAGACAGAGGCTATGGGCTTTGAACACTGCTTCTTTCTCACATTTTAATATTGAAATGTGGTTGAGTGCTTTAAAGCTCTATCTGAAAAATATGCAGTCAGATGGAGGTATGCAGATTTCATAAATTTTTAGTCAGTTTCTTCAGTCTTGGGACAGATTTTTAAAATATGAGAAAAAAAAAAAGAACAGGTGAGGGGAGAACTACATTTTCTGCCAATCATTTTATAAACAACCTGGCTTTGCTGATGGAAAAATAGACCTTGAAAAAGTGCAATTCATCAATACAGCAGAGGTCAGACTCCAGTAAATAAAAGAAAATTGCTATAATTGCTGATAAAATGCAGGTTTTGTCATTTCATTTATGCATTTCAATTGCAATTAGATTAACAAGGATTTCAGGGGGGAGAAATTTCCATTGCAAACTACTTTTCAGATTGAACAAGCAAGGAGTTTCAGAAATAGCTCAGAAACTACAGGCAAGGGCCCAGAGGGACAGCCAAGGCCAGGCTTTCTATTTCCATAATCCTCAAATCTCATCTCCTAGGGAAAGGTATTGGAATCCATTTAGAATATAACCAATAAGAGGGCCTAATTTCTGCACAGACTTTAAAAGAAGAGAGAAAACCAAAAGTGAGATTAGTTTTTATGATTCTTGTAATTTTACAATCCTAAACAATATAAAGATAAGATAAATACCCCTCCCAGGAGCCTCTACTTCCACCATGACCCATCCTTGAGAAGCCGGTGCCCAGTTCAGTGTATACTTACACCAGCTGTGGGCTCCAGCCTCTCATCGGAGCCATGCGCTCACTTATCCACTCACTAATTCAGCAAACATTTATGCATCACACTCATCCTCATCTTAGTAAGTAGCCATTTTGCTTCATATTTTATAATCTGAAATTTGAAGCTCTGAGAAGTGAAAAAAACATTGATTCCCCAAAACAAAGCTTGGATCTAAGCCAATGTGGATCACAGCCTGTGATCTCTCCACCTTCCCACCACCCCAAGGGTGACTGATCCCAGGTATCACCTGGGGTTCTCTTGGGTGGAGACCACGACTCCTAGAACCAACTTGACTCCCTTAGGCTTCCTTCATGAGGGGTCAGCCTTCTGTGGGGCTGCAATGGACTTTGGGGGAGACAGTTGTTTAAGATTCCAAATATGAGTAACTTTCTAACCTGCTATGTAGTACCCTCATATTAATATTTCTCTCTCTACATGTATTACTGTCCAAACGAGATGTTTCTTTCTCTACTAATGAAATAAGGGCAAATGAGAAAAAGATGAATAGGCAAATGATTTTTCTCATGTATTAATGTAAGAGGCCCTGACCTGATTTTTAAAAAGTGGAAGATGTCACACAAGAGTAAGAGACAGACAGAAAAATCTGTTCATAGGAATATAATGACTTCAATGCCCCAATATTCCCACAAGACCTACTTCGTGCCTAGGATTCCAAACAGTTAAAACCACAGTCATGAGTAGTTCAGGATCAGGGTCCCCAAGCTCATGTTCCTGTGAAAGGCTCTTCATTCTTCCCTGTCCATCTTCTATCTTACAGGATGACATTCAAACGGGTAAATCCCTCATCTTCCCACTTCCCTTGAAAAAGTAGTAATTTTCTATTAAACCATCACAAATGATGACCAAGTTTTTAAAAAATGCAAAATCATACTTCGCAAATGTCACACCATAATTGTTGTGAGAGCATCCATAGCACTCCACAGGCCAAGGCATACAAGAAAGGCTCGATGCAGTCTTGACCTCACCAGCTGCTTGCTGCTCAGGAAAGCTGTGGAGGCAGGAGAGGGAGGATGAGAAGGTGCAAGAGAAGGCATACTGGGAAAGCTGGGTGGCTGCTGTGCTTTCTCTCAGAGGAAAAGCTTCGGCAGGGCCTCTGGGACCAGTGGGCTTTGATGTGCCTCCTATTCCATGCACTATCATTTTGACAAATGCATCTCACGAGGGGAGAAGGGAGTTTCAGGGAGAAAGACCAGCTTGATTAAAGGTGCCCCAGGGCAGAAAACACAGGCAGTGGAGGCCCAACAACTAGGCCTGAGAAAGCAAACAAATTGAAAAGCGAAGTAGAAGAGTGGATAGATAATAGCCGAGGACCTCACAAACCAGCCGGCAACCTGCACGCCAACGGTTTCCAGAAGATGTGAGGTACTGTTTCCTGAACTAAACTGAGTGGGTTTCCTCCACTTCTTGGAGCATGCCCACAGCAAGGCATTTGTTGCCCTAAGGTGTTTACTATTTTGTGGTTGGAAAAATGGTGGTTCAAAGTAGTCCAAATACACCAACTAGCCATTAGGGAAGCTGTGATGAACAGCAAGGGTGCACAAGCGCCTCTCATGCCACTGGTGGCCTCAGGGGAGCCCCGAATGTGGCCAGCACTCTCAGCCCTGTCATGAAAGGCGAGAAGACTGGCCAGCAAGGCTGGCTGGGATCCCCTGCCCAGAGCCTGCAGCTCCTGTGTGACTGAGCTTGGGGATCTATGTTGCTTTCTAAGGCCGGCTCCTGTCTGTGGTCGAGGACAGCCGGCCACTGTTTGCACCTAAGAGACTTAAATATATAATGATGGAACTAATGTCCAGCCTATAAAGGGGTCACTAGGTTTAAATAAGATGATATTTGAATATAGTGGATACTCAGTAAATGCTCATAAATACCAAAAAGGAAATTATAGACAAACTCTACCCAAGGAATGACATTAGCAAAACCGGTTGAGGGAGGGCCTCAAAAAGGCTATTCCTATACAAAAGCTCTAAATAAACTAACAAACTGGAACCTTCACAGATATGCAGACACTGACCAACATATTATCAAACATACTCTTAAAAGAACCACTGGGTCAAAGAAATCACAATACAAATTCTAAAGTACTTCAAGATGAAACAAAACATATAAAAATGTGTGGAATTCAGTGTAATTAGGGCTCAGAGGAAAATGTATATCTTTATATATCTTAATAAGAAAATGAGATATTTCAAATTAATAACCTAACTGTATAATTTAAGAACTAATAAAAGAACAAACTACACCAATAGCTAGTAATAGGAAGATAATATTAAAGATTGAAGCAGAGATAAATAAAACACAGAGCAGAGAAGCAATTGAGAAAGTGAACCCAGAAATTCCTTGTTTGAAAAGCTCTACAAAATTGATAGGCTTTTAGCTATACTAAAAATCAGTCTTAAGATTTCAATTAATAAAAGCAGGGATAAAATTGGTAACATTACTACCAAGTTTACAAAAATAAGAATTTGAAATATTTATTTACTATGAATATTCCAATAAACTTGATGATCTATAAGAAGAGGAAAGATTCCTAGAAGAACAAAAATAGCAAAACTAATTCAAGAGAACACTGAAAATGTGAGCAGCCCTACAACAAGTAAAGAGATTTAATCATAAAACAAAATAATTCAAAGAAAGAAAAGAAAAAGAGCTCAAGACCAGATGATTTCGATGGCCAATTCTGCCAACATTTGAAGAATTAACACCAGTCTTTTCCAAGCTCTTTAAAAGTCTAGCGGGGAAGGGAAGGTTTTCCACCTCATGCTGCAGTGTCAGTAATCCCTAATACCAAAGCTAGGTAAAGGCATAATAGGAAAAGACCAATAGCTCTTATGAAAACAAATGGAAAATTCTAACAGAATACATGTGATATTAAAAGGATTATACTCCATTACCAAATTGAATCTCTCCTTGGAGCTCAAGATCAGTTAATATGCAAAAGAATATTTGACAAAATCCAATAATATGTGTGATTATAAAAATCTAGGAGTAGAAGGGAACTTGTTCACACTGATAAAGACTATGAAAACTCCAAAATTAACATCATGCTTAATGGCAAATGGTCAGACTCCCTTAAGGTCACATATATTTTCATTAATTCTATTTAGTACAGTATTAAAAGTCCTCACTGGAGCATTTAGACAAGAAAAAGAAATGAAAAGGTATCCGTAGTCAGAAGAAAGAAGAAAAACTGTATCTGTGCCTGGATAGCATGAAGTTATTCATAGAAAATCTACTTTAAAAACAATTACAGATTATAAATGGCTTCAACAAGGTTGTAGAACACAAGATCAACATACAAAACTCAGTTGTATTTCCTCCAGCTTGCAATGAATGGTTCAAAACTTAAATTAAGAAATTTAATTTAGACTAGAGTAAAATAATAATAAAATGTGTAAGAATAAATTTCACCAAAAGAGTGTACTCTGAAAATGACAAAGTGTCATTGAAAGAAATTAAGGAAGACCTAAATAAATATGAAGACATCTCCTCCCTAGTGTAAGGGGCCAGGGACATGGCTCAGTAGAACATGAGCTTGCCTGGCAAGCGCAAGGGCCTGAGTTCAATCCCTTGTTCTGCCAATAAATAAATAAATAAATAAATAATAAACAAACAAATCCTCCCTAGTGTAAGAAACTGAAAGAATAAATAAGATCCAAAGCAATGTTTCCTTTTTTTTTTCTTGTTTAATTGTCCTAACTAGCACTTTTAATACTATCGTAGATAAAATTAATGAAAATGCACACGGTCTTAAAGAAATCTGACTATTCGCCATTAAGCATAATATTAGCTTTCAATTTAAAAAAAATAAATAAGTGCCTTTATGTAACAGTGGACATTATCAAGAAAGTGAAAAGAAAGCCTACAGAATGGGAGGAACTATTTGCAAATCATACATTTGATAAGGATTTAGTATCTAGAATAGACGGATTTTTTGTGGGGGCCTGGCTCAGGATGCCTGGAGGGCAGGTCTGGTAAGGCTTGAAGATCTGAAGATCCAGCCACAGTATCTTGAGCCTGACTGCTTTGCTTAAGCAAACACTTAAACAACTGAGCTAATCGGAAGGCCCCCAAATAAAGTGGGGCTTTTGGTGTTTTTTTGGTTTGATTTGGTTTTTGTTTTTGGCAGAACCGGGATTGAACTCAGGCCCTTGCACTTGCCATGCAAGCACTTATTCTACTGAGCTATCTCTCCAGCCCCTCAGTATCTAGAATAGACAATGAACACTTACAAACTCAAACAAGTGTGCTCAACCAAGAGATAGTTTGAGTAAGGCAAGGTACAAACAAAAAGCACATTGAAGGGTAGAGACAAGAGGGAGACAAGTGGATAGATCTCCTGCCAAGTGGAAAGGCTCCACGAGAATGGGGGTCAGAGGAGAGCAGAGGAGAGATAAATAGAATGAAGATGTGCCACACACAGGAACATAATAACCTCAATGAATATGGGCACTGTATCTCATAGGCCTGAGATAAGAGTGATGGTATCAACAAGGGCAAAAATAGGGAAAGGGGATTTAGAGGAGGAGGGAGCGTCAGGAGTGGAATGAGATTTTTAAAAAGAGCTGTGCTGTAGTACATGCGTACATCCAGCCCTTAGATGACTGTAAATTGCATGTGCTACAACTATGAGCTAATAAGGAAACCAACAATTCAATTTATAAAATGAGCAAAGGGTTTTTGAATAGATGGAATCCAGTCACTCCCTCCCACGCATACACACAGAAGACTGAAAATAGGCATTCCAGCAAAAATATGCATGTGATTTTTCATAGCTATGTGACTATTACTGATAATAGGCAAAGCATGGAAATAATCCAAGAGTCTACAAACTGATAAACAGACAAACAGTGTGTATCTGTTCGTACAGTGGACTATGCGGTAGTCAGCCATAAAACACATAGCCCAGCAGAGCGACACCATGAAGGCGCTAAGCCAAGTGAGAGAAGCCAGACACAAAGATAATCTATCGCATGATTCCACTTGCGTGCGATGTCCAGAAGAGGCAAATCCACGCAGATGGAAAGAAGATTATCGGCTATGAGGGGCTCTGGAGGGGGAGACTACCTAATGGCTGGGGGTTCTTTTTCAGTGCAACGTAAATATTCTGAAATGACATAATGCTGATGGGCCGGCCCAGCGTAAACATGCTCAAAGAGAATTTTACCCTTTAAGATGGTTAAAGTGGGGGGGAGGGAGCGCTGGGGTCAGGGCAGGATGAGAGGTGTCACCTTCAAGGAGGAGCTGAACAGCTGGGGGATACAAAATAGACATAAAAAGAATAAAGCATATCAAAAATAATCAATCAAAATCAATGAGAAAAATAAAATATCTGACTAAAGCATTAAAAATGCATGAACATTTCAAAGCATCCAGAACAAATTAAAAAGCAAGGCGTGGAGAGCAGAGTGCTAACAGGCTACAGGGCAGATAGCTATGCCTGCGGAGTGTGCGTCTGTGTGCATGCGCATGTGTATGCACTGCAAAATACAGCCACTGGAAACGTGCAAAAGCAAAAACAGACCAAGAAATAGAAGGAGCCCTTCGTGTGCAGCAGCTGTCCAACCTCTCTAGAACTAAGGAAAGGCCAATTAAAAAGGGGCCAAGGCAGCTCAGTCCATCAAACTGCCACCTTAGAAACAATGCCATGATATGGTAAGGCAGGCACCACAGTACACTGCCCGGATGACTGTAGTGTACCTGTCAGAGTAGAAAACAGAATTTAATGGTGTACCCATACCCTGACACTATTCAAATACTGCCTAACATCCCATAGCTTTCAAAAAATGAAATAAGTAGTCACAGACTCAAATGCAAGGATTTTTTTTCATTGCAGTATTATTTTTAAAGTAGTCAAATAATAAAATTTCCAAAAGAATGAACAAAACAATCAACTCAAATTTTATCATTCAGTAATAATCATCACTAAAATAAGGTAACAGCGTTTGAGATTTGCTCGTGAAACTGAAGACAGAAAGTGTGTAGGAGAGGTTGATTGGTAGGTGTTTGGATAAATGAAAATAATTTCACAAAATAGCCTCATCTAATGCTATAATTAGGAAAACAAACTATTTTACTTACTTTACACAGAAAAAAATAGAAATTGCTGTTAAACTGAAGGATAAACTTCAGACAAATTTCTCTACCACAAGAGATTTCATTTCTAAAATATACCTCTAAAAATATTGAATTAGTTTCTTATGGCAGATGTAATAAAATATCATAAGTTAGATGGCATAAAACAATAGAAATCTTTTGTCTTCCAAGTCTCAGGATATGGGAAATCAAATTCTATCCTCAGTTTAGCCTTGTTTCTCCAAAGGCTTTAGAAAAGCACCTGGCCCAGGTCTCTGGGTAGCTCCTGGCGAGCCCGGCATCTCTTTTCTTGGAGTCAGAGGGCTGCTCTGCCCCGCGTGTTGGTCTCTGCCCACTTCTCCACCAGGACGGCAACCTCCTTGGCTCAGAATCCTCCATGATGTCCTCTCTAAGCTTGACTACCTTGGCAAAGTCCCCCTCTCCAACAAGAACATGGTCTGAGGCGCTGCAGCTTTAGGCTTCATTATCGATTTAGAAGGACACAATTCAATAATAAATACATAAACACAATAAGAAAGCTCCTTTAAGAAAAATATTCCAAGAAAGAACTTGATAGTTATGAGTCATTATGTTTTTAACTATGTGGTCTTAGTATTGATTTAACCATTCCATGAAAAATGAAAAATTAGCACTTTTATAATTTTCCTTTTCCTCTGCCTTTTGTCGCAAGGTTTTACATGTTAGTAATTGTATTTTGTCAATATTTATATTTAAATTGTGTGAGGTAGCAGTTATTCCTGTCATTGCTGAGTCTTGCTTTTATTTTTGTTTGAAGTTATTTATTTAGACAAGATCTTGCTATGTAATTCAGACTAGCCTTGGCCTCACTATGTAGCCCAAGCTGGCCTCAAACTCACAGCAATCCTCCTACCTCAGTGTCCCAAGTGCTGGATTATAGTGATTTTATTTTTAAACTAGTTGTTTCAACACTTTGTTTTATTTTAATTTTGTATAAGTGGATTGAATGCTAACCTACAGTTTTTTTTATCACTAAATTCTAACCTACAGTCACCATTTCCATTCTAAAATTCCACATATTGATTCATCTCAGGGTAGCTAAACTTTATCAACTGTTTTTCAGCAAAAGGTGATAGTTATAATCTCCAAATTACTAAAAAAAAAATTTAAAAAAAAAGACGGAATAAACAGGCTGTGCTGTGCTTACGCTTAAGGGGCGGTTTATTTGGCTGAACATACCTATTTTGGGTCACTACTTCCCACCTGGGTCACGTAGACGTTGTTCTTCCGTCTTCTTCCCCCCACCCCACCCCCCACCCCACCCCCCGAGTGTTTTCTACTGGGTCTTCTCCATTCACGCGGGGTACGACTGACTGGATTTCAGCCAAGTCACGTTCTCTGGAAGGCTGGCGGCTGTTGGGCTTTTGGGTTTCACTTCTCCGCGTTGACCTTCACCTGGAATGTTTTAGGCACTGCTTTATCAACTTTTGGTGCTGAACGCGTGTGAAGAAAGCTTCTTGGGTTCTCTTCTTGAACAGGACTTGTCTTTCTCTGCTTAGAGGTCAGAACAATCATTTCTTTGGGACTCCAGCTCAGGAGAAATGGGATGCTCTTTCTTGGTTATTGTGCTCTATCTTTTTTCCTGAAATATGATTTTGCCCTTTCAGTCCTCGGAGAAGAGAACGAAATGTGTTCTCGCGCGCGTTGGGTGCTCTTCAGCAGGCATGCCAGCGGCCTCAGGGTTTGGTCAGATGTGTCCACCATAGGGATTACCTTCTCCCTAACAAGCTTTTCCTCAGTTTCCAGTGCTATCATGATGAACCTTTCCTCTAAGTCAGCAGCGCCGTTTTCAGCTAAGTTAGTCCTTTGTGCTTATATTTTATTATTTCTATTACGTAGCATTGTGATCTCATTGCGTTATGTCAGTTCTCATCGTTGAGTCCTACTTCACAGTTTTCAAACTCGTATTATGTTCTCCTGTAGTACAGTTGTGCACTGGAAGTTTTCCTTTCTCATCAGAGTATATTGTCCTACAGATTAGGTGTTTTGGTGTTTTTGTTTTGTTTTGTGCTTTTTTTTAGCAAATAATCCACCTTTCTGCCTTCCCTCCCTTCCTCCCTCCCTTCCTTCCTTCTTTCCTTTTCCTTCCCTGCAGGGTAGACTGGGTTTTGGATTATTATATGTTTACATACCTGTCATATGTCTTCCTTTCCTTCAATCTCTTGCCTGATATCTGCAGTTCTGGTTATACTTTCTGAGAAACATGATTCAACTTTTCTTAATTTTTCTGTTTTATCTGATATCTGTTCTTCTCTAAGCTCTACATTAATCACAGTAGGATTTCAATGCCAGACTGCCTAGTCACAGCCAGTGCTTCCTGGTGTGTTTCTCAATGCACACATACATACTGTCTTAGAAATATGACAAGCAAGTGAAGGTAGCTACCTTACTTCAGATCACAAGAAGCTTGGGATAGTAAGTATGGGTGTGAGGCTTTCCCCTGGACAGCTGGCTCACACCCTCCACATACAGGATCTCCACTCCCCAGGCTGCTTCTAACCTGATGAAGTTCATGGGTATATAGAAAGTTCATGAACAAAAACCAAACTGCATGAGAAAAACTTCAAAGAATCAACAACTGCAATCTCAATTTACTAAAAAGAACTTGCACATCTAAAGAAATCACCAACAGAGTGAAAAGAAAAGCCACAGAGTGGGATGAAATTTTAGCCAACTGTCCCTCAAACAAAAGACTTCAATATAGAACATACAAAGAATTGAAAAACTCGGATCCACAAAATTCAAAGATGTGATTCAAAAATGGGCATCTGAGATGAATGCACTCTTCTCAGAGAAGAAATACAAATGATAAATAAATAGATGAAAAAATTTTTCAATATCATTGGTAATTTGAGAGGTATTATTTTTTTTAAGATAGGGTCTACAGAGTGTTCAGGGTCTCACTACTGAATCAGACTTGTAGTGATCCACCTGTTTATAGCCTCCCAAGAGCTGCAATTACAGGTGCATGCCACCAAGCCTAGTCTCAATTGCTATTATCTCAGTGTGCCCCAGGGGTGGGGCCAACTTGGTAGGCCCAGGGATGGACCTCCTAGCACCTTTGCCTGCTTGCAGGTGCTTTAATCCACTGATCTATTTGGCTGGCCCAAGCAGTGCAAATTAAAACAACACTGAGATTCCATCTCACTCCAGGAAGAATGGTTATCATTAAGAATGGGGCCATGAGGAAAGAGGAGCCCTTCTCCACTGCTGGTTCAAGTGTAGACCTATACCACCACTGTGGAAATCAGTGTGGAGATTCCTTAAAAAATTAGGATTAGAGGTTCCATTTACTACTCAGCTATAAAGAAGGACAAATTCAATGTTTTCATAGGTAAATAGGTGCAACTTGAGACCATACCCATAAGTGAAATAAGTCAGACCCACTTGCGTAAACATTACATTGTCTCCCTAGGGCAAGAAACCAAAACAGTAAATTAAATCTGAAAGGTACAATAGACATTGTGAAAAGAAAAGAAACTACTCAATAGGAAAGAACAACTGGGATGAGGGTTTGAGAAAGGAAGAAGGGAAAAGTGTATACACACAGGATAGCTGAGATAATTACTACTAATTTCTACTCGTGCACTGAAAAGAAAGGTTTGTGCTTACAATGTTTGATCAGTTTTGCATGCCTGTGTCTAGTAATCTGAGCAACTACTTTGGATAAAAATATGCATTACATTAACTGTTATTAATTTCCTACTACTGTGCTTTGAAATTCTTATTGTCTTTATTGTTTTTTTTTCTCCTTAAAAAACACAATCAGCAAAGATTTGAAATATTTTTGTAAATTTATGGCATGAATTTGTAAGGCTTTCCTTATTTCTTGCTACTAATGATTTAAGGGGAGAGATCAGCAGAACTTTAGCTCTGCATTGTTCATCAGTGTGAAGGAGGTGAGGGCACCTGTCTCCTGGTGCACTTCAGACAGGAGCCATGTGGTCACGCATGTGAATGAAGGTGTAGCAGGTTCAGGCGCTCAACGCAGAAGATTGTACAAGTGAACTCAGCATGACCTTTCTACCTGGATTGTAGTCTTCAAGTATACTTTTATGCTAAATGTGAAAACAAAAATTCACAGTGTAATAAAGAGTTTGTAAAACCACAGGAACAACGTGGCCCTGATATATATCTCAGGGAGCATTTTTGCATTTGTTAAACCTGCAGAGAGGTACACTGAAATGCTGACTATTAGTTATTCTGGGTGGTTACCTAGCCTCTTGACAGTTTAGTTTCAGTTAGGAAAAAAATAAAAAAATACTGCCACTGGTGAGATAGCTCATCAGACTAAAACACCTGATTAGGTGAGCTTAGGTAAATACAGGGACGTGGTTCGATCCCCTTCACCACTTGTCACTCCAGCCATGCTCCCGAGCAGGCTGAGGTGGCCACAGAAGAGCGTGGTGGTGCAAGCCTGTAATCCCAGCACTGGGGAGGCTGAGACAGGAGAATCACTATGAGTCTGAGCTGCATAGTGAGACCTTGTAACAATATTTTTTAAAGAAAAAGAAACAAAAAACACTGCATATATAAAGCACTGTGAAGTGCTGGTGAGGTGGCAGCTGTAAAGCAAGCCCGGGTCCAGGTGTCATGCCAGCTAGCCCCCCTCTTCAGACTTAGAGAGATTTCTGGGGTGGCTGCACGGACCACTAACTGGGTTGCATCAGGGACCCACAGGTGGCGTGCAACTGGCCATGTCAACAGCATTGTCCAGCCAGGGACCAGACAAGCAGAGGCCACGTGCAAAGGGCACGAGAGTGCCCAGAAGCAGGGAGCTCATTGTTCTGTGTGGCACACGCGGACAGCAGGCCGGCCACTCTGGGATCAGGTATACAATCTGTTCTACTGCCATGCAGCCCCGCCTCCCGGGAGGCAGAACAGCGCATGCGTGCCTCCAGAACTATCTCAAACAGATTGCAAGGGCAAACCTGAGAATAGCTGGTCTGTGTTGGCAGCGGCCTATCCCCGAGCCACAGGGCCTCTGTGTTGGGGGGGGGGGGATGATCTGCCTCCTCCTCCTTCATTTCCCCCTCTGGTTCTTAGCAACTGTGGAACGAAGGGGGATCATGCCGCCATCAGCCTCCTTGTTAGCATTATAGAACTATAGCACAAACACACTGCTTGGCTAATACATTTATTTTTATGTAATGGAAATGCCATCAAAGCATAGTTAATCAGAATTGAATTAAATTGGAGCACTTGTGCACAAGGAAGAGAAGTTATTCTTTATTGTTGCAGACTGAAAATGCACCAACCATAATTTAGATTTTTAAGTAAATGGCCATTGTTGCCAGAGGGGTGCATGCCATCAACACTGGCTCCTGGGCAGTTGGAGCTGCAATGCCTTATGTCCACATAACCACTGATGTGGCCACAATGGGAAAAAAAAATGCCTGGCTCTGTGTGAGCCACTGCCCAGCTGGAGGATGTGCTGAAGCCTTTTTCTCTCTGCATAGTGGACATGCTCTGGTGGCTGTGCAGTGGTGCCAGGGCCTCTCACCTCCAGGATACTATCAGCAGAGAAAAGCTGAATCCCAGGCCTGGCTCCTGTACCATAGCCTGTGCCTTGTTCTAATGGCTCCTAACCTGGCCAGCGAGCAGGACTACAGAATGACCTCTGAACACAAGCAATGGACACCTGGTTCCCACCCAGGACTTCTTATCAAGCTTGCCAGGCTCCTATGGAAGCTCACCAGCTTTGAGGGTGACTCCATTAGCCCTTAGCGTTTCTCATGCTAAAATAACAGCCATACCAGTGTGAATCTCCAGCAGGCCTAGGTAAACCAGACTGAGCCCACAGCCCTGATGGAACCAGCAATGCCACCTACGCACAGGATCACCTCAGCGAGCATGGCAGACATGCCCACGTGCACATCTGTGCACGCACCAGGCAAGCGGCCCTTGCCAACCCACATTTCTCCTTCACTGCTACACCTCTGGGTTTGAGGGAGGTTCTGGCATCTATCCTATGGGGACTCCTCCTTCTATACAATAGATTGGGCTTTATTTCTTCTCTTCTCTTCCTGGACAGTTCAGGACAAGTAAGCATCTTGGCACAGCCCTGAAGTGAGAATCTCAGAATGGGTGGTGGCTGGTGATCTTGACCATTTCCATGCTCAGCTACGATTTAGGACTCAGAATGAGTCCTTATGTAGATGTCACTTGGCCCTGGCCTCCCTGGAACACTGAGGGTCAAGGCCAAATGTGGGGGGAGACAGAGATGCGAGCATGAGTATCTTGGGTCCTGAGTGGCACTTTGAGCTCCACCAGCACTCTGTGTGTGAGCAAGGCCATCAGGCCCTGGGCCAGGGTGCCATGGCTTTAGGTTGTCGCTTCCTAAGCACACCCCGTTAGTCTCACATTTCTCATTTAGAGTTAGTTCCTCAGCTATTTCTACTTTAAGCTGTGAGAAAAATGAGACTCAAAGATGGGAGAGAACGTGCTCAGCCCCAGCAAGGCAAGGACAGCTGAGGCAGGAGTCGGGCCCACATCTGTGCACCCCTCCCACTTTGCAGGCCTCTATTCCCCAAAAGCACAGTGCTGGGTCACTTCACAGCAGAACACACTTCAGGGAATGCTCCCCGGGACAGTTCTGACACTCTATGACCGTCAGGGCAGGTGCTGACAGCACATGGACAGCTGCAGCAGGCCCAGCCAGTACAGGCTCTTGGGACCGCCACCGTGCGTGTGGTGCACTGCGCTGTGCATGTGGCATGTCGTCCAAAGCCTCCTCAGCACAGTGCATGACATGGCTGAACCCAGGCCAACAGGAAGGAGGAGAGTGATGAAGACAGAGCCGGAGCACTGCCCACAGAGCAGTAGCGCACGTGAGTGAGCGCCCCAAGCCTTGGCCACCAGCAGAGAGACCTCGAAAAGCCATCCCAGAATGAGACCTGTTTGTGAGAGAAAGAACAGGGGTTCAGATGGAGCACTTTACAGCCACACCACAGTTCAGTTGTCCTGTCCCTAGCTGTGTCCCTGAGGAGCTTAGCTCTCACAGGCTGATTGCCTGTGTGTAAAAATGGGAATAATAATGCATGCTTCGTGTCTGTGCAAGTGAAAGGCCAACCGCACATGCACACCTTAGCAGGCTACCTACCAGTTCACAGAAAGTCACTCATGGGCAGTGCCTGCATGAGGCAGCAGTCACAGTAGGAAGAGACCTACTGTCCCTCTGCACAATACCAGGTGATGCCAAGGGGCAGGTTTCCAGGGGCCAGGCCAAGCACTGACATTCATGCATGTCATCTGATCTCATTGCCTTAGACAGATCCAGTCACAAGGATCCCCTCACCATGAAAAGGACTGGGGTTTGGGAGCTATGACATCACTCAGCTCAGCCACCCTGTGCCACAGCTTTCTCCTGGGCCAGGCTCTTGCCTCTCTTCCTCATATCTGCCTGCCTAACCTCATAAGGTCTAGCACACAGGGGCTTTGGCAGGACAGTTGTGGAAGTGGCATGAAGGCGCTTAACCTGGGCCCTGCACCGTGGGTGCCCTGTGCCCTTCAGCTCTGTGTGGCCTTGCCAGCGACTTCTTGAGATTAATCGTGATGAATCTTGGCGGAATGCACTCACATCACTTTGTCATCATTAATAACGCAGACACTCCCCCAGGCAGGGCCCGCAGGCAGGGAGAAGTGTAGGTGCATGCAGAAGTTAAGCACCTCCCTCCCAAGACAACCTCCTGAAAGCTGTAAGCTGGACTGACTTTAATTCCCATTCTTGCTGGAGGAGAACACTGTCTGGAACCCAAGGGAGTGGCCTGGCACCTTCTCTCCCCACCCCAGAAGCTTGGGACCAGCTAACACAAGGTAACTCTGCAAACTTGCGCAGGTTCCAGAACCCCTGGCAGCGGTCTAGGGTACCTCACTGTCCCTACAGCTGAGACGGGAGAGCGGGGACTGTGCCGAGAGTTTGTGAGGAGTAGATGAGATGTCTGTGTCCACACCTTGGAAGCTGAACTGCACCAGGTGCCAAAGGATGGGGGTGGGGTTATGCTCACAAGGATTACCAGCATCTCCATGAACAACCGTAATGCTGCAGTCTTGGTGTCTTGGAACATCCAGGGCAGGGAAGATGGCTCAGTGGAATAAGTGCCTGCCTGGCAAACGCAGGGGCTTGAGTTCAATCCCCCGTTCTGCCAAAAGAAAGAGGAACATCTTCCATGGTTCAGGGTACTCTTGTACAACCTCAGTCTGTCTAATGTCAGGCCATACAAATCCCTGTCACCTGCAGCAGCACAGAGAGCTTAGGCACAGCCTGGAAGTCCATAGAGCCTGTTATGATGAGCCTGACTGAGCCTCGCTCTTAGTTGTTCTCTTCTAATCTGTCTTCAGACGAAAATCTCCTCTCAGCCATGCCAAAATTGAAAGTGGCTGATCCTGTGCTTGATGGTGGGACCCAGCAAAATTTTTTTTACTCCCTCTCTCCACTTCAGTTTCCTTATCTACAAAATCAGAGTGACATTTGTTCTTGCTCCGTAGGAGTCTTGGGAGGACTGAACAAAGCACACAGATTGCATGCCTGGCACTGTCCACAAGTTGCCTAGAGCACCCACCTCTTATAGGAAGGCTAATTGCTGCCCTTCCTGCTGCGATTGCTACACTGATGTCAAGGCTCCCGAATAACCAGCGCCTTAGTGAGACTGAAGGTGTGGAGTTTTGACTGCCACTAGAAAGAAGCAATGCCTCTCCAGCCAGAGTTCTCAGAGAGCGAGGCCTACAAAGTCCACCAAAAACATGTAAATACACTTCTGGAAAAGAAAAGCTTGTACAGATACATATCTTAATACTATGTGTACTGAGATACCATGAGATTAATACCAGTTGTCTTTGGCTTCTGCAAGTATAAGAGGTGCTTGAAGTGGTGGCCATGAGAGCCGCAAGCTGTGTGGGTGACTTTGGTCCTTGAGGCTGCTGTACATGCATTTTCCATTTATTCTCTGAGGACCAGCAGTGTAGTGGGATTTCTGTGATATAAGACATCCTTTGGATCCCCCACATAAAAGTGACACCTTCTGTTGAAACAATATCATGTTATTTTTTTTTCTAAACTATGTATACATTGTTTTGGCTCTCTGTCTCTCTGCCTTTCTGTACTCTCTCTGAACAGAGACAGACAGACAAATAGAGAAGAGACAGAGACAGAGACAGAGACAGATCTTCTGGTATCATACATATCATTAAGAAAATTATATACTCCTCCATGCTAACTAGGCACTATACAAGTATAATCTCATTTATTTTCACCCTCAGAGCCCTATAACAGTTGTTATCACCATTTTTAAGTGAGGAATTCCAAGTGGAAATTGCTCAAAATAACTGAGGACTGGTGCATGGACTCCTCACTCAAAACCTTGTGCTCCCTGTAGCTACAGCCCATAGTTTAGCCACCTCACACTTCAGTTTCTCCAACTATAAGAGAACCCTTAAACTTACCTATACACAAAGGTAGTGGGAAAAGGATTCAAAGTTTCTAGGGTTGCTTTAAGATGAAAATATAGGTTATTTGCAGTATGATTGTAATAGCCTTGGACTATGTTTTTATTTTTTATTGTTGTTGTTGTTTTGTCTTTTTGAGACAGGGTCTCACTATGCAGTTCAGGCTGGCCTTAGGCTCACTTTGTAGCTCAGGCTGGTCTCGAACTCACAACAATCCTCCTGCCTCAGCCTCCCAAGTGCTGGGATTACAAGCCTGCGCCACCACACCTGGCTTGGACTATGTTTTTTAATAATTTTATTGAGAAAGCAGTAGCAATGAAATAATTTCAAAACAGGTTAGTAGGACAGTTAAAATAATTGATATATTGCATATTGTTGTCTTTGTAATAGCTATTCCTAGTACAAGAGTAGGAGAGAGGGTCACTTCTGCTCAGCCTTGTCCCTTGACTCTAGGGGAGAGACAGCAGCACAGCCTTCCCTGAGTGCTGCATTGTGGTCTAGACGCTACCCCAAGCCTCTCATGACCATAAGGCTTTCTCAGAGGTGGCTGACTCTAGAGTGTGTGATTGATTTGTAGTGCAGTGCTGGGAAGAGGGGTGCCAGGATTAGGGTGGGAGACTGCTGGATTAGACCACGGACTGAATCAGCACCGACCTAACCCCAGGAGATTGGACATGGCATAAGGGGTAGAGAGAGGACAAGCCCTAGGACACCCTCTCTCCTGTTGCTTTTGCAATCTTCTGCTGCCATGAGCAATTGCCCCTCTGCCATGCCACTCTCCCATGGAACCAGCAGATTATGGACTAAAGCCTCTACAGACCGTGAGCCAAATAAACCTTTCCCCCTTTACCTTTGTGTGCAGAATATTTTTGTCTCAGCAAAGAGAAAGTTAACTGAAACACTAGGTCTAGTGTGGCTCTTCCCAGGCCCCACCGGGCGTCTAGGGCTCTGAGCTGCCATACCACTGAGGCAGCTGGAATCTGCAAGCAGCCACTCCGCACTCATCTCTGCAGCCACAATGTGAGCACACTCAGGACAGGAGCTTTGTACAACTCTATCGCCAGCTCCCTGGCCCGAGACAAGTCCTCCAATGCAATGGCATTTGGTAAATCCATGTAGAGTGCGTGAATGGTGGAGTGACTGAGCAGACAAGGTCATTGAAAAAGGGTCTGGGAGACAAGGCTCACAGAGCCTCTTCTCCAGAAAGAGATGCAGAGCACCTTCTACCTACAGATGCCTGCTGTGCCAGATAGGGTCTTGAATTCAGGAAGTTCACAGTTGAAAAAAGAGGCTCTGGGTCCCTGGGCAGGGAGGCAGCAGGAGCCTGGGCTCTGATGGATGTGTCATGTGAGCCGTGACTTTCACCCCGAAAGGCTAGGCAGCAGGAGTAGCGTGGGCTGGGCCCACACCAGAGCGCACATTCTACAGGGAAGGAGTCTCTTGCTGTGGAGCGGGAGCTCCTGGAGGACAGAGCCGGGCACACTGGATCACTGGACCACCCAAATCCCTTGCCTGGCACCAGGTGCACATCATGTCCTAAGGCCACAAGTGCAGGAGTGTGGGAAGCAGGGTGTGTGTACGTTCCAGACAGCTGGCTACAGAAGCAAAGCTGCAAATTCGCTGAAGAGGGCAGGTGTGGCTTCATGCCACGGAGGAGCAGAGGCCTGGTGTTTGCAGAAGAGGGAGGGGAGAACAGGGATGGAGCTGGCAAAACAAGGTAAATTAGAACGGGCCTTGAGTGCCATACTAACTCAGAAATTTGGAGTGTTTCCTGTATTCTGTCCTTGCATATTTCAATTTAATGTTTCAAGCAAGGAAAAAAAAAAAAAAAAAAAAAAAAACCCTAAGGTTCTCTTTCCTCTGCCAAGCCCGAGGGCATGCTCATAAAATGTAAAATCTGTTTAAATAATTAAATGTGTGGCCAAGAATAGTGGTCAGGATGGAGGACACCGACCTGTGACACCATAAATCACCAACATGGCTGGGACTTGGCATGCCCAGCTATGTATGGAAAACCTCACACTCAGCCAGCCCCTGGGCTGAGCAGGAACACGCTGAGTCAGCGCTGCACCCTGGGTGTGGATGAGTTATGGAATGGAGTTGGGGGGTCCCTGCACTGCTGGCCCTGTCACAGACCTCACTGCCAGGGTGACCGAAACCCACACACATGGAGGCAGATCTATTTATGTTGATCAGCACTGATCGGGCTCATTCCCAGGACATCAGGCCCTGCTCTCTGCTGGCCTAGGGCTTGTATGTGGAAGCACAGAGGCTTGTGCATCAGTGATATGTCTAAGAGATAAGAGCAATGGGAACTGGGACAGGAACTGTTACCTGGGCAACTGAGAGACTGAGGTATACTCCGGGGGATGCAGGAGCGGGGGAGGCATCTCCTGCTACAGTGTGAGACCACAGCCCTCACACTGCCTCACTCTCTTCTTCATGTCAAATTAACCACCCCCACCCAGCAGGGCATGGCAGAGACATAGGGACTTACCTACTAGGGAGTCCACTCACAGGCCCAGGCCCTGAGGAACACAGAGTCCAAAGGTCTGCAGAGCCTGCACATCGGAAGAGGAAGGGTCAACAAAGCCAGCTCTGCTGCCAGGCCCCAAGGCTGGGCCCTGCGTCCCGCTTGGCCAGGGCTCTCAGCTGCTCTCTGCTTTAAGCACCTCGAGCGAGCCCAGCACCTCACTCCTGTGCCTCCAGTGGTGCACAGGTTGGACGCCCAGTCCTAGACACCAGACGCTGAAGCCAGCTCTAATGCTCAGGAGCTGGGTGGATGTGGTAACCTTATTTAACTGCTCTGAGCCTCAGTTTACTCATCTTTAAAATGGAATGAATACTGTGGTCATTGTGAGGCTTGAATGAAAGTATACACATGTTGATTGCTTGGAGTACTTCCTGACTCGTAATAAAAGCTGTCTACTTAGAATATAAGTAAAGAGCAAAATAAAGAAAAAATGGTAGGATATAGGGAGGTAGAACTCTTGGAAATTGGAAGGGGATCTGGGAGTGGTAGGAAAGACAGGAATGAGGAGGAAGGAGGATTAGGGTGCTATAAGTATATGTTCCAACTCCTCACCATGAATGGCTTCATTACGTGTCACAAATACGATCAAATAAGAACGGCTAGCTCTGATGACCATCCCGCTAACACCTGCGCATGCGCCTGGCTTTAGGAGCCTCTCTCCGCTTAAGCACGTTCACTCATTCACTCAGAAGGACAGGAGTGCCCACTGCCTGCGAGATGCCGGCAAGGAGCCTCCTCTGTGTTAGGCCTCCTCGGAGACGTCCCCGACCTTATGCAGGTCAGAGCCTGAGATTCATATGGCCTGTGCATCACGCGTGCCCCGTCTCCATTCCCACAGCTGCCATAGCAAAGCACCTTGTGCTGTGACTTAAACATAAAGAGGTGTATGGCCTCACATTCTGAAAGCTGAAAGGCCTCGGCAGGGTTGGTTTATTCTGAGACAACTATTACTGTGACGAGAAATCAAGTCCCTGGATAAATGTATTCCTCGTGTATGACAAACCTGTACTAACAAAACCCGTTAGTCCCGATGACCATCCCACAACACGCTTAGGAGCATCTAAGCATATGCAAACTCTTCCAGTTGGTGTGCTCCCCTGCCCTTCCGTCTCCCTAGGAAGAATCTGCCCCTCCTCCCTCCCGGTGGTTTGCTGGCAACCTTTGGGGACACTAGGGTCCCCGGGACATCCCCCTGATCGCTGCCTTTGCTTCCACATGGGGGCTTCAGTTTGCGTCTGCGCCCAACCTGTCCGCTCCATACATACCCAGGCCCAAAGCATGATAAACTACTCGGATGATCTCATCTAACTTGATGATGCCCTGAAGACTTGCTTCCAAATAGGCCGCATGCAGTGCTTCTTCTCAGGTTGAACACTCTGCTTCTCCTGGGGTGGATCAGACCTCACCTGAGCCCGCCCCCAGCCGTCTCCTAGACCAGGCTTCCAGTGTGCTCTCACTCATCCCACCGACATTTGCCGTGGTGGGAACCCCACCACGTTTCCTATCGTCCCTTGTACATGCCTGACTCCACGAATGGCCGCGTCACAGGCGCCATGTGGCCTAAGGGAGGGGCGTGCTTATATGCACTGACAGCCCAGGAGCCCTTTTAGAAATTCAGGACCGAGGCCCCATGTCCTCGTAGGGGACTCTCCCCTCTGGCCTTCTGTCGTCTGAATCATCGCTTTTCCCCATCCCAGGTGTCCAAGTGTTTCAGAGTTAATATGCTATTTGCTGTTTAACTTCAGAGCAGATAAAAAGGCCCCTGGAAAATGGACCACAGTCCCGTTAGTTCTCTGGAAGACCTAAAAATAGCTTGGCTCGAAAGGGGACGTTTGTTGGCACAGCCGGTAGTCAGCACACAGAGGAGTGTGGGAGTACAGCTCCAGCAGAGGCTCACTAGGGCGAAGGCAGTGGAGGTGACATGGGAGGCGTTCACCTTTCAAGAGAAATGACGACCTACATCACCTTATGTAGCTTCTTTATTTTAATACAGAATTTAAAAAAAAATTTTTAAAGAACTTTTTTTGCTCTTTCTTCTCCATATTATTCCTCTCATTTTGTTGCATTCTTGGTGTTACTTTCGTACTTTTAGTACCATATCCCACCAGGTAACGCTGGGACCTTCTGTCCTTTGCCAAGCGCAGATGCCCTGCAAGGGCAGTAAGCATGGAGCTCTCAGCCCACCGGCACTAGAGCCACAGCAGGACTGGGCCAGCAGCTTCTCTGGTGCTGAGCTGGCTGAACCTCAGTCTGCAGCTCTGGAGCCAGACATGATCCGGGCGCACATTGCCTGCTGCCCTTCTGCTGTCTTCCACATTTGCTTCCAGGCTAGTTGCAGCCATCAGCTGAGAACCTTTGTCCAGTTTTCCATCTCTGGCTGGATGCTGTTTGTATCTGCGATCTGGGCCTCAGCCTCGCCTCCGTGTGCACTGCGAAGTGATTGGCGCCAGCGTGTGGGTCCTGGAATCAGAATCTTGTGCTTGGCTCATCAATGTGCACCCTTGTCAGGGGCTGGCCTCTCTGAGCAGCTCCCCCCGATGGCTCAGATCTGGGTAAGCAGCAGTACAGAGAGGCTACTCCCTGGCACACCAGACCGCAGGCTGTGGCCACTGCCCCGGTACAACAGAGCCCTGGGGAAGCCCAGCTTTCCCCAAGTCTGCATGCTGGTATCAGTTTTTAAAAAACAAATCCAAAACAGGCTATCTGCTTTCTGCCCCAACTCCTGATCCAGAGTGAGACTGGACAGGGTGTCCTGAGCCTCTCGGCAGGAAAGCAGGCTGCCAGCACTGCATGGCACCAGGATGGAAGGGGACACAGGTCCCCTATACAAGTGACAGAGTAGAGACCAAAAAGGGAGGAGTTTGTGAAGGCCAAGTGCAGCAGGCCCCTGCCTCTGCCGGGGCCACCATGCTGCTCCCTGGGTTCCATTTCGTACTCACACACGTTCCATATTTCAGCTCATAATGAAGCTTGTCCTTCCAAAAATGAAGCATGAGGTTTTCCTTAAGGACCCCAAGTGGCCTTCTCTGGTGCCTCCTACGCTCGCTGCTCACCTGCCCCGCCGCCCGCCAGCTGTCCCCTACCTCCACTGACCGGCACACACCGCTGCAAGACCTTTGTACCCGTCTGCCCTCCTGCCTGGGCCTTCTGAGCTCTAGCTGCATCCCTGGCCTGCCTCCACACTTCCCAGAGCTCACAGTCATAGCATCCTACTTCCAAGGGAGGCTGTTCCCTACTCCCTGCCCTTCCAACCTCTTTCGCCTTCGAAATTTCTGAAGATAGTTTTCTCACAGTAAATCCCTTCATCAGCTACAATGAAAATTCTGAGGGCCTGACTGAATGTCTGGGTTTTCACTGTTGTACCCCTGGACTCTAAGACAGAGTCAGGTGTTTAGTAGTAGCTCAGTTAATATTTGTTAAGTAGATGAATGAGAGGGAGAATGAATGAGCAAGTAAGAGTAAACAAACGGAAGGATATATGCTCTATGTAAGCAGCTATGGCTGCATAACGGTCGTGCGTGCCATACAAGAAATGGGACCCACAGCTTAGAAGGGGCAAGTCTTCCAGGAGATGGACGAGATGGGACCTTATTTTACATCTTTCTTGATGCCAGGCACACTGGAGAGGCCCGGGAACAGCACAGGCCTGCACTGGAAAACAGATGATAGAACTTGGCAGTGGTAAATGAGTCAATAGCCAGAGAGGCCCTTCCAGTATAAACTCCACCCGAGGGATGGCAAACCTTCTAGAGCTTTCCATGATAAGAGAGGCTGGCTGCAGTGTGCCTGTCCTAGGCTTGCCACCATCATTGCACATGCTCTCAACGTAAGGATTCCTTGTTCTGTTGAGAACAGGACAAGACGCGCTTGGGAGCCATAGAGGGCCTGAGTGCAGAGTTCTTTAGGCACCGCTTAGCCAGCGTGTGCTCTCTTCATTCTGTTTCTGTGCACACAGAGATGAGGATGATAACCAACCATGGGGCCGGTGGGCAGCACATGGAACAGTGAAAGGAGGTACGCATCATGTGGGGTGCATGGGGGGTCCTTGGGCAGGTCTAGGGCCATGGCCACCAGTGGCAACTCTCAACCACCATACCTGCTTAGGAGTGAGATGAAGCTAAGCAAGCTGCCTGACCCTCTCTGTGTCTCAGTTTCCCCACTCACAGAGCAGGCTCTGAGCACTCCGCCTACTTCCTAGGCAGGCACACAGAACCTGGAGCAGGGAGTCCAAGCCACATCAGTGTTACCGGTGCTCTAGGCAGCCTTGGCTGTGATTAATGAGAAGAATTCTGTGCAAGTCCCTGGGATCCCTGGCAAATGGACGCACTGCAGCTCATCAGTACTTCTCCCAGATTTCCCCACCAGGCTCCCACCAAATGACAATCTAAAGATGTATTTCCGGGGGACACACTTTTTAAATTGTCAGATCCCCAAGGAGGCACTTGGAAATAAAGGAAGGAATCAGAAATCCACTTGGGTGAGAACTGGAAGTTCAGATGTGAAGAGGAAAAGGCATGCATGAAGCTTAGGGCAGAGGGCCACCTCCTCAGACAACCCTGGGCACAGGAATCAGTAAAAGCTGCAAGCAGGCCATGGTTGTGGACTACAAGGCAAAGCAGGCTTAAGCCAGAGGTAGCAGTGGGCAAGAGGGTAATGATGCATAGGAGACGCAATGAGAGGACAGAAGGCCAAGGCCATGCAAAGCAAGTGAGGCCAAGAGAGACATGGCCCAGATTCCAGGCTGAAGGGACCACACACAGCCCAGTAGAAGCAGCCAGAAAGGACAGCCTGGGGTTCACAATACCTTGCTGCTGTACCAAGGTGTGATGGCAGGTGTTTCCCTACACAGATGAGGGGATGCCAAAAAACTCTGGGGCAGCTTCCCTGCCAATTTACCTCTGGATGAACCAACAGCTTTGGGCAGGAAAGAAAGCCTTATTCTTGTTAGTCTGGATGCTAGGTCGCAACTGTTTTTCTCCTCCTCAGAATAAGCACACACATACACACTTGGCACATGTCCCCTCTGCCCAGACTCTCAGACACACAGTCCAAAGCAAACTTCAGTGCACAAGAGGACCTTGACTGGGGAGGGCAGAGCCATGAGTTCAAAGCCCCTCCGACCCTTCCTATCTGTGTCCCTGGGACTCCCACCTGCCTCTTTGGGACCCACCTACCTCATCTGCAAAGTGGGACTGGCCCCCCTGCCGAGTGGCTGTGTGGCATAGCCAGGAGCGAGTGCAAGGTAGTCCAGGGGCAGAAGTAACTATGCCAAGGGCCAGCGGTTACTGAGTCCACCCCAGGCACAAGCTGGGTTCCAGGTGCCTTTCATGCCTCCTGCCATCCAGCACCTTCTAGGGATGCTTTCTGACTCCTACTTTAAAGATAAGAGACCATGACCCAGGATCTCACATGGCCAGTGAGAAGGGAGAAGGCCACCTGGACCTCTGGTTGCAGGCCCCATCACTCAATTGAGTAAATAATTCTAAGGAAGAAGAAGGTATGGGGAAGTCCTACCTGAAGTCACTCTGCCCTTCTTGGCCCCACTGGGCAAGGGCTGGGTCTCCAGTGCTCAGGGTTGCCTGAGTTCAATGTACAGCCCAAGTGGCTAAGAGCTCCAGGTTTGCAGTGCCTGATGCCAGGGGCTGCTGTCTTCACAGCTTGTGCTGGATTCCGTCAGCAGGACTGCTGCCACGACAGCAAGGCCTGGGTGCCTCACCCAGCAGGCAGGACAACCACAGAGGGCTAGGCTGGAGGTCTCAGGCAGGCTTCTTGGTGCAAAGCCCTGGGTGGGCAGGCTGCCTCCCAGCTTGGCATTTTCTCCTGGCACCTCCATGGTCAAACACTAAAAATAACCTTTGAGGGCCCCACATTCAGCCCAGCTCCCCATGAGGACCCACACGCTTGTGGGCAGTGAGAGCCGTGGGCAATGAAAGTGCTGGGTGATCTTGGCAGAGGCTCTGAGGCAGGAAGAGCCCAACCTAGCTCCCCAGCCGAGGATGTCCGAGCAGCTGCAGGGAATGGCCATCATGTGGCCTGCCAAGGAGGTAAGGGTGTGAGAGGGGGTATGCAGGTACCAGGTCACAAGGAGGAAGACCGCTGAAGCCCAGAGAGAAAAAAGCAGGGGCCCTGCTCACACAAACCAGAAACAGACCTGAGTCAAGCAGCCAGCCAGAGGCAAGAATACTAATCTGCAGCCTCTGACAACTTCTCATCCCTGGCAAGCCAGGTTACATGTGTACAGCTTTAGCTGTATGGTAAAGGCACCCAGGCTAGGAGGTGCAGATGTATTGAAATCAGGAGGTCATTTTGCCCAGGAGAAGGGACCTGTCTCTCACTCACAAAGATCAGGATCACTCAGACCTTGATTGCTGGACATCACCTAGGTGTCCAGTTGTGTGTTAGGATGCTCTGGACCCGTGGGGGGAACCCATGGCATGTGTGCTGCAGCAGCTGCTCGCTAGCATCGTGAGCTGTGATGGGTTCACCAGTGGTGCTCTAGCTGCTCACTAAGACCCCCCCCCAAGCTCCCAGGTGGCCTTACTTTCCCGGTTTTGCTGAGAACCACAGAAAGGTGGTTCAGTTACAGGTGCTGATACACAGAGCTCACAAGGAGTAGAGCTGGGTCTGAGCCTTAATCAGAGCAAAAGTCTGCTGATTACACTCCATTATCAGAGGCGGTTCTAACAAGACTACTGACTGGGTGACAGTTATGGTGTGCACTGTGCTGAATGGATTACACGCATCCAACCCTCAGAAAAGCCCCAAGCTTGGAAAGGTCACTTCATGCTACAGATGAAGCGGGTCCAAAGCATCCTAACACACAACCACTGTTCTTCTAGAGGCTGGAGAATCCATCCCCCCTAGCCCGTGCTTTTGGCTTTGTGGTGGTCTGAACCATATCATTGCCCAGATCCCCATAAGGCCTATGACACCCCTGGCAAAGCTCAAAGCTCAGATGGAATGAGGCAGCGATGGGAAGGCTCCTGGGCCGGCCCTGGGGAAATGGTCAGCACTTCGCTCATCCTTCATCCCCTCCCCATAGAGCTTCTTTGCAACCACTATTCCCGTGAGCACCTGCTCGCCGCCAAGTGACGTCATCTCCCCTCTTCCTGACTCTCCTCTGCTCTGGCCAACCCCACAAATACCTATGAAAATATTATGTCAAACAGTTCAATTTGGTGTCCTTTCAAATTGTTCTGTAGCTTTCTCTATACCCCCAAAGGCAGTGGCCTCCAAGGCATTTTCCTTCTGACAGACTGCCAAAGTTGGAAGAAGCATTCTCCATCCTTCCCCAAATAGGGAAAGGCACTGTCTCCTCCCAACAGAAAATAGGCAAAGAGTGGCAAGGTGGCCAGAGCATTCTTGAGACCAGAGTCTGGAGCCTTAACAGCCTAGGGGCAAACACTGATGGTAAGCCTCAGTACCCTCACCAGGAAGATAGGAAGAGCAGCCACGCTTAAATTACCTATTGATGGGAGCCAGGGAGATGGCTCAATGGAATAAGCACTTCCCTGGCAAGCACAAGGGCCTGAGTTCAATTCCCGGTTCCGCAAAAAAAAAAAAAAAATTGCCCATTGATGATACCTACTGATGACCACTAGGTCATTGACAGTATTGAGTAAAATGATGTATTTAGAGGGTTAACCACAGTGCCTGGTGTGTAGTAGGTCTATCATTAAGGTCATTGTTTTTAATTCGACATTGTTTTTCTTGACTCTAAGACTTTTAAACATTAATTTTTTTCTCAGGACTTGACACAAGTAGGCACCAAATAAAAACATTTTTAGAATAGATAAATGAATGAAAGGATAAATGAAAGAATGAATAAATAACACAACTGTCTTTCCACCAGCACCAGAAGGGCGTCATGAATCATTCCCAGTGCATATTGGCTTGACTTCGATTTCTAGATAATCATTGTGTGTATTTTCTTGTTTTGATGACAGAAGAAAGTACAGTCAGTTCTCCCACCATGCTGCATATGTGTTCTGGAAAATCACAGCACTATGCAAATCCACTAAAAGCCACAGAATTTGGGGTGGGGAAGTAGAGTTAGGGAACAGCACTCGAAAACTTCCCTGATGTCACATTTTTTAAAAGAAAGATAGGAACTTAATATAATAGTGGCTTTATTTCAGGTACACTAAGTGCTTCAATGTTGTAATAAACACACTACCTTACCTTGAGAAAAAACTGCATCTTGCTGGGGAAGTGGACACAAGAAGGACTAGGAGTTACTGGGATGCAGTGGAAGCTCTTCTGAAATTGGATGGGACGCTGGAAGGCCAGATGCGGGCAGAGGCCGTGCCCAGTGGGTGCTGGCGCCCTCGTAGGTGAACATTCTCCATGCAGCTGCGTACCTCTGCCCTCTGGGCTCTGGAGTCGACCGGTATTTTCCATGGCAGGGAGGTTGCTTCATGCTCATAGTGTGACAAGTGCAGACTGTGTTGTAACAAATCCTTTTTCTTTTTTTAATATATTTGATATAGGGCCTCACTATGTAGCTCAGACTCCTGTTTTCAGCCTCCCCAGTGCTGGGATTAGAGGCCTGCACCAACCACCATGCCTGGTCTTGGTGGTTGGCTTAGTGCACCCAGGGGGCGGCTAGCGCAGTGTGTGGTGCCAAGGATCAACAAATTCTTGGTTTTGAACAGGCACTTTGTCAAAATGACCATAGGTCCTCTTGAAGTTTGATTTTTTCCTACTCACTGGTCTTGGTAGGGCTGACTTACTATTCAGGTTTTCAGTGAGCACATATCGTGTGCTGAAACTGGAAATATAAAGATAAAATTGCAGAAGAAAGTACCACCTCAGCTGAGAAGGTCTGTCCCTGGTCAGGAGCATTCCAAAAGTCACTAATCCTGAGGACCCGTGAGTCTCAGGCCAGGCTTCACTGCAGTAATCACACCCCAGGTCACAGAGCTGTCTCCTCCCCACAGCTGGAGGAACGTCCTCAGGTCCTAATGTAGATGGGGTGTGTTCCAAGAGTGCTGTAGGACTCAAGGGAGTCAGCTTGGAGGACGAACCTACTTTGCCAGTCTTAAGCATCTCCCCACAAAGGAAGGACTCCCCCATGTGGGGAACTTTGGGGGATGTGATGACAATGTACCTCCCTCCCTATTAAAATTCAAGTTTCTTTTAGCATATCTGACTCTAGCTAGGACCTCGGCTCCATCCTCCTGTGTCCACAGCTGTGCAGCCACCCTGCCCCACCTCTGCTCCTCAGGCTCTGGTCTTCCCACCTGCAGGCCCCCCTGCCTGGTTGGCTCTTGCAGGGTAGGACTCCATCCTTCCACCCGCTCCTCAGTGGGGGCCTCTCCTCTTGCTCCTCATTTTAGCGTCTCTTTTCATAGCTTTGATCGTAATCGAGAATTGCCTTCTGTATTAGTTTCCTATTACAGCTGTAACAAATTACTGCAAACTTAATGCCTTAAAGCAGCAAACTAGATTCATTCTCTGATAGCCCCAGAAGTCAGACATCTAGAGAGGATGAGTCCAGTCCACTGCAGGCTTCCGAGACCTGGGGGAGGGGGAGTGTCCAGCCTCGTCTGCTAGGACCCCGAGGCTGTTTTCCTTCCAGGCACCACGCTGCCACTTATAACAGGATCAGCCGCAGCTCCGAATCTGCCGTCAGATCTTCTCCGGTTCTGGTTCTAGTCCTACCTTTTCGATTCTTCTTACTACACTGGAGCCACCTGGACAACCCAGGCTAACCCCGCATCTCAAAGTCCTCGATTTAGTGAAGTCCCTTTGGCCACAGCTGTAATCTTCACAGGTCCCAAGCATATGGACAGAGATAGGGATAGGGACACAGATGTGGATATATGCTGGGGGAGGAATCAATCTACCACTTTCCATTTATTTATCATTCAGCTTGCCAATTATCTGTGTCCCTACCACCCTCAGAGCTCTAGGAGTTGAGGCCCATCTTCTTCACTGCTGCCCCCCTAAAACCCAGCACAGTTCCTGGTACATAATAAGTGACTGAGAAATATCCAAAGGATGGTCACTGACAGTTGGGAGTGTCAACAAAACTGTAGCCAAACTCAGTCTTTAATCATATAAAGAATACCTTGTGTTCTAGTAAGAGGGCAGGACCACAGCCTTTGCTGTCAACCTTGCAACTAGCTGTGACTAGGCACGTGAACTTGCCTCTCCAAGTATCCATGGTTTTGTCCATAAAACTGAAATACAACAAGAAATACTTACCCCAAAGAAACTGTAGGTATTAAATGAGATTGTGACATGAGAAAGCACTTAGAAGCTGCACCGCATCCACAGTTGTGAAGATTACTGTCACGTAGATCATAGATGATCAAGGCAGGGCCACGTGTGGAAATACATACATAAATAGTGAATGCCAGGCCACGGAAGCCACTACAGTGCTGCTGGGTACTGAGGAAACATGGAGAGAAGGAAAGGGAGGTCCCAGCTTGGAGGCTACAGAGGACCAGAGGGAGGCAGGAAAGGCGAGAATACCAAGGTACACCGCCACTGCCAGGAACCAGATTCAAATAAATCCCTGACAGTGGCGGAAGCAGAGCAGAGACGCTAGAGGACCCATTTGCAATGACCATCTGGCTTGTTAAAATTGATTAAAGGTAAAAAGAGGAATAGAGATCTATTGGTGGCATTAAATTACTCCTCAGACAAGCCAATCTATGAAACTGCAGACTCTCCTTACTGCAATCTCTGAAATATCCAAGACATGATTTCAATTTATAAAGAAAATTCTTTTTAAAATTCCATGAAAAGCTGGCTTCATTGAGGAACCTTCACCATTGCTCAATTGCTGTATTAAATCCTTTTCACTTCTGTCACAGAGGGCAGTGTGGTATTCTGCAGAACTGAAATGGGCTTTGTCTCATTTCCTAACTGGAGCATGTGGACAGCACACACAGGATGCACCTTCAGCCCTTTTAAATATTTAAATATTTTGTAATCAACATAAGACAAGAAAAAAATACTAAGTGGGGGCTTCGGGGTGAGAGGGACCTGGGTGCGCAGGCCGGTGCTCCTGCCTCCCAGCTGCATGGTTGACTGAGGCCTCCACATTCCCCAGGCCCTGAGCACCCCCTGCAGAGTGGCGGTGGCCGTGCTCCTCCCAGGGAGGCAGGAGATGAGTGACAATGAAGGTTAATGGTGCTTGCTGGTGTCACAGAGCCTGCCACATTGCAAGGACTCAGTGAATGCCAATCCTGAATGCGGGAGCACTTAGAGGTGCAGATGCTGGTGGAGTGGAAGTGCGCTCCTCCCACAGGGGCAGGCAGAAGTCTATCCCTCCTCTGAGCCTGTGATTTCAAGAAAACATGAGTTTTTTGACTAAGACTCCTGGAAAACCAAAAGAACCCTTTGCCTTAGCCAAGACATACAGAAACTTATATACTCCATAGCAAAGAATGCAGAAGCTGTTCTTGGGCTCATTTAGGAAGGTTAACGAGCAATAGCTCCTGGGGGCAAGGCTGCTGTGGAGGTTCACTCGCTAAAGCTTCTGACCTCCACAAAGATACTGACAGAGTTGCTTCATGACATCTCTTTTCTGAAAGCCATAACAGAGAGAGAGAGAGAGAGAGAGAGAGAGAGAGAGAGAGAGAGAGAGAGAGAGAGAGAATATCACATCACCACCAGCAGCAGGCAGTTTAGTAAGCAGCTCCTCCATATTTTCAGGGCTATGGGTGATTGTCTTCATCATCCCCCTCCTGCCTGGCTTTGTAGCTGGTGTTTGTTTATGTGACTGGTGCATTACTCCGGCTCCAGGAGGGCAGAGGCTAGGCCCTCAGCCACGTGCAGGCAGCACTCCTGCTGGAGGGAGCTTCTGCTCCAGTTCCCCTCTGGGCTTTGTCACTCCAGCCTGCAGATGGAGACAAGTCATGCATCTTCCTGGACCTCAATTTCTTTATGTGGAAAATGCAATGATGGCTCCTCTCAGAAGAGTTGTGGGAGGTGCAGTGGGGGTGGCATTGAGGATTTCCCAGGATTCCGAAGAGTTTGGGCAAGAGTGGGCCAAGGGCCTATTCAGTAGCATTGAGCTCCTGGTCAGAGCCAGGGAGAAGTAGAGGTGCTTGTGAAGCCCCCAAACTGAAACTGAACCAGTAGAGAGAAAAGGAGACTCTTTCCCACCCCTCCTGTGAATCCACCCTTGCCTCAGGGTGTATGTATGAGGAAGCTTTGAGGCTCAGAGAGACTTCTGGTTCCGGTTCCCAGGGCTGGCTTTAATAGCAAAGCAGCTATTTAATAGCAAGGCAGGTAATAAAGTGGCCACAGCTCCCAGAAGCCACCCTTGCTCCTTAAATAACCTGAGGTCAGAGGTCTCAGCCACCTACAAGAATAGAGAAGTCTGGGAAAAGAAGACACGACCTTGAGGGATGGTACATTAATGCCTGGACTGCAAGAGTCCCTCTAGGGTCCCTCTGGCCCACAAAGGGGAACCCAGGACACTGAAGTGGAGAGTAGCAAAGCCAGTTGGGTGGCCAGGGAGACTGGGTGCTGGGTACACAGGGCCACCCTCAGGGAAGTCTCTCTGTCTGGGGAACAGAGACCAGGGCTGGGTTGCTATCATAGTACCACAGTGGGCAGATGTAGAAATCGGCATAGTGCAGGAAAGGAAGGCTGGCAAAGGAAGCACATCCCTGCGAGCTGTGAGACTGGCCAGGCCCAGGCCTGCAGGGCCAGCTAGGGCCTGGCAGTCCCGCCCACCTGAGCATCAGCCCAGCTAGGGAACAGACCATGCAGAGGGCCAGGGCTCGCTAACAGCCCCTCAGAACAGAAACGGATATGCCTTAAATTCATGCACAAGGGGAAGATAAGATTGCATTCCACTCAGAGCTTATCTTCTTAATACTGATGAGTTGTAAGATGAGCATTAGTGGGACATAAAAATTATTATCATGGTAACAACAATAATAAAAAGGATTTAAATTTGTACAGCACTTTATATTCTACAGAATGCTTTCTCATTCATTAGCTTTGTGAGCTCATAATAGCCCCCTGAGGAAGGCAAGATGACTCATTATCCCATTGTGTGGGTGAGGAACAGGCAAAGAGAGGGAAAGTGGCTTGCCTGGCACCACACAGCTCATGGGAACTGGAGATCTTCACCCCAAGTCCTAGGCTTTCTTCAACGCCTTCAGAGCAAGACTTCATCGTCCTCAGACTTCTACCTTTGGTATCATCCTGCAACGGCCCCAAAGGAATCCTGGGAGCTGTCCCAGTAAGCCCCAAACAGATGAGCCAGAACGGCTTCCACCCGCCCCTCTACCGACAGGAAATCTGGCTCCTTAGACTAGGAGCACCGCTGGGCCCCTTCCCTGCGGGGACTGCTCAGAATCTAGGCAAAGCCACCTGCACAGGCCTGCCCCACGCTGCAACATCCGGGACCCTGTGACGTCAGCCTTGAAGGCAAATGTCAACGTGAAAGGAGCCAAGCAGAAAGGCAGGGGAAGGTCGGCAGTGGGGCGGGGAGAAGAGTAGAAGTTGGAGGAAAATGGCCAAAAGAAGGCCAACGCAGGAAGGAGTGAAAGAGAAAAACAGCTTAAGAGCTGGAGGAAAGAGGCACCGCGGGGAGGGAGTCAGGAAGCGCCTGGCTTTGAGAGGCAAACGCAAAGCTCTGATTCTTAATAAGGGCTTAAATATCTCCTTCTCCAGTCCCTAATTGTAACTTTCCCTTTTCCGCGTGAGTTAATCAGGCCTAAAGCTCTCTAAGACCGGAAGAGCTCGGCTTGGCCACAGCGATGAGCGCAGCCGCTGCAGCTGACCTCTGCGGGGGGGGGGGGGGGGGGGGGGGGGGGGGGGGGGGGGGGGGGGGGGGGGGGGGGGGGGGGGGGGAAGGGCGGAGGGCAGAGGACGAAGCGCAGCAGCTGTGGCAGCCGAGAGCTGGCGCCCAGGCGGGCAGTCCCCGCGGAGCGGCTCACGGGCGGGGCTCTGATTGGCTGAGGGCCGTAGCTGGAGGGGCGGAGTCCACTGGCAGCAGCGGGCGCCTCCCGGGAGGGGCTGCAGGAGTGCCCAGGAGCTCTCGCCACAGATGCCGCCACTTCTCTTACCTGCTCTTGCTAGGGAGTCGCGCCTTATCAGAAGAATCTCCCTATAACTACTGCTGTGTAATAGTAATAGGCTGCAAATTGTGTAGTTTAAAACAACACACTAGTCGAGAAATGGAAAAGGGCAGGAAAAACTGCTCCTATGGGCTGCGCCTCAGTCTGGGGTCTCATCTGGGAACACTCGAAGGCGGGAGGCAGGAGGCATCGGGAAGCATCTTTACACATCTGAGGAGGACGTACAGACTGCTGCTGGCCTGCCTCTGCTGGGCTGCGACCGGCCAGCTGCAGATGGCCTCTCCACGTAAGCTCAGCTTCTTCCCAGCGTGGACCCTGACACAGTCGGCCAGAAGCAGGGATGCACACCTGTAATCCCAGCATGCAGGATACAAGGCAGGAAGGTCTGAAGTGTGAGCCCAGTCTGAGCAATTTAGTGACTTAGCATTCCGTCTCAATTGAAAAATAATAATATCCCTGATACTGCATGCCGTGCTAGCTCCGCCCCCAGGCGCGCTGGGCAGACCACCAAGACCGGGCTGATGGTGCATACCTGTAAACCCAGCGCTGGGGAGGGCTGAGGCAGGAGGATCACTAGGAGTCTGAGCTGCATAGTGAAACCCTGTACCAAATATATAACTTTAATAACAATAATAACAACAACAAAAGATATAGCTCTGTGAAAACATCCTAAATTCTGTCCCAAACATTGAAAAATAGCAGAGAACAAAACCTGGAAGTCCCCAGCATCACAGTGACTGCACTCCTGAAGACTAGTGACTCGAGTCCACTCGGATCTAAGGGGAGCGAAATGGGAAGCCAGTTCCGGATGGAAGGGCGGCAAGTTTCTAGAAGAGCACGTTAGATGAGAGGTGCTATGTTACCATGATGAATGTTGTGTCCAGATATCCCCCAAACGTCTCCTGCAGTCCTAGGGCTTTGCAGAGGCAATGGAATGCAGAGTGTGACACTGTAATTAGAGGTGGGTGGTTAGTACTTCAGTCCACTGAGTGGTTTGGCAGAGTTATGGCTGGGGTTTAGGGTGTGAGTGCTACATCTGCCCTAGGGCGGGTAACCTTCATTCAAGGTAAGGGACAGAAAGTCTTATCTCTCCCTCTTACTGCTTTTGCTGTCTGCCCTGAACACTGCCCTCTGCCAAGCCAACCTGAGCTGAATAAACATCTCCCCCCTCTAACTTCAGGTGTCTGATAACTTGTCCCAGCAATGAGAGAAAAGTAACTAAGATCCATCCATGGCCATCATCGGTAAGTACAATCTGACACAACTTCTATGCATGGATTGCCACTCTTAGGGTTCCACCCAGGCCTCTCACTGCAGGCCGGCCAGCAGCAGTCTGTACATCTCCTCAGATGTCTCAATTGAGACAGCCTCAACCCTTGTATTTGGATTTCATGTTTGTACACGGTGTCACTAAGGTGCCTCATCCAGGTCCTAGTCTATTATCCTCCTGCCTCAGCCTCCAGTGTGCTGGTATTACAGAGGTGTGCCACCAACCCAGGCACCCCATACTGGCATTAGCCCCCATTTTGGGGTTAAAGAATCTGACCTTATAAAGATTAAGGCACATATTCAAGACCCCTCAACCCACAGTTGAAAAATGGGGATATGAATCCAGATCAGATGCCAAACCTTTCTCTCTTTATTACTATATTTATTGTCTGAAACAAGAAAAAAGAAAAAAAAAATCTCAGAATAGACCACAAGAATTTGCAAAAGAGATACAAGCACTTGGGGAAAATCTTGAAGAAGTCCTTGCAGTGTCTAATCAATTTCTGAAAGTGGTATAATTTAGACTCCGCCCCCAACCACACCAGAGAGAGCCCTCAGAGGTCTAGCAGTAAACTAGTCACCTTTCTATACTGAACTCAACATCCCAGGCCAAGCCCCAGCTCTTCTCACCCTTCTGCAAGAGGACTTTTTGTGTAACCTGAGAAGTCATCCAATTCTCAAGGACTGAAATTTGTATAGCCCCAAAGGAAAACCATCGAGAACTAAATACTTAAGTCTGTGAGCCCAACCTGCACACATTACTTAACTTCCTAAAATGGTATGTTTAGAAACTTACTGAAGAACAATAAATGAAGAAGCAAATACCAACATCTGACTCACCCCCTTTACTTAGAGTAGTTCTGACGGAACATGAGTCTATTTCTTATTTTATTCCAAGAATGTTGAAATCACAAAAAATGTAAATGCCAGAGATTTATACAGTTTTTAGTTTGAGAATAGAGAGGAAACTTTCTCTGTAGATAACCAAGAAAACTGAGAAAAAACTAAGACATAGATTACAAAAAGGAAAAAAAACATTCCATTGATATCTAAAAAGCCCATCTTGAAATCATTATGGGGGAAATTGTATAAGTCATAAAGAAACTGTAAAATCAGCTGATGCATAAATTAAATTGGCAGCACAGGTGCACCAGTCACTCACAGCAACAGAGGGTTGACAGCTGCTATAAGGTGAGGGTCTATCTTCAGGAACATCCTGTGACTGTCATCACAGGGCTCTATCAGAAGCCCAGGAGCAAAGACCTTGAGTGATGGCAGCTCCTGTGATTCTCAGTTGATCCTGGTTGGCTGTTGATGCCACGTGTGGCACAGATGGGAGTACCAGGTACTTGCCATGATGTCACCATCCTGTTTTGAATCTGAAGGTCCCTTGCTCCCATAAGAATGGGATACCAAAGACATAGCACACCTACACCCAGTCAGGAGTCCAGATCAGATCCCAGTCCTCACATTCTCTAACCAAACGACCCAGGCGGGTTACATACTCTCTGCCCGCCAGTCTCCATACATGATAAACGGAGGTGCCAGGAGGCTTCTGTGATGTGCTTGAGTGAAAGCTCTTCTGTATACAGCTCTTAATATGCAGATCTGAAGCCCTCAGTTCTCTGTGTGCAACAAGGGATGATCTCAGGCAATCCACAAATCACACTGCTACAAGAATTTTCATTGGCCCAGGAGGGGACTGGGATTAAACTGCTCAGGGAATGAGATTGGAAAATCACCTGAAATCTGGGCCAGGGCCAGTAACCCGGCCTCCTCTGGGAGGTTGGGAAACCCAGTTGGCCTAGGGATTTTGGAGCAAGGGTGAGATGACTCTTCTTGCTTGGGGCAGGGCTTCATGGGAAAAGGCTCTGGCCTAGGAGCCACTAGGGTCTGCCAGAGGACCAGGCTTCCCATCTCCCACCTTCTTTCCAAGCAAATGCAGGGCTCCTTCCAGGGTCCTCCTCACTGGCCTCTCAGCGCCCCCACCAGTGATGAGTTACCTGCCAGAGTGAAGACTAACACTACATGCAGACCATTAGATGGTTGCAGGGCTTCCTGGGTGAAAAGCGCCCACTGATTGCAACATTAGGACTGGAATGGAAAAGAAGGGGTAGAAAAGCAACCTGCAGGAAGCCACCCAAAGTGTACATTTAAAGGGCAGTCACAGTGCCTTGAAATTAGACCACAGGCAACCTCAAAACTGAGGTGATATCTTAAAATCATATTATGTATTATGTGAAAGTGTCTAAAAGCTTGTTTTTTATTAGTAAAATGGGACAATAAAATGTGTCTGGGCCAGGCGTGGTGGCGCATGCCTGTAATCCCAGCACTCGGGAGGCTGAGGCAGGAGGATTGTTGTGAGTTCAAGACTAGCCTGAGCTACAAAGTGAGCTTAAGGCCAGCCTGAACTGCATAGTGAGACCCTGTCTCAAAAAGACAAAAAAAAAAAAAAAAAAAAAAAAAAAAAAGTGTCTGGGTCTCCCCAGCCACAGGTGCAAAGCTGACCAGCAGCCATTTATCTGATGAGAAGTGTGGTATTCTTGGCACTCCATCTGGAAACCCTGCCTGCCCCTCTGTGGATGCAATTTGGATCTCAGGGGCTGAGCACACAGAGTCTGCAGTCAGTAGACCTGGGTTTTAAGTCTATCTTACCATGTACTGACCTTGGGGCTTTGAGCCAATATTTTAACCTCTCTCATCATCAATTTCTTTTTTTTTTTTTCATCAATTTCTTCATCATGAAGACAGACATAAGTTAGGTCCCAGCATACAGGTTGTCACAAGGATTAAATGAGGCAGTGTACTTAGAATGGTGCGTAGCACGTAGCAGTGGCTCAATAAATGTTAGCCAGCATCAGAACCACTAGTGCCACTCTCAGTGCCATCCTTCCTCCTGCTCCCCCCAGGGGCTATTCCTGTGTTTCACTGTACAAGGCAGTGCTCCAAGACCTGGGGCTCCCTCAGCTCATCTGTGCAGGAGGCCCGGTGCCTCACCTACTACAATGAGGCACAGGCCAAGCCAACAGCCAGAAGAAAGGTGAGAAAGGGCCTGCTGAGGTGGGTGGGAGGACGGATGGCAGGCAAGTTCCTTCCAACCTGAGGACAGGTACTCAGTGGGACAGCCAGCATGTCATACCTCGGTCTTGTCAAATGCTCGCATCAGCCCTACTGTTTTCCCCAGCCCACAAATGAGAAGTGAGTGCTCCAGTGCAGCAGCTCCTCAGTGGTTGCAAGGCATGGAGTTAGAACTTGAAGCCGCAGACACTCGGAGAAAGACTTTTCTTGATAACGGAGGAAACTTGGGGAAGTACTCTCCCAAAATACCATTAAATACAACTATACATGATTGTAGCTATTTATTCAACAAGCAAATAATATGTGCTCCCAAATGGATATAGTCCTGTTCTCGGGTGCAGGGCATGGCCCCTTGGGTTGGGCTAACTGACCTGAAGTGGGCTGGATGCTTTCCTAGAAGCCAAAGCTTTAGTATTTGGGACCATGACTGTCTCAGCACCCACATAGCACTTCTCCTCCATCCATAGGAGGACAGTGGCCACACTTGTCACATACTCCCGGCAGGAAAACTAATGCAAATGCAAACAATGGAAGGAAAAGAGAGCATGAGGGGGCTGGAAGGGAAGACAGACTGCAATCTGACTGCAGTGGGGAGCACGAGCTGCTGCCCAGGGTGACCCTTCAGACACCTACTGGACCTAGAAAGCAAATGGACAGGCTAGCAAGGAATTTGGTTCAGACTGCACATAGAACTAAAACCTATCCATTTTGTGGCCTGCTCCTGCGAGGAAAGGCATGGCTTGCCTCAGGCACAGGGTGTGAAGTCAGACCTGGCTTCCAGACCCTGTCAGTCACTTGCTGAGCAACCTTGCAAAAGCAGCTATTCCTGCTGAGTCAAAGAAAGGCTGCAAAGGGCCTCCAAACAGAGCTGGCCTGAAGGGCAGGCTCTGCTCCCTCTAGCTGTGGCCTTGTCCTAGTCCTGACCTTTCTGGGCCTGGTTTTTTTTGCAAGGATCGGGCTGGACACTTTCCCCCTCCTCTTGTCTCTCACACAGCGATCCCAACTGCAGCCACAGAAATGCCTGTATTTCAGAGTCTTTGTCCCAGAAGAAGGTACAAAGCTGGCTTTTATGTTCCTTTAGGTCCTCTTGTTTTCCACATATTTGAAAAGCAATCAGGGCAGCTTTCAGGCCAGTCCTGGACACTGTTCTGCAAAGCTCATGACTGAGGGATGCTTTCAAGTCTTCCCAGGTCACCAGGATGCAAGCAGGAGGCTGTACCTGGCCTGGCATTCCCGCTGTGCTCACATGCTTGTGACCACTTGTAGTGAAGGCAAAGGCCCGAAGATCACAGGCCGACAAGGACCGGTTCCTGAGCTGCAGACAAGGCAAAGGAGAGAAAGTGGAAGCGGCATTCCTTCTGAGGATTCTGCAGGTCCTCAGGGAGGCCAAGGCACAGAGACCCACAAGAGTGCGGACAGAAGAGTCTCAGTTCTGTGGTTCTGACGGTTCAGTTTGATACTCAGCAAGCACCGCGACCTCATTACACATCCCAGTGTGCTTTTGTGAGCCTGCTGTGCTCCATGGTGGGGCCTGGAGCAGCAGCCCCTTCTGCAAAGCTGGTCTCAGTTAGAAGAGGGTGGAGAGCCCGGGGAAGAGGAGGGGCGGGCTGGTTCATGCATGGCCAGCTCCAGGTCTGCTGCATGGACACATCTGGCACAGCCAATGCCCCTGTTAGGGGCTGACTTTTCACAGCATAGGTGCTGGAAAGTGTCCTTGAAATTCTCTTGATCCAGGCAAAAACCCCTCCTGGCTCCCACCTGTGGACCTCTCTCATTCAAGGACAGGGGTATCATCTTCAGCTTTCTCCCATGTCCATTGTTCCCATGGCTGCTCCTTGCTGTGTGCAGATGGAGCCAGGTTGAGACTGCCCTGTGCTATTGCTCAGCTGTGAAGAAATTCCAGTGCTAAGAAACTGTAAAATAGGTCACACTTGCTCAGCACCCTGCCTGCGTGGAAGCCAAGCTCTTCCATCCCTTAGATTCCTCATAAGTGAGCTGGACACAGCACAGAGTCATCCACACTCCACAGAGACGTATGAGGGTCTCTGGATGTTCTCAGGGAAGCCTTGTCCCTAGGCACAGAGCCCCTGCCACTAGGCTGGATGCCAGAGCTCTCCAAGGGCTCCTCCCAGCCCTCTGGGGCCACAGTGGTTCCTTTAAGGCTGAGCTAAGCAGCTACCATGTCTGTCCACACTGTTTAGAACTAGGGATGTTGACCATTTGAGAAGTTATTATTAATTATTGTTATTATTATTTTGGTTTGGTTTTCTTTTGGTTTTTTTTGTTTTGTTTTTTGTGGAACCGGGGATTGAACTCAGGCCCTTGCATTTCCAGGGAAGCACTTATTCTACTGAGCCATCTCCCTGGTCCCTCTTTTGTTTTTCAATACCGGGGCTTGTGCATGCCAACTCAGCACCTTAGAACTCAGTGACATCCCCAGGATGTCTTAAGATTTTATTTTGAGGGCTGGGAGATAGTGCAGCGGTTTAAGTGCCTGCCTGGCAAGCACAAGGACCCTAGTTCAAGCCCCATGTGATATCAAATCCAGGGCACACCAGTCTGGCCACCAAAACCAGGTGTAGTAGTGCATGCCTGTAATCCCAGTGCTGGGTAGGCTGAGGCAGGAAGAGTAACTATAAGTCTAAACTCCATAGTGAGACCTTGTATGCAATAAATAAATAAATTATTTTTTAAAAAAAAAGGTTTGTGGCAGGATCCTGCCAAGCTGCCCAGGCTATCCCTGAACTTCCCACCTGCTAGCAGCTGAGACCACAGATGCTTATTGCCATCGATGGCTCCAAGCATTTTAGCAGAAACAAAGGCGAGATGAGTCCTTTGTGAACCTGTTTCACAATAGCCCAAAACTGAGCCTAACAAAGTCAAAAAATGACTCATGGATCATTATGATTTAAATACAATCTCACAAGAAGTATCTCATTTTCTAGAGACAGAATGTACCAATAAAGCATAATGTTAACCATAGCCAATGTGGGGCAGTGTATGAATAGGTATTTGCTGTATTATTCTTTGTAGTTTTGAGATTCCTTTGAAAGGAAAGAAAAGTCAGTATCAAACAAGATAGAAAGAAGATGCTGGAAGCCGCTGAAGCTGGAACTCATTTGGCAAAATGTGTAAAAGCAGGTCTAGGCCTCAGTGGCTAAAGCAGTCAAGCCACCTCAGGCCTGAGAGAAGCATCCTGCCTGGTTAAGGTCAGCTATTAGTTGCTAAGCAACCTTGTGTCACGTGATACTAACTTTGCAAAGGTATAAATAAACATCCCTACTGTTGTCTGAGGATCCTTTGTCAGTCAGGCACCAGCCACTACCTGACCCAGCGCTTGTCCTTCCCTCATTCCTGCTTGGCTTCTCTCCAGGAGTGCACCAAGAGACCAAACGAGTCCTCCAGAAGAATTCCATCATCTTTTCGTTTCTGCAACATTTATTGAGCACCTGGACAAACCCTGTAGAACCCTAAGGATCCATTGATAAGAGTGCCTGGGACCCTACTAAAGGAGCAGGGGTCACTTGGGAGCTCCTAGGCAGCACATATTTTTTTAATGTAATGGCATTCCAGTGGGCAGGCCTTTAATTTAACCAGTGTGATGGGCAGAAAGGAGCCCAAAGACATCCAGCACTCTTGGTGTGTTATTTTCCATGGCAGAGGAGACTTTGCAGATAGGTGCCATTAGGGATCCTGAGATGAGATGGAGAGATTTGACCCGGTTTATGCAGTGGGTCTCCTGTGATCACAGGGTATTGTAAAAAGAGGGCACAGGAAAGCCAGAGTCAGAGGTGAGAGTAGTGGAGCCTTGAGCTTCTGACCTGGCAGCTACAGGGGAGTGCTAGCCTGGGGCACCAGCAGCCTCTGCAAGTGGGAAGCAGAGGAACTGGGTTCTCTCCTGTTGCATCCAGAAGTGACCCTGCCCTTGCCCACACCTTGGTTTTACCCCAGTGAGGCCTAATGAGCTCCGAAATCCTAAGTCGATAAACTTACGTTGCTTCGTGTTTTTAAAGGTGTGGAACAACTCCTGCAGGAAACTAGTGTTAAGTAGTCTTAAATAAAATTACTTAGCAAAGCAAGAGCAGAGAAAGTGTAAAAGAAAGATGATATGTAATATAAACCTGTTAGCTGGGTGTGGGGGTGCATGCCTGTAATCCCAGCACTCAGCAGACAGAGGTGGGAGAATTGCTTTGAGTTTGAGCCTAGCCTGGACTACAGAGCATGACCCTGTCTCAAAAAGAAACAAAACAACAAAAAACCAAAACACACAGCAAAGAGATTTTAAGTAGAGCAAAGAGCAATTGAGCAGGCTGTGCTGCTGGCAGGGTGCGCCCTGCGCAGGTGTGAAGTGGGCTGCTTGACGTTGTTCTACACAGTATTTGGTCTCAGCTATAGTGTGACCATCTTGTCACACTCAGAGTTTTAGGGAGCTTAGGGGACAAGGACAACTGTCTGCAACTTTCTGGAGTTTAGAATTTAAGCCTTAGGCAAGTGACATGATTCTACTGGACTTGAGAGGCAGTTGAATAGAGCGTTAAGAGTTTCAAATATGGAGTCTGCCAGACCTGCCTTGGGTCTGTCCCCTGAAACTTACCAGCAATGTAACCTTCGACAAGCTACTGAATTCCTACAGCCTCAGTTGCTTGCTCTGTAAAAAGGATAAATAATGATATTTTTTCCTACTTTGCAGTAAGGGTTAAGTTAGATAATGCACGTAAAGCACATGACACATAGTAAGCTACAGATTGTAGTCAGTACAATTTGAACAATTATAGGGATTATCTCTGCTGTTGGGATTGGATTGCATCAATTGTTTAATCTGTCTCCCAGACAGTGTGCTTGCCCTAGTATCCACGGGATAAGCCTAGTATTAATAAACTTCTCAGTCTTATTTGTTAGGTAGGCAAAGTCTTAGAAGAACTTGGATCCTGTGGGGAAGATGATGAAAGGGTCCTTGGTAGTGAAAAGATCAACATCAAAGGTGCTGTTGTACAAATACAGTACAGTGACTCACAAAAGGGGAGACTTGGTGCCCCAAGGCAGTTTCTGAACCTCAAAAAGATGATACCAAAGCTGGTATCTCTTAAGAGGACAACAATGAGCACTAGAAATTCATATAACATGATCTGTAGTCACCCACGTGTACTGAATGCAACAAAAATGTAGAGAGTGCTCTGGGATTCTCCTCCACACTACATGCTGGGCTCCACGTCTCTGCTCTGAGAGTGACATTCAAAGGACTCATTTCCAGGCTTGTTGTGGGCCTCTGTGGGAACCTCCAAGCCAACTCCTCTTTCTCATGGCGATTCAGGGAGAGATCGCAGTCTCCCACTGGGCTCACCGTGGCCCCCAGATGGAGAGACAATCCCCCAGTCACCTGGGGATTGTCTCTCCATCTCACTTGGGTAGGTAAAGACATGCCTCCATTAAGAAAGCTAGAACCAGGCCAGCGAGATAGCTCAGCGGACTAAGCACCTGCTTAGATAAGCGCAGGGGTTCGATCCTCAACATCATGTGCTGTGCCAGCCCTGCCCCTGAGCACACTAAGCTGGCCACAGAGACCTGGCGTGGTGGTGCATTCCTATAATCCCAGCACTGGGGAGACTGAAAGCAGGAGGATCACTATGAGTCTGAGCTGCATAGTGAAAACCTGTACCAAATACATTAAAATGAAAAAAGAAAAGAAAAGCTAAACCAACATTGTTTCCTTACAACTTGGGATTAGAGGCCTGAAGGAAATATTTTGTTAAATGGCTGATCCTTGATTGCCAATACAACGGAATTACACATGTGGTAGGTAAGAAATACACAGACCTAAAAAGCTTCATATGTCTCTGCATCTGCCCACACAGAGCGCAGTTGTGCTGGCATGAGGACTTGTGGCTAGTGCCTGCCCTGTGGCTGCCAGCGCCTGTGAAATGGAAAGGCCACTGGTTATCCATGGTGGAGGATGGGAGTCTGCCTGGGTCCTGACGATGGTGTGATGCTTAAGCATTTAACTCATAACAGCTGATTTTTCTGTCTGGCTATGTGAGAAGGTTATTTAAATTTTGTAAAATGAAAAATTATATGTGTATTGTTTAGCTTGCAAAGCTTATTCTCAGGATTTCTTTCCTTTAAAACCTCTATCTAAGAGTCAAGAGTCATGATGAAGACATAAAAACTGATGAAAAATATTAACATATCCCAGCACCTGGGAGGCCAGGGCAAGAGAATCAGCAGGAGGATCACTGAGAGTTTGAGGCCAACCTGAACTATATAGCAAGATCTTGTCTCAAAAAAAAAAAAAAAAAAAAAGAAAGAAAGAAAGAAAAAGAAAAAACAAAATCAATATAGGCATAAGCTCCTTATTTGCTAGTTTTTATCGTAATTAAACATATGTTCATATTTTAAAATTATATGTGTATTTTGAGGTTTATTTTTGTGTGTTGCAGGGTCTTACTACAAAGCTCAGACTTGTAATGATCCTCCTGATTTTTGCCACTCTAGTGTGCTGGGTTACAGGTGTGTACCACCATGTCCAGATTCCATCACCAGCTCAGTGCACCCAAGGGTGGGGCAGCACAGCATGCAGTGCCAGGGATCAAATCCTGGCCCCTGCGCGTTCTTAAGTGAGTGCTTAGTCCACTGAGCTATACCACAGGCCCTCCTGTGTGTTTCAATCTACTGTCTTCCTAGTTCACAATTCTAGCTTTTATGCAGGGCATTTCTTAGCTCCTCTTCATCACATGAGGATGGACAGTCATTGTGACCTCTGGCCCCTCAGGCCATGTCCTGTACCATTCATGTGACCAATTAGTCAGCAAGCACTTCCTGGGCCCTTCCTCTTTTCCAAGCCCTAGGTCAGATCTGGGGACACTAAGCAAAGCACAGTTCTTGGTAGGGAGCTCCAAAGTGGCAGGAGAGAACAATCGACCCCACTCGTGTCTCAACACTGAAACACAGGACATTTTTCCAAGAAGAAATTTCACTCAGGAAATCGCAACACCTTCCTAGCCTGCTCAAAATTCCAGTGGCAGTAAGTTGACGTCATCCTGGCCTCTTGTGACTGGCTGTGCTGTAACACGTTAGCAAAGCTCTCATCCCACTCTCTGCCCCCAAGTGCTGGGAGCATGGAGTTGTATAATATATTGAGATGTTTTTAAGGGACCAGGGATGTAGCTCAGTGGCACAGCACCTGCCTGGTAAGCACAAGGTCGTGAGTTTGATTCCTAATAAAAAAAAGAAAGAAAAAAAAAAAGAAATGATGAAATGCTTTTTAATCTCAGAAAGTGCTTCTCCAAGAATAATAATTTCAGCAGCAATACTTGTGGGACGTTTTTGAATTCATTCAGGGATAAATGTGGATTCCTCTATCCTTATAGATTTGGCTAAGCAGGACACACTACCCCATTGTCAGATGAAAACAAGCAGGGCCGCTGAGGAATTTATCCATGACCATAGTCTGTTAGGGACTATATTTTGTAATAATAACTTTGGTTTTCTTATCTCAGTGGTTGATCAGAGGCAATATTTTAAAGCTTGAATCTCTGGTAGATAGCAGAGGTGCAGTAATGTTCCTTACAAGTGATTTTCACTAGCAGTTTCGAATCTCATTCTGCCTCCCCCATTCTCTTTCCAACTTATTGTTTTTCTGGGAACAGCATGGATTGCAGCAGCAAGGAAAAGGGTTTTAGCCCCTGCCCATAAACCACCCCCCGCCAGCCCTGGGGTATGGAGTATGGGACATCACCAGGGAAGACCACATCAGGCCAGAAAAAGGGCACTGGGGAATAAAGAAAGGCTGAGAGAATGGGTGCCCTGCAAAGCCACTGTCTGGCTGTTGGCAACGAAAGCAATACTAGATGCACTTGGGGCCACGAAGCTCCTCCTGTGCCCGTGGTCGGCGGCTCTCTAACAGGAGATAGTGGCCTCCTTCGAGTTGCCTGGACCGAGGCATTCTGCTCTGCCCTCTGCTGCCTGCTGTCCCTCCCTTCTCCTGGCTCCAAGCTCCTCCCCTTTCAGCTGTCATATTGTCTCGTTTTTCCTGGCTTAATTCCTTATTTGAAGGAGTCTCCAATTATTTCTTGAAACAAATATACAGAAAATGAAATTTTTGGAAGCATTGCATGCACAAAACTTTTGCACCCTGCGAAATTATTCCAACACAGATTCACCCTAGAATGTGTGTTGGAATAATTCCTTGGAGGCTTGAAGGGGTCACCGCACAGTAGTCTGTACACAGCGCTCGCTTCAGGAGTAGCTTACCAGATTCCTCCACTCTTTCGAGTTGGATTCCTCTCTGGCAGCTCTGTCAGAGTTGTGAAAGTCCAGTGACCCACCTTGGCTATGTGTACTTTTCTCTAGACAGTCAGCGGACCCTGAATCTCAAAGTGCAGGCCCTTCCATTATGGGAAATATTATGGAATTATTTTATTGAGGTTTTTTTTTTTAATATATATTCGTCTCCTGTTCCCCTTTCTAGAACTGTTACTGCTTAGGTCCATCTTCTGGTCTACTGATTTCCTCTCATACTTCTTACTCTCTCTGTTCAGCGTTTGTGCTTACTTGTTACTCGAAGATCTCAGTGCTGGCCTCCAACCGTTCTCTTGAGTATTATCTCCCAAAGAGCTTTCCTTTCTGCCCTTCTTGCTCCCCACATGGATGCTGCCTTGCCCAAGCCTCTCCCTCTTTTCAGTCTCTGCCTTCCTCGCTGCTGGTTCTCCTCTAATACTGGAAATGGAAACCCGGTTGAGTAGGCGGGTGGGACTCGGCCACGGGACTGGTGGTTTATCAAAGATGGATGAGCCGATTGTAGGGAATCCCATTGATAGCTCCATTTACTCATCCTTCTGAAAATGAGGCAGATTAACTAGATTCCCAGAGAGGATCCTTCCCATGCTCTCTATGGTGGGAAGAATTACAGTACTCCCCAAAGGATCCATTTCTTAATCCTTAGGACCCATGAATGTATTGCCTTACACGTCAAAGAGACTTTGTCATTGTCCATAATTATAGATCATGGCCCCTGCAAATAATTCAGCGGTCTAAAGCGCTTGTTCAGGCAAGCTTAGGCAAACCCACAGAGACCTAGTTTGATCGCAGCACCACATCACATGGTGCTAGCCCCCCCACCCCCCATTGGCTGAGCCAGCCACAAAATAAAATAAAATAATCGCAGATCTTGAGATGGACTTTTTTCAGACCATCTGATAGATCTGCTATAATCAGAAAGGCACAAAGGTCCTGAAAAAAAGAGGTAAGAGGCTCAAAGTCAAAGAAGATGGTGTAACTACGGAAACAAAGGTTGGAATAAGGGGCAGGAGCCTAGGAATGTAGACAGCCTACCCAAGGCTCTGTAGGAGGACCTAAATCTGATGTTAGCCCACTGAACTTAATTTTGATTTTCTGATCTCCAGAACTGTAAGATAGTAAAGTTGTGTCTTTTATACCACCGAACTGGTGCAAATAACACCAGTAGTAGGACGCTGATGGAGCCTGCAGCCTGCACCCTGCAGTAGATTTTGCTTCCTGCACGCAGATTTTGCTGTGCACCCTGGGATTAGGAGTAATGCCCAGCTTCACTCAGTGTCCCTTGGCCAAGAGGACATCCCCATCATACACTTACCCTCCCCTCTTCAGGGAATGAGCTCCGCTTTCTGCCAGGTTGCATGGGTGCACAGGCAAGGGAGACAGTCTCCCAGAAAGTGGCATCAGGAAGGGGTCTGCTGTTCTAAATGCTCTGCTTCTTAGCTCCAGAAGTCCAGCTCCTGGAGCTGCCAATTCCCGAGCCAGACATGGGCCCCTCAGTGGGAATGAGGAGGGCATTCGGCTTGCCCCACCCCTGGATCTGCTGTCACTTGCTGTCGCTGATCAGATGCTGCTGTTGGCTTCACTCCCATTTTCCCTGTCTTGATCAGAGTATACCTCAGGAACAAACCAGCCAGACCCCTTCCGTAGTTTCGGTGGATTGTCCAAGAAGCTAAAGTACTCAGTGCACTCACCTTGCCGCTTTTGCCAGGAAGTCTCCGTGCTTCCTCCCACAAGTACTCCAAGGCCTGGGGCCATGACAACCTGGCATCCTCTCTCTGTGCCCATCAGTCGCTGGGCTCTGCAGAGTGTCTCTTCTGCATGGGTCTTCCCCTCAGTCCCTCCTCTCACTCATATCACACGCTCTAGGGCTAACTCAGCAGGACGCCCCAGAATGGTAGCTGCTAAAATCCTGAACTCATCCTCTCCTGACCAGGCCTTACCATCACTCTTAATCTGTCCCAGTGTTCCACTGGCGCCCTGGCTATCAGCGGTGCTCTCGGGCTGAATGAGGCAATCCCAGTGCCAAGGTGAACACCACAGGCTGTGTGGCTGAGAGAAAAGCCTCCCCAGCAGTTCTGGAGGCTGGAGTCCAAACCCAAGCACCAGCAGGGCCGCTTTCCTCCGAGGCTCGCTCCTTGGCTTGCAGAGTGCTATCTTCCTGCTCCTCCTTTGCAGTCAACCATTTGCACGGGAGCCCCAGAGGTACCCCGTGTCCCCATCCCCTATGTTTGTAAGGTCACTGTCAGCTTACATGAGGACTCATTGCAGAATCTCCATTTTAAGTCACCTACCTTTAAAGGTCCTGTCTCCAAAGACAGTCACATTCCGAGGGACAGTGGGTTGGGGCCTCAGCATCTGAGTGGGTGGAGGCACCGCACTGGCCCTCCGTGACCTGGCCCCGCTTTCTGATTTCTTGGGCCCCTGCTGAACCTGTGGTTGCACATGTGGAATATCCATGCTGAACCTGTCACAGTCTGAGTTTCTTACCACAAGCTGAAACTGAGAAAACAGTCCAACCAAAACAAGTAAAAGTCCCAGGGCCCTGCTGAGGAGAAGAGTAGGGAAACTTGGAGCCTTTCATGTTTGGACCTGTACTTCGATGTCCCTACAGTTCAAACTGTTTAAAACTAAAAATGAAGGGCCAGCCATACACCTCAGTGGACTAAAGTGCTTGCTTAGGCAGGCTCAGGGACCAGGGATCAATTCTGGCACGCCATGCCAACCCCAGCCCCAGTGTACACTAAAGGCAACTGAGACTTGGCATGGTGCCCCACTCCTGTAATCTCAGTGCTTGGGAGGCTGCAAACAGGAGGATTGGTATGAGTCTGATCTGTGTAGTGAGACCCTGTAGACCCTATACTAAAGACATAAAAAAAAAGAAATAAAAATGAAACCAATATATGATACTTGTGTGTTACATATGATCCTGTAATAAAAATTACCCTATATTCCCTTGAAGATTGGGCTTATTTCCATGCACTTTTCCAGTTTCAGTTAGAAAAGACAATGGGAAATGTTCGGACAATGGCCCTCCTTACACTAATTAAGTGGACTTTTAAAAACGTGTACGGAGAGTAGAACACCCTCATGGGAGAATATCTGACTGTGATCAAAGCAGAGGCTCGGATACCAGTCAGACCTGCATTTAAATTCTGCTTCAACCACTTATTAATTGTGCGACCTTGAGCCAACTGCTGAACCTTAGCTTCCTTACTTGGTGTAAAACTAGGAGGCCGCTGACTCCTGCCATTGCGCGTGCATGTGTGCGCACGCGCGCGGGCATGCGCATGGAGTAACCACAGGGTAGACTCCAGGGCCTGCCAGGAAAGGGTGCCCCACGCCTGCCTGTTGGCCCACCCCACCCTCTGCCCTCACCCAGGGCTCCTAAGCCCTGATTTACTAGGTTCTTAATAAAGCACTCCATCCCTTTTACCCAGTGAGGAGGGTTTGTGCAAATCCTATGGTAATAGATTCCTTAGGCCAATTCATTGGGCAGGTTTTACATGTGAAAGGCTATTTGACGATTCCCTCAGCCTTTCTTAGGGGCCTCTGGGTCTCTGGGAGATTAACTCCCACTCTCCCAGACCCTGGCCAACCCACAGTTGCTGTTGCTGGGTCTCTACCCCCTCCTGAGAAGGTCTAGGCCAATGTGAGACCTGACAGTGGGTTTCAAAAAGGAATGTAGAAGGCAAAGGAGAAAACAAGCCCTTGCTGAGTCCTGGCTCTAATCTGCAGGCTCCAGGTGGCCTCTCTGCTTCCCGCTTCCCAGCTCCTTGGACCCCAGCCGTGGTTCCTCCCTTCTACAGATGAGGAGACAGCTGTAGAAGATGTGGACTAGAGCAGGGTAGCTCTGCGTATGGAGCCAGGTTTCCAGCCCTTGCCTCTAAGACAAAATTCAAGTTGAAAGCCGGGCGTGGTGGCACATGCCTGTAATCCCAGCACTAGGGAGGCTGAGGCAGGAGGATTGTTGTGAGTTCGAGACCAGCCTGAGCTACAAAGTGAGCTGAAGGCCAGCCTGAACTGCATAGTGAGACCCTGTCTCAAAAAGACAAAAAAAAAAAAAAAATTCAAGTTGAGTGCCCTTCTGCAGGGTCCCTCTGATTGCCCTGCAGCTTCTCCTCACAGCCTCTGCCCTCTGGCAGCCCTCCACTTCACCCCTGTGGTTCATTTGGGGTCCTCGTAGCTATCTATGTCTTCTGTCTTCAGCTGGCTGTTTCAGGAAAGGAAAGTACCTCATGTGTCTCCTGCCAAGGACATGGTACGGATTGGGATATGCCTTCACAGAGGAAGAGTTAAGTGAGCAAACGCATGAATCAACATAAATTATGGGGTGACATACCCATGAATAAATGAATCTGGAAATAATGAATGCACAGATGGATAGATGTATGAACAGTCCAGATAAGAAAACATGAATGATGTGTCCATGCAAAAATGAATGCATACATGTTTGTCAAGAGCATGGATTACATGAATGAATTAATAAGTAAATATGTTAATTAGCAGCTGTATAAGTGAACATATGTATTACTGAGTCAATAAATATGTACTTTAATAAGCGAATAAGCAAATAAGTATAGATAGATACATAATGCAGGGACAAACAGATGAATATTGAATAGGTGGATGAGTGTATGCATGTATGAATGAATGAATGAGCCTACAAATGAGAAGAGGAATCTTCCCTGATTCCCCTGAACAGTTTAATCTGTCAGGCACGCCCTGTGACCAGAACACTTAAGAAGCCAGGAATCAGCCTTCACAGTGGAGCGATTGGTCAGGGACAGGATTAAGGCCCACGGTCCACCCCTGCAGAGAGAATGTTGCTGCTGAGAGCCCCTCTGGCACTAGCCACACCTGAGAGCCAGACTCCAGGAGGTCCTCAGCAGCCCACTGTTCCCAGCAAGTGGGAGCAAATGGTCACTGCTCCACAGAGGGCCAAGGCCCAGCCAGTTCCTTGGGCCAAGGACTCCCTTTGCTGTACTCCTCAGACTCACACCCTACACCCCATTCCACCCTCAGCACAAAGTGCAAGCCACCACTGCCAGGGAAATCAGTCCTCAGCATCCAGAAACGGCCTCCCGTGATGAAGCGGCTGCTGCAATAGCTTTGCAACAAGCAGCAACCCACATGCTGGATTACAGCAGGTTGAGCCAGTCCACACTCCCTAGTGCCAGGGCTCAGGGAAGAAGGGAGGGAAACAGCAGCACCCACACATGGAGTGAGAACCACACTTCCTGGTTCAGCAGCAAGTGCCTGCCAGGATCCCAGGCAGGACTCTAGCGTTTCCGGCAGAGCAGCTCAGCCAAGCTTCTCTGACCACTTGCTGGTCTTTTTCCACCACTTCTCACCCTGAGCCACAGAGGGTTTTCAATGACTGACACCTTCTCCCCTGTCATCTGAGAAGCTAATTCCTTCAGGATCATGGCAAACTGGTATTTCAAGTCCCCTTGGCAACCCCAGCGCCCTCTCTCCTGAGGACTGCCCTTCTCCAGGATGCCAGCAAGCTGACTTCTGGGTGAGAACGCACACCTTGCCCTTTTCTTTCTCTGCTGCCGCTGGGTGGCTGTGTCTGGGAGGAAGAGGTGGGCCAGAGCAAAGGCCATCCTGGGAGTGAGGAACAGCTGTGCTCCAGAGTAGCCTGCTGTGCCCTGGTGCCCGGGGAGAAGGCTCGGAGGAGAGCCCTGGGAACCCACACTTACGCTTGTGACTTTCACTGTTGTCACTGCTGGTCCCGATGATGCAACTTGGGAGTAACACCGGCTGCTGAGGACCTTGTTGGCCTCAGGCATTTGTCAGTTATTGGGTTAAAGCCTTGTGCCTGTCACAGGATTAGGCCTGGGCCTGCTTGCTCATGGCTGCAGCCATAGGGCATTGCCAGGCATGGGCTGTGCTGCACATCTCTGGGTGTAGATGCCACACCGCAGCAGCTTCTGCTGCCAGAGCCCCTTTCTCCATGGAGGGTGCTGCACTCCACCCCCATCCAACTTTACAGCTGGGGGTGATGGCGGAAGCCTATGGAGACCTTGGCCTCAGTGCCTGACTCAGAGCACAGACACTGGCAAAGATAGTGACATGAAAATTACTGATTTTTATTGGACACTTTGGGGAATATAGTTGTTTGTCAGGAAATGAAAGAGAATGTCTGTGCTTATAAAATTATATGGGAAATCAATGCAGTGTTAAGTATACTTTTCAGTTGTTTGAGCCCAGGACTGCTCTCTAGCCAATTCCAGCAAGCACTGAGGAGCCAGAGGTGTCCCAGAGCAGGGCGAGGAGTGGAGCAGAAAGGTCAAGCCACTGCTGCCGTCTCACTGGGTCACTGGGAGGAGCCTGCAGGGCCACAAGTGATAAGAGCTGTTCAGACCTTCAATATGGCCCCCAGCCCTCAGGTGGTACAGCCACACTCTGGCCCAGGCTGTACAGAACACACTGCATGTCGGACTCATTCCTAGGCTTTCTGTCCTTGTGCTCCAGCTTAGACAAACTAAGCCCTGACCTCTGTCACCCTCGGGGTGACCCAGGGAAATTGGAAGTTCACAGAAGTACCTACCAAGTGAGATAAGAGCTGTGGTACTGACTTAGGCGAGGATGGAAGCTTAAGTTTGAGAGTTGTCTCCAGTGAACAAAAGTAGGCATCTGTAGGACTGTCCAGCCCTGGGTGCCACATGAGGACAGGTGAGGGGGCACAGAACCAGCTAGGTCTAGGCTCCGTGCACAGCACTTCATAGTCATTACTGGAGAGGGCCACTGAAAATGAAGGAAGGAGTCAGAGTACAAAAGGCCAAGCAAGCTCAACTGAACGGCACACCCAGTCTTCTGGGAGGCTGAGGCAGGAGGAATGCGAGTTGGAGCTGAGCCTGGGTCACTTAACAAGACCCTACGTCAAAATTTAAAAGTCAAAAAGGGCTGGGATTTTGCTCAATGTTAAGGAACAGGGGTGGGGTGGAAACAGACAGACAGAGGCAGAGACAGACAGAGAGAGAGACAGCAACAGAGACAGAGAGAAAGGCAGAGACAGGGAAAGAGAGAGAGAGAGAGACTGAGACAAAGAGAGAAACAGAGACAGACTGATTGAAAATTAAGACACCACCATGAGTCCTTGCCAGATGATACAGTAATTATTTTTTAAGATGACTGGGAGTTGCACAGCCATCCCATGCTGTGTGACCCACAACACACTACTGGCTTCCTTGGCTTGGTGTTCCTTTTCCTATACATTTCATAAGAGTGTCTTAATATGTCTTATAATTTCACAATGAGGCCTTGCTGATCTTGGGAACAGTAGTTCATGGTGATGCAGGTGTTGTCTGGGCTGAAGGAAAGGCAGTTTTGTTTGTGTCATTTGCTGGCTGCGTGTCCCAAGCTGGCTACTTACTTCTAATGTACTTCCATTTTCTCATTTAAAAAATAGATGTTGTTCACTGGCCTGTTGTGCCCCGTCCCCCACAGAATTGTGGCGAGAACTAAGGGCCACAGTGCATGTTAAACTTTGAACTCACTGTAAAGAACTAACATTTTAACAAAGTATCCTAGTGCCTACACTTATGGAAATGGTTGTAAAACTAAGTAATAAATTTCAACTAATTTTTACCAAAGGCCAAAATGATCCTCTGTAGCCCTGGTAGGTACCACCCAAAGACAGCATGTGAAAGATTTCCAAGAAAAAGCAAGTCCGAGCACTGGGCTCAAATCCTGCCCTTCCTACTGGATGTCAATCCACTTCACCACAGACGGGAATAAAGACCAAGGGCTGTCAGGGACTGTTGGGAAGATCCACATCAGGGTGGCCACAAAAAGGCTTCCACGTAGAGCTGAAGGATCTGGGCTCTTGGCTAGCAATTCTAATGCTGCAGTTATTATTTCAAATACATAACTAAAAAATAAAGGTCAAAGAAGACTAAAGTTTAGATCTGTTTGTAAGTAGCCTCCTTGATCCATAGGCGCTACTTTTTCCACACACAAGCATCTGGTGTTGTCTTGTTTATTCATTTGGTTGTTGTTTTCTAACAGGATGGGTAGAGATAATAAAAAACATGATCTAGATTTGGTGCAAGCATTTTCTCAGCCTTCTCACTGTGCTGCAAACGCTACCCTGATCACCGCTGCTGTTATTAGTAACAGCATCTCCTTGCCAGGAAGAACCCAAATTCAGAGGTGAGCATCTTCAGTGAATGTCTTGGTCACCTTCATGGCTGGGGTGATAGCTCCAGATGAAAGGAGAGGTTTACATTGTCTCAGTCTGCAGATGTTTCCGTCTGTAGTCCACTGACTCCAAGCAGACCATGTAAACACTTCTTGTATTTTTAGAAAATTATTACATTCGATAATGATCCTTTTCCGAAGGGTGCATTACTACTTGTGGAATCAAATTATAACGAACTGTATTTCTCTTCCTCCTTGCAAGTGCTAGGGGTGAGCTCAGCCACAGAGTGCTTGCCTAGCATGGTGAGGGTCCAGCTCAGTCCTCAGCACTGACAAGGAAAATTGAGAGGTGCGTCTTAGTTGGCCGCTTGCCTCTGTGCTGACAATAACCAGCCCTACATACCCTGAGGCGAGCCTCGTTCTTGGAGGTATGCGCACCCCTGTCCTCCTCCCCAGGGGGCCTGCTCTCGCAGCTCCTGGTGTGGGGTTAGGAGGACTTGGGTCTGTACGCAGGCAGGCTTTCCTGTTGGGGCTGCAACGCAGCTGCCTATGTGTTTTCTTTTCTGCTTTGTTCAAAACATTTATTGGAATTTTTATTATAAAGTTTATACATAGTCATTATAGAATATGTCACAGTTAAATAGAAAGAAGGAAATAAACAGCGGTACCTCCATATTTCATCCGCCCGCCCAGACATAATCCCTGATGCAAATGTGTGAATTTCCTTTGTCTTTGTAAATCTCTGAACCAGGCCCATGCTAAGCAGTGGGGCTTGCACTGTGCGGCTGCGCCATGAGTGCGCCTGCGCACTCTGGACGACTTTTGCTGCCACAGCCTACTGCTAGTCGCCAGTTTTGCTCCTCCACAGTGACAAACAAGCCTCAGTTCATTCAACTAATCCTCTTTCTGGGTAGTTAGGGTCCTCTTGACACAATTTGTTAAGTAAATAAAGCTGTAATCAACATGCATAATCTATGTTCTCACCTTTGATTCCTTAGCATAGAATGCTGGGATTGAAATTAATGTGTTTAAAAAATAGTCAATTTTTAAAATGTTGAGTGATAAACGCAAAGTTGAGCAAAAGTGAGAGGTAGCTCCTGCACATTGAACTGCACAAAGCAAAATCACTTCCCTCCCTCATAAACATTGGAAATTAGCTTTGTTTTTCACCTCTGACATGGATACACGAAAACTATTCATTTGGTACTGTTTTCATTTATGTTTCTTGGATTATTAGTGAGAGAAAGCTGCTTTTCATGTCAGTTAGCCGTTTATTCCCTGAATTATCTGCTCAGGTGCCTTGTCTATATTTCCACTGATTTACTTGTTCACTCCTCAAAGATCCATTCTGTATTAAAAAATTAGGCCTTTTCTGTTTCTTCAAAAAATGTTTCCTTGATATATTTGCCTTTTTTAAATGGGCTTTTTAGCGCGTATACGAGTTTGTCCTGTAGCTGATCCACGGATACGAAATCCTCGTCCCGATCCCTTTGTGACCCTTGGAGTCATTTCTTCATCAGAGATCATACACTCACTCTTGAGTAGTTTTGGGGGCTTTTTGGATATAAAGCTGGAATGGCAGCCATGGCCACGTGTGAGGCTGTCACGGTGCCCGACCGCTCTGGAGAGGCAGGCGCCGGGCTGGGGGGGGAGAAGGATCTGCTCCAAGGGCGGCAGCAGGGATTTCTTTCCAGCATAGCCTGGGTGCGTTTCGACTGTCATGTACCAAGTGTGATTTCACGTGTCAGGTGCCAGGAAGCATCTGGCACCAGGGCCACTCCGTCACTGCTGATCCTAGGACGACAGCCTGAGACGAGAGGTCTGCGTGTCCTCCTTCAATGAGCCTCAGCCGCCGAGAAGCGTGGCCGTGGTCTCAGGTGGCAGATAGGAAACGAAATGGTTCTGAATTAGATCTTCGCCCTGGGTCACATCCGACCAGCTCTATTTTCCTCTGTCATTCTGAGGCAATGGCTTTTAGCTTGGAGCTCTGTACAACAGTGCACTCGGCATGGGAAAAAATCAGGCTCCCCGAGCAGCAGCGCATGGTGGAGCCATGAGCCCCGCGGGCCCAGGGCTGACTGCACTGCGACCCCCGCTCACATTGGGCCTTTGAATCTGCGTTTCCTTGCCTATAAAATGCAGGTAATAAGAGTCAGTTTGCACAGCTATTGTGATAAGAACAGAGCTCTAAACATAGCACACGCCCAACACATGGGAGTTCCAGAGACAAATTGCTGTCCGATGTATCTTTTGCGTCCCAGATTCTCAAAACAGAGAGATTATGTGTGTGCCAGGCCACCCGCTGGCTCTTTGTAGGCCACCAAACTCAGGGACTTCACTTCATAAGCAACCGAGATTATGTTTCATGTGCGTGCATGCGCGATTTTGCATGTGGTGAGCGTTTTATCATTACAACTACTTGTTAACAATTTCTGTGCCTACACAGTGATACATAGGCCAGAATTCATCCAACTCATTCTGCGCAGGAACTCTGATTGTGTCCTGCAACGTGACTCGTTTTTGTTCAGTTCGTAGATCTAGAATATATGAAAAACTCCATCAGAATCATCTTCTTCCATTGTACATCTTCTTCCATTGGATGACTTGCTTTAATTGAAAACTGAGATTACAGAAAAAAGATAACCTCAGTTCAGGGGGGCTTCATCGACAGTAATGAGGCCTCCTTGGAAGCTCTTCAGAACACCTGGTCTTCATGGAGGTCACCCTGTTTCTCTCTTGTCTGCATATCATCTGAGTGGAGCTTGCATATGTGAAAATATCAGCCCAGTGTGTCACTAGGATGATTTTAATGTGAAAGGCATGAATTATTAAATCTTTAAGCTAATATCTAAAATTTGGGGTGATTTAACAGACTATAGAGAATTATGAATAAAATAAGGGCAAGGCAAAGCTGCCCCTCTTTATCAAGGAGCTACTGGGCACCAGGCACCATGCCAGTCACCAAAGCAAAAAGAGAGGAGTGAGAACAGAGCAGGGTGGCAGGAGCCATGGTGCCCCAATCCGTCAACCTCAGCAACACTGGAGAAAAGACATAAATGTGGACATTGCAGTGACGCTGTCGGATTTAAGTAAAAATTCAATCCCTTCTGCCTCCTTCTGAGTGCTCTAAGGAATAGTGTTATAACCTTAAGTAGGTATAAATCTGATTTATAAGAGACATGTGGAATGCAGTAAATAAAATTTTAAAAATCAGAAATGAAAGACGTTTTGAGTCACTGCCTAGAGGTACAAAGTGAAAGTTCAGGATGGGCAGAGTGTCGGGGAGAGAGGAGAGTTTAGGAACCAGTGCTGATCTCTCCAAATCCTGAAGGAAGCTCCCCACATGCCCACGCACCTCCAGCAAGTAAGTGAAGAGTCCAGAGAAGAACCAAGCTCCAAGTCCTGGCTCTCCACATAACCTAAAAGAAATCCCATAATCTCTTTCTGAACCTCAGTCTTCTGACAGTGTAACAACAGGTTAAGACAGGTGTAACAACCCTGATTGCATACCCCAAGGATGCTGGAGGGAGCAGACTACCAGAGGGCAGGAGGGATTTGGGGAACCAGGAGAGCCCCAAACTCACTTCCTCCAGGAAGGACACTGCTTCAGTGACAAAGCAGAGGCACTCATTAGTGTGTATTGCAATGCCAGGCTTAGGGTTGTCACTGGGCCCTTCCAAGTCATGCAGATGCCTCTGTTTTCTTCCTGTCTGTCTACAATTCAAAATAGCAAGTGGGTAGGTAGTACCTGATCAGTTGGCAGGCTTTCACCCTGTGCAGTAAGTTGGCCCCAAGAAATGGTTGGGTCCCTGCAAATGGGAGAGTGTGGTTTGAAGGAGAAAGTAGGTTACTTTTTAGAACACTAAAAAAATCTGTGTCATTGTCTGCCCTTGTCAAGGCAAGAAGCCCTTTGTTCATTAGAGACTAAAACAATGTGCTATGGATAGACTTACCCATGAAATCATTGTGTTGGTCTTTTTGAGTTTAAAGACACCGGCAGGTCAGAGAGTGCTTGGACAATTGTCATTTCATTTACTTTAGACTCATTTTTTTTGGTACCAGGGATCAAACTGAGGACCTTGTGCTTGGCAGGCAAGTGCTTATACCACCGAGCTACTTCCCAGGCCCTTCACTTACTTTAAAAAGACTGTAGTGTGGCTGGGAACACATGCAGGAAGCCCTCAGCCCCTTGTTTGTATCTGTTAGGAGTAGCTGGCAGGAAGCTAAGCCCACCAGAGAAAATCAGCCTTATAAGGGAAAAAGAGCAAAGAAAGACCCCAGACTTCTGTCCCCACAAGCATAAGCAGATTGAGAAAGCACTTATTTTCACAAGTGGTGAACTGGGGATAAAGTGGAAGAAAAGAAGGCTTTTCTGGAGAAAACTTCTTTATTGTAGAGCCTGGCTCAAACCACCTCACTCAGGAGTATATACTTCTTCTTACACAAAGCTGCAAATTGTACTCCCCTTGTCCCAGCCCACCCTCATCAGAAAAATCTAGCAGTGGAGAAATGCTCTCATAGGCTAGAAGCTGGTTTCCCCATTTTTTGCTGAGAGGGAATAAAGAAAAATGAACTTGAGTAGCCAGCTTGTGTGTTAGAGTAAATACTTTGCTGTAGCACAGAGATTGAGTAATCGCAGCCCTCCAAGCTAACCATAAACAGCTTCCCAAGTCTGTAGCCTCCGCTCGGGGCTTGTGAGGTTTTGTCGCCAAATGGCCTATAAGCAGAAATTTGACTCTAGTTTGCATAGACGATGAGAGTGATCTAAGACCATTAAAATAGGGCTCAAAGATCTTGAATTCGAAAATATTTAAACAAGGAGTCAACATATGGTAGACAAAAATCTAGATCTCTAGGTCTGGTGTCCACTTTGTCCCTTTCCAGTTAGGCGATCTTGGCTATACTTCCGCCTCGCTCTGGGCTGCAATATCATCAGTGGAATTCGCAGGCAGTGGAAGTGTCTGCACCACCGGGGCGAGTCAGAAGTGCTTCTTTATCTTTGCAACATTAATCTGATGTCCGTGATGCTGTTATTGGTCAGAAAGAGTCGGAGCACCTGGGAGTAACTCTTGACTCCAACCTCTTGCATTCAACTGGCTCTTCTGGCTCTTGGCTTCAGCTTTGTTATCTGTGCTGTGGTGTCATCAACAGCATCTGCTTCCTGTCACTAAGATCACATGCATGTGGATGAGTGTGGTGAGCGAAAGCATCCCAAAGGAGCATGGCCACTCTCTGTGGGCTCTTCTGTGTCTAGCACGGTGGTGGGCACATTGTACATTCATCATAAATATTTGCAGAATAAAAAAAGTAAAAGTAAAAGAATGATTCTCAGGCTGAGGAGATAGCTCAGCAGTCTACGTCGCTTCTAGCAAATACAAGGACCTGAGTTCGATCCCCAGTACCTCATGCCATTTTGGCCACAAAATCGGGCGTGGTGGTCCACACCTATATCCCAGAGCTGGGGAGGCTGAGACAGGAGAATCACTATGAGTCTGAACTGCATAGTAAGACCCAGTGCCAAATAAGCAAGCAAACAAATAAATAAATAAAAGATTTTTTAAGCCGGGCGTGGTGGCGCATGCCTGTAATCCCAGCACTCGGGAGGCTGAGGCAGGAGGATTGTTGTGAGTTTGAAACCAGCCTGAGCTACAAAGTGAGCTTAAGGCCAGCCTGAACTGCATAGTGAGACCCTGTCTCAAAAAGACAAAAAAAAAAAAAAAAAAAAAAAAAAGATTTTTTAGAAAGAATGATTCTCTTATTTCAGTGTCTCTGAACTCAGAGCAGGGCCAGGAAATATGTTGTTTGCAACTAGAAATCTCCATGCAATTTGGAAGGAGGCAAGCTGTTACTTGTTTCATCTTATCTCTGAGTGTGTATGTGGCTGTTTCTGTCATTTCTCCTACACTCTGAATTGGAAATGTAATCAGAGAGGAGGAGGAACAACTTCACGCCAGCCGCTGATCTTCCCAGAGACATGGCAGTGCAGTAGCAGAGCCAGGCATGGAACTCAGGTCAGGCTGACACCAAGCTCTCTTTTCCTATGTGAGGATGCGTAATAGCCTATTCCCAGCTGTCACCTGGAGGAAGCCCATGTAGAGAGTAGGTTCTAGAAAGGACTACCTTGCCCGCAAGCGAAGCACCGCCAGAGGAGAGAGGCACTGTCCTCAGGTCCCAGCACCCCTCTGATGATGCCACCAGAGTGGCAGTCAGGTATTACTCTGCATGGGTACAGCCAAACAGCTGTCTGTGGCCCAAAGCCAGGAAATTACTTTAGGGCAATGTCAAGAATGCCTGTCTGGAACACTCAAATCATGCTTGCACTAACTCCCCGATCAAAACTTTTCATGGTGGAAAAAAAATTAATAAGTCCTGTCCTTACATTTTCTGTAATTTTATTTTTAAGATTTTTGTTGACTTATTAATGATGTAAATGACTTCTTTACTGAATCAGATAATTTTTGATACTGAATGAATATGCCTTGAAGTTTTAAGAAAGTTACCGCATTCTCAAATAGGATACACTTTTGTTTAATTTGCATGATTAACATTTTCTCATTTTTATTATTCACACACACTATCTTAAGTCTGGACATTTAGCAAAGCTTTCACCAATGTCTGTGGTATAACTACTTCCTGCACAAAGCCTCTAAGTATTCAGCTAGGAAGAAGGAGCAAGGGACACACTACTCTAGTATGTCCCCTGTTTAGACACAATAAATAAAAATAACCTCCAGGGAATACATAACACTGAGCAGATACAAATGATATCAGAAGAACCGTTGGTAGTAAATGTAACATAATTAAGGAATAAAGAGATTTACACATTAATATCATCCTGATTTTTTTTTGAGAATTTAGCTTTGATGTTCAAATTTGAAGACAATAATATGCAATGTAACAACCATTACTCAACATAAAAAAGCACGTTTTCCATCCTTAAGAGCTGAGCAACTTTGCAGAAAGATCTGCTCTCAATTGGATATCTGTAAGACATTTTAGAAGGGAATAATCAGATCACCAAGCCTCTCCTGCCACACCCTAACATCCTTGGCAAAAGGACCCTGTCTTTCCCTCTAGCCCCCCGGATGCAGATGCCTCAGTGGATCTGACTAGCAAAGCCAAAGCATTTATTTTCATTAGAAAGTTCTGGCAGCCTCCCTACAAATGCCTGACTGCTTGACAGACTTCTGTACTGGTCACGGGCATGGTTTTCTTCTGTAAGAGAAGAGCGCTCATATTAGATGTGTCATGCAAAAGCTTGCACTTTAAAATGTGCCACATGTGGCCATAACATCTTTTCTTTTCCTCTAATTAATGGCTATCATGGGTAAAGTACAGCATCATGCTTAGAATTCTCTGCACAGAATAATTGGTCCAGATATATGTAGAGACTGTTACAGAAACATATAGCAATGGGAGTTTTGACAATACTGTGCTTTAAAATCCTTTTAAAGAATACCGTGAGCACATCTAAAAAAATTAGTGAAAATGAGTTTTAAAATGCTAATATGGCTGTAAAATGAAGCTGAGCAGTAACCCTTGTCCAAGGTGGACAATATTAGTTTAATCATCATCTGGCTGTTCTATATTAGGTAAACCTACTCAATAAGTTTCTTTAGCATACACTGGGCCCTCACTGGGCCCTGGCATGCAGGAGTCCAGAGGATAGGCAGCTGCTCTCCTGAACTTCTGGAGCCACAGGGAAGACTAGTATTGAATCAGTAGCTACTAGTAATGCTGAAAAGCTAAGAGGCAAGTATAGTGGCAGTTGCTTCCTTCCAGTCTGTCATGAGGATGGCCCTGCATCCCCATGGCCCCCTCCATGTCAGGGTCCTGCCCGGCTTCCCAGGAAGAGAGTCTTCAGGACACAAGTGTTATTTCCTGCCTGTTTTTCTGCAGTAGATTCCCAGATGTGATTCAAGCACTTCAGATCAAAACCTTAAGGGTCTGGTCCTGAAGGAAGGCTCTCTGAGTTTGAATCAGAGTTCTTCTATCTACTAGCTGTGTGGTCATAAAAAATTAAATACTTTTTCTCTCAGTTTCCCCATCTAAAGATGGAGGTTTATAAAAACGTATAGCTCATGATTATTGAGAGGATTGAATAAATATTCATCACATAAAATGATACAAAACAGAGACTAAGTTTTCAATAAACACTGGTTCTTGCTATCACAGCATGGATTGAGGTTTTGCATTAGATATACGTGCTTGATCACAAATTCTTAGATATTGAGGCCCGCAGCTGACTTACCCCTTTGTTTCTAGCACATAGCGTGGGGTTTGGCATAAAGCAGATGCTCAAGCAATGTTTGGAAATTAAACAAGAATGAGAAAATCCATCTACATGTGATGATCCTACTGTGTGCCAGAAGACAACTTAGATCAGAGTATTCTAGGAACTTGGCTTATGTTCCCTGTAGGTCCTGTTTCATTTCTTATGGAATAACAAGAGAAAAACTATGCATTATCTTTTAAACAATCACTTGATGTGCTTCTTGGCTCTTTTATTTTAATGCATATCCTCTCTGAGCTCCTCAGCCAGCACACTCTGCCTGAAAAAGCAGGACCGTTTCTCTTATTTTAATGACATGAAGCAGCATGCATGAGTCATACAGCGCGATGCAATCGTATTCTGTCAAGGGCTTTCCTTCTCAAGCTGCACCCCTTGCATTCAAGTGGAGTTATAAAATAACACAGTGCAAGGTGTTAGGGGGTGGGACATCAGGGAATCAGAGGACCAAAACCAAGGAGGGGAGCTCTGAGAAAAGGGAATGTATAATCAGATTTCAGAGGACCCCTAGCTCCATCCAGCTGTGACTGGTCTGTGATGTTTCAGGGAGAATAACTGGAATGGGGTGTGTGGTTTGGTCACTGGCATGAACAATGGCTTAGATTTCGTGGTGATAATGCAGTTGCTCTGTATTTTCTCTGTTGCTTTGTAGTGCTTTGCATACCAGGTAGGGCTATTTAGAAGGACACGTCTCAAAAACCAAATGCTGTTGCCCTCCGTGTTCTCAGAGAGAAGCGAGGTGGCAGCAGAGAGTGCTGGTAGACTCTCTAAAATCTACCCAACCCCAGAGTTAAAAAGGATAGGAAGAACCAATATCATGAAGATGGCCATACTCCCAAAATTGCTGTACAGATTTAATGCAATCCTATCAAACTGCCCCCAACATACCTCCCAGACCCAGAGAAATCATTCCTAAAATTTATTTGGAACCACAAACGACCTAGAAGAGCAAAGGCAATCTTGGCCAATCAAGACAAGGCAGGAGGCAGCACAATCCCTGACTTGAAATTATACTACAAAGCCACTGTGATAAAATCAACATGGTATTGGCAACAAAATAGACCTGAGGATCAGTGGAATAGATTAGAAGATGCAAAGGCATCTACAATCACACTCAACCATCTGATCTTTGACAAAGGGGCTAAACAAGTTCACTGGAAGAAAGATAGCCTCTTTATTTTTTATTTTTATTTTATTTATTTTTATTTATTTATTTTTTTGTCTTTTTGAGACAGGGTCTCACTATGCAGTTCAGGCTGGCCTTAAGCTCACTTTGTAGCTCAAGCTGGTCTCAAACTCACAACAATCCTCCTGTCTTAGCCTCCCAAGTGCTGGGATTACAGGCCTGCGCCACCACGCCCGGCTATAAGATAGCCTCTTTAACAAATGATGCTGGAAAACATGGCTTTCTACATGCCAAAAACTAAAACTTGACCCAGCTCTATCACCATGCACTAAGTTAAAGTCAAAATGGATTGAAGATCTAAACATTAAAACAGAAACACTCGATCTCCTTGAAGAGAAAGTAGGAGGAACTCTTGAAGACATAGGGGTAGGTAAAGAGTTCATGAACAAACATATATTCGCCCGGAAAACACTTGAAAGACTCAACAACTGGGATCAACTCTTCTTAAGGAGCTTCTGCATATCAAAAGAAATTGTCAACAGAGTGAAAAGACAACCCACAAATTTTGAAAAAATCCTAACTAATAAGCAATCAGACAGAGGTCTACTGTCTAGAATATATAAAGAACTAAGATATAACAGGGCCCTCAAACTTAAAGACCCAATTCAGAAATGGGCATCTGAGATGAATATACAATTCTCAGAGGACGAAATTAAAGAAGTGAATAAATATATGAAAAAATGCTCCACATCGCTAGCCATCCGTGAAATGCAAATAAAAACAACACTGAGATACCATCTCACTCCAGAAAGAATGGCTATCATAAGGAAATCAACCAACAAATGTTGGAGAGGTTGTGGGGAAAAGGGAACACTTATCCACTGCTGGTGGGAATGTAGACTGGTACAACCATTGTGGAGATCAGTGTGGAGACTCCTCAAAAGAGTAGGACTGGAAATCCCATTCAAGCCGGCTATCCCCCTACTGGGAATTTTCCCAGAAGAATTGAAAACATTGTATCATAGTGATATATGTGTACCTATGTTTATAGAGCGCAATGTGTGATAACAAAATCTTGGAAACAACCAAGATGTCCATCACATGAGGAATAGTTGAAAAAGATGTGGTATTTCTATATAACGGAGTATTACTTATCTATTAAGAATGATAAGTTTGAAGCATTTATACTGAAGTGGGTGTCACTTGAACATATACTCATAAGTGAAATAAACCAGACACATATGTGTAAATATCGTATAGTCTCCCTATTATAAGAAGCAAAAAGCAGAAATACAAATGGAAACGCACAACAACAACTAAAATCAGTTGAGTCAGATAAGGCAAAATGAATGGCATATGCTGTAGGATACTAATCAGCTTTTCTTCTGGATGGTTAACAACCTAAGTTCACAGATCAAAGTTGGAGAAATAGAAGAGCCACAAGGCCAGCCAACATTTTGGCCCTAGCCTTTCAAGGTCAGCGAAGACTCAGGATATAGGAGAACCTGTACTGCTAGGAGATTATGGAACCACAGAGGAAAGAGATCAAGGTTCTATAATGTGCCTGGGGAGAGTCACATGGAGAGAAAACTTTCTCTCAGGCTCTCACAGAGAGCAAACTGGTCAAGCATTGGCCGTGACTCATCCACATGGATGACACAGACAAAGGATCTACAGAATAAGGTACAGGATTACAAAATAAACCCTGAGGGGACTTCACTGACCTCATAAGAAATATAAAGTACATGTGTTGGTATATAAGTCTTGCTCTATCTAGGTCTTAACCATCCAGCAGAAAAGTATAAAAATGAAGTATACATCACGGGGCCATAATATTAAGTTGAGCTGTAAATGGCTATGGTCGACAACTTCTTCAGATAACTCACCATTGTGGAGTGCTGGACTGTGTAGGACTGTATTGTCGAGTTTAAGCACCTAAGTTAGTTGAATGACAGTGGAGTGCCCATCTTTGACAGGTGTAGACAATGGAAGGGGTATAGAAAGGAAGAATCATGATGTGTGTGTATGGACAGTACAGTTGGGATAGATAATGCTGTGCTTCTACATAATTCTATGAGAGGCAAGATTTGCACTAATGGTGGTTGAATAGGATATTATGTCCACTTCTAGTACTATGGACAACCACTAAGAAAATATCAAGGTAGAAAGTATTAATTATTGAATCTTTGATGTAATTCAGGTATAAAAAATAAGATACGCAAACAGCTACACTCTCTTTATTTACTGATAAGAGACACGGTGTAATAATGTCTGTAAGTATAATATAATGTATGCACCTTCTATGATACCAAAACATTATGAAAATAGTTTGCAATGTATTAATTTATCAAATCCATCTTGTCAAGGTATCTTAAAACTATCTCATTGATATTTGTACTTCAATAAAACAAAATTAAAAAAAAAAAAAGAGAGAAGCCTGAAGTTAGTGAGCACTTGACCTGCATGCCAGGTGCTATCGTGAGTGCTCTGTGTGTTCTGCTTCGGGGATCTGCAGATCATAGCCCACGGCCAAACCCAGCTGGAGCTGTTTTTGTATAGCCCAAGAGCCAAAAAAGTCAGTATTTCTAAAGGACTACTTCTTAGGACAAGGACAATAAATATTAGATCTTAGATGACCTGCAAAACCTCAAATATTTATTTTCCCTTCTTTTACAGAAGTCTGCTAAGGCTCTTTCAGGTTCACTAAGGCAGCCTATGAATTCCTGGGAGCATTTGTAATTAACACTCTCTACTGCAGACACTGGGGTTTAGAAAGGAGAAGTCACTATCAAGGCTGCCACCAGGGCCACATACTTCCAGGACTTGAGGGACACAAATCTATGGCCCGGCCCAGGAAGGGTATGACGTAGGGATGCCTGCTCCTTGGAAAGGGTAGCTGTGTTTCTTCAGGAGTAGAGTAGTGCCGCAATAAACATAGGAGTGCAAATGTCTCTTCGGCATCCTGACTCTTTCTATAGAAGTGATAGATGTTAGCGGCGACGTGCGTGGCAGTTCCCTGTTGTGACCACTGTGTGCTTTACACAGGTGTTGAACTATCACCAATATGCATAATTACTGTCTGTCAGGTGAGGGTAAAGAGGCAGGTTCAGCACAGCCCTGGAGAGTGGTAGTTGAGCCACAAGGAAGGGCTCAGCTTTCCTGGTCTTTCAAGGACAGCCAGGAAACCGTACTTTTTATTTAAACTAATTTTTAAATACTAGCACCTATCTGCAAGTTTTAAATGCTTGATAAATTAAGCAAACCAACTCAGTAGGCTGAAAGCAGCCCAAGAGTCTGAGATTCTAAAACTCTGCATATTTTTGTGTCTCTTTTAATGATACTTTTTTTTTTCTTTGTAATAAGGAAACTGCAGATTTGAGAGGAAGGATGGCTTAACTGACATCATAGGGCTAGCAAGAGGAATAATGGAATGCATTTGACTTTACCTTTGAACCCTCTGCAGAGCTCTTTCCTAATTCTAATTGGTGGGATGCGTGCTTGGTAAGAGGGAAGAGATTTTTACAGATTCAGCTAACGTTCTGTTAGATGACAGAATGTCAGACCATGGAATGGTGTACCTTAAACGCCATCTGGAGAGCCGCCCTTCCTCCTGATTACATCAGAGAGGTTTGCTCCAGTTGTCCAAGGCTGTTCTCTAGTAAGAATAGAGGGGGTTCTCAGCCTCAACCTCTGTCTGACTCTGATCCTATCTCTTGCCCCGTGGCAATCTTGGGATATTTAAAGAATCCCTTCAAAACCTCCTTTGCTACACTTTGTGTCATACCCAGGACATGACTATAGTTAAAACTCAAGTTCACATTCAGCTGCACGAATCTGGTAAGTTATTAGACCACCATGCCCAGCACCACCACCCACCTCACCACCACCAGATTGGGATTTGGCTTCGCTAAACTTGCTTTCAGTGTGAATTCAAGTGGAATTGGCCCAGAGGCCAGAGAGAGAGAAAGGGATGCAGGAGGACAGAAGTTGTACTTTCTCAGGTCAACAAGCCTACAGAAGGTAGCAAATTGATCCCCTTGCACAAGGGACTCTCTAAAATCTGGGGCATAAGCTGTCTAGAATGCTGGTGACTCTAACTGGGAGATAGGCTTCTTTCCATTTCTATGAAGAATATAGCACAGGTCTGTGCAGGACCAGAGGAGGGAGCCTTTCCATACCTATAGGTCTTGAATATCTGTGGGCTCTAGAACACTAAGCATTTGAACTTCCAGAGTAAAATGTTCTGCGGAGGCCCTTGAAGTAGTGATGATGTGCCTGCTAACACCCCTCTATTGACTTCAAAGTTGGCATCGAGGAGCGAGAATGTGCTCCGAAGTCACAAAGAGGCCTCGCATTGAGTATGAGGTGTTCTGGGAGCTCCTGGGACATTGTGCAGTACAGAAGGGAGTGTGTAATGCTGGTCCTGCTCATGGAGCAAGATAGCTAGATGAGTAAATCCCTGATCTGTCAATCTCATCTGTATCCTAGGGAAATCAGAGAGACACTGGGACCTTCAATCCTAATTTCTCAATTTTATTGGATTAAGCAATATCTAGAAGATTATTAAAGCATGCTCTTGGGTTGGGGTCATGATGGTGGTGCATTGGACTCTGTATGAGATCCCTAACCCGGTCCTCTCTGGTGCTCTTCCTCTGTTCTGCTCCCCAGCTGCCGTGCACTAACCAGATCTACCCTTCCACACGCTTCCTTCATGATGCTCCTGCCTTGGAACCAGCTGACTGACTGTGGGCTGATGCCCCTCACACAGTGAGCTAAACAACAGCATTTCTCCTGTAAGTTGTGATTGTAATGTATTGTGTCTGTTATGGTTTGTGACTAGATGTCCTCCACAAAGCCTCAAATGGTCATGGGGGGGGGGTTGTTTTTGTTTTTGGAGGTGGCTAAATCTAGAATGTGTGATTGCTTTGTAGTGAAATTCTTGGTTTAATGGTGGGTCATTGCTGGATCAATGGTGGATTGACTGGATTGGCACCACCCTAATCCTAATAGACTGGATACAACACAAGGGACAGACAAAGCCTGTTCTCACTTTTCTTTGTTGCTTATTCTGTCTTCTGCTGTCATGAATGGTTGCCTTTCTGTCATGTGCCACCTTGCCCTAGAGCGAGCCAATCATGAATTCCACAAATACACCTTCTGTCCTTTAACATTAGGTGTCAGGTATTTTGTCTTAGCAATGAGAAAAGTAGCTAAGACAGTGGCCAATAACAAGAAAGCTGATTACTACAGAAAGTTGATACCAGGAGTAGGGTTGTTTCTGTGATTGTACCTGATCAGGTGGTTTAGAAGCCTTTGACATTAGTTTGTGGGAATTTGCTAAAATTTAAAGATGCTCATGACAGAAGTCCCAGAATGACATAAACAGATCCAGTTAAGTGATTTTAGTCACAGATCAAAAGATCAGAAGTCTTTCTCTGCCACAAGCAGCTGCCCCTCTGTATGTGTCACCTGCCTTGGAACTAGCCAGTTACAGACGGAAACTGTCACTGAATGTAAAGAGTAGAGTTGAGGCTCTGGGACAGAGACTGTATTGGGGGGTGGAGTGAGGCTGTGTGGTACACTCTGGCAGATCCGTGTGTGTTTGAACCATAGTCTCAGACTTTGCTGGAAACCAAGATTAAGGTTGGCAGACTAATTAATCCTGCAGAGCAAATCTCATGACAACCCACTTTTCAAGCAATGAGAGGGGCACTTCTGGGTGATTTTATCAGATTTATAGTGAAAACAGGAGGTAAAAAGCTGAGCAGAAAGATTTGAAAACTATCAACGTTGTTGTAGAAGCAACTATGTATAAAATTGGGAACAACAGAGGTGAGGGTGCCAAAGAAATAAGTGTCATTAAAAGAAAGGATGTGCTTGTACCAGGATAAGAAGAAAGCATCTTGAGGGTACCTCAGAATTCATCAAGAATGTACATGTATCTACAGAGATAGATAGATAGATAGATAGATAGATAGATAGATAGATAGATAGATAGATAGATAGATAGATAGATATAATGTATGTATTTTTTACTTAAAATGATCCTTCATTTATATCCCCCCTTTTTGTTTACTTTTGTCAGAGGTGGGTATTCCATTGCCATTCATATGTTGTAGGTGCATGAATTCAGCAAAGAAGTTTGAACTAAACTGTTTAGACAATCTGACTGTATCTTATACTATGAATAACTGCAACAATATGCAATGTATTAATTATTGGAACTGTCCTACTAACCTGTTTTGAAACTGTTTCATTGGTACTTCTTTCTCAATAAAATTAACATAAAAAATAAAATAAATACACGAAACTAAAAAAAAAAAAAAAAAAAGGAATGTACCTGTGGTATTCCACAGGGTGTTAAAAATTGTAAACATTTCATATGAGAAAAGAAACCCTGAATTCCTGCTCAAGGACTTCTAGGAAATTGGCCTCCCTGGGATTCATTTCACTGGGCTCAGCCATCCAGCACTCAGCCTGGTATAGCCATGGCTCAAGGGTCCCCAGCTCTTGGCACAGTCAGAAGTGAACCCTAGGGCAATCTATATGATGTTGCAGAATGCAAGAATTTCTATGCAGATTTCAATGAAAAGTGTCACAGAGATGGCAGAAGTCCCCGTAGAAATAAAACCAGTTCAGTGGAGACCCCAGAGGTTGGAAGTGACAGGAGTGCCTGCTAAAGAGAGCTGCAGCCCAACAGTAGAGCCATCCTGAGAGAGAGGCTACATGGGGTACAGCCAGGAAGGCCATAGAGCTGGCGCTGCTTTGGCCCCAGAGAATGCACAACTCAGCCCTCCATGTCCCAGATGCCAGAAATAAAGCTATAGGACTTAATGTTTGCACTTCTTAGTTTCAGCTATGCTTTGGGCCTATGTTTTTCTGTTCCCCTTTTTGAAACAGGAACATTTAGCCTGAGCCATTGTACCTTCAGATTATATAATTAGATCTTTATTATTACAGAGGTTCACATGTAAGAATTTGCTTTGAATCTCAGAGAAGACTTGGATTTTAACTTTTAGAAAGTAGTTGAACTGTGAAGACTTTGAGGAAAGGGTTATTTGTTTCTGATTTTAGTCAGGATAACAAAGTTAGGCAGAATTGTGAACTTGCTATTATTGTTACTTGGAAATTAAATATACTGTAAGGAAATACATTTGGGTATGCAGTTGCCAAGGAGTAGAATGTGGTCAAATTCATGTATCAACTTTATTGGATTAAGAAACACCTAACCTACTAAATTAGTAACACACCCTCATAGGAGCATCTCCAGGTCCCTGAGCCCTGGCTTGGGTACCGTAGGTCAGGGTTCCTCCTAGCTCTGTCCCCTGCTCTGCTTCCCAGATGCCATACCAAAGCAGCTTTGTTCCATCGCACCAACCTTCCTTGCCAACCTGTATTGAAGCTCCTGAAATGGTGAGCTTGATGGAACCTTTTCTCCTTTCGGTTTTGGGTGTCTGGCCTAGTGTCTCGGTGTTGGGAAAGCTAAATGACACAACCCCTTTGAGAAGACCACAGTCCAGGTCCTTACTGCTCCAAATGTGACCCTTGGACCAGCAGCCTCAGCAGATCTGGGAGTATGTTGGCAATTTCTCGCATGGCCGAGAAATAATTGACTTGGACCTGCAAAGAGTGCACCTGGCTGGACCAAGCCAGGAGCTGTGGACTGTGATGGCATCCAAGTCTAAGAAGCTCTGGCCTTGGTGGTAGAGTAGTAGCTCTGAGACGAGCTTGGCCCTCTTATTCGTGACTGCCACATCTTTGACAAAGGGAATGATATCTCGATACTGTGACTTTCAGTGTCTAACATGAAGATGAGAATGAAGTCACTCATAGAAGCATTGGAATGCTGATTAATATGACATAGAAGCACACTCCCTGACATATAATGAACTCCTAGAAAATATGAGCTATCACCACCATCAATACTTTCATAGTCAACAAAAGTTGTCATCATATGTCTGCAGCAAAGAATGTTTTCTCCTTCCTGCTTGCCCTTGTTGCCTCCCTTGATAACTCAATGAGTTTCTTTCCCACCAACACAGAAAGAAATCATATTACAAATATGTGTGACTAGCACATAGTGATACTCTCCAAAGGAACAGAAACTGAAGATGCCTACTAGACATCCCACAGTTACCCCCACAACACCCAGTAAGGCACGTATCACAGCCCACACTGTCAGGATGAGGACACCGAGGCTCCCAAACTCACCTGCAGCCCTGAGAAGAATCCAGAGTGGAGCCCCAGTGCCTCTCACAGAGAAGCTGAAGAGCCTGGTGGTCATGAGTAGCTTTTAAAGTGCTGGCCTTGAAAAGGAGTGTGGACTTCCTCAGTGTGGGGGTGAAACACAATTGCACTCCTGGTCCTTCTCTAACATCTACTAAGATGAGAGAAAAAATGATGAAAAGGAACAAAACCACAAAAGGAAAAAGAGCTGAAGAGGAGACAATGGCATTTCACAATAATAAACGCATGGCCGAGAAATAATTGACTTGGACCTGCAAAAGAGTGCACCTGGAGCTATCAGTGGGGCCAGTCCAGAGGGGTCTAAGAGTGACTGAAGAGTCCCAGAAAAGTTCAGAAATGAGAAGCGTGGGCTGGGGATGTAGCACACTGACACAGCACCCGCCTGACAAGCACTAGATTCTGAGTTTGATTCTCAGTACCAAAAAAAGAAAAGAAACGGGAAATTTGCGGCATGGGGGTCTCGGTACCATTGAACACCAAAAGAGTGATTGAAGGTTCAAGTTTCCCTCCTCCATCCTGGTCCATTGCATCCCTTCTGCCTCAATCCACACGGAAATCACTGTCCACAGAGATTAAACACACACAAGTCCAGAAACTCTCTGGGAAACAAAGCTAATGGTGGATATAACTTGCTGAGAAGCAGACAGGAAAAGTAAATAAATTCTGTACAGAAGAATAAGATTATCTGCTTGTCGCTCCCCTCATGAGTTGTACAGAAAACTTTAGAATGGGAATTTTTATCCTCCTCAGGAAGAAGTTAGAATATTTCTTTCTGGCAAAACTAAGGGTCCACTAAGAGCAGACTTAGAAAAACGGTTAGGAATCATCACTAAATCCTCAGGGAAGCCCACCGGGCCACAGTGGTAGCCCATACATCATGAAAGTTCCACTGCATTCAGAGCTGAATACACACGGACGGCCACAGACCGTTAGTGTCTGAGCAAGTGTTTAGTATGGAAAGAGAAACACAAAAACAAAGTAATGCAAAGGAATCAAAGAGCACCAAGGTAACAAGGGGAACACTAGAGGCACTTCTAAAATATATCATTGGTGTCCTCACAGATGCTGTCTACATGAAACAAGGAGATGATATAAAGAGAAATATTAAAACAAGTAAAATAGGGTCCTAAAATTTAAAACTATAATAGGAAAAATAAAAAGGGCAAATGAAGGGTTAGGAAGCAAAGCTGACAAAGATCTCCCAAAAGTAGAACAAAAAAGACAAAACTATAAAAAAATCAGAAAAACATTTGAAAAATGAGGAGCAGTCTTAAGAGGTCTTACATTTGAATAAGAGGAATTTTCAAAACAGGAAGCAAGGAAATCATCAATGAAATAATTTTTGAAATCTCTTAGAGTTTTTAAGAGTCCCAGGAACCCAGTGATGGCAGCATGCTGAATTAAAGCAGACCTATCACCAGTCACCATATAATTTATCAAGGCCAAGGAGAAAGGTTTGAAAAATTCCCAGAGCAAAAGAGAAAACTGGGGCCAAGGAGATGGCTCAGTGGAGTAAGTACTTCCCTGGCAAGCGCAAGGGCCTGAGTTCAATCCTCAGTTCTGCAGAGAGAGAGAAAAAAATAAAAATAAAAAATAAAGGAGCCACTGAGACAGTGGGATTAGTCTGTTGCTGGTGTTTTTTTTTTTTTTTCAATCTTTTTGAGACATGCTCTCACTCTGCAGCAGTTTGGACCAGCCTTGAGCTCACTTTGTAGCTCAGGATGATCTCAAACTTGCCAAGATTTTCCTGAGTGCTGGGCTTACAGGTATGCACAACCACATCCAGTTGGGCATCAGACTTCTTAAGTAAACACTGGCAGCAAGAAGAAAATGGGATATTAAGGTTATTAGGACAGAAAATTTATTTCCAGTCTAGAGTTCTAGAGCCAGATAAATTAGGTCTCGAAAACTTCACCTTCCAGGCATGTGTTCTCCACATGAACAGCAAACAAAGAAAGAGAAACACATGGATTTTAGCAGCAAAAGACAGAAACAAAAAAGAGACATTCAGTGAGAGTCCAGGATATGGTAGGGGCAGATCTCAGAGCAGTGTTCTGCAGCAAACCCAAAACCTAATTAGTGCATGCTGGACAGGTCTATAAGAGGAAATGGAATTCTTATGAAAAAGGAAAGAAAATAGAAAAGGAAATAGAGCAAGTACTTGATAGAGTAGAGTGGTAGACAGAGGGTTTGGGGATGAAAAAATGACTTGTATGTAGAACGCCAAGCAAATATGCCATACTATTAGTTTTGGTAATGGGAATAGAACTCAGAACATTGTGCTTGCCAATCACCTATATCCCCAGCTTATAATTATGAAAGAAGTCAACTATTAAATGAAGAGAAAACAAAATTTAGTATGATGAAGTACTGCATGATTCAGGTGAGAATAGTTATTATGCAGTCATAATAATGGAAATACTACCATTTATGCAAAATAATGATGTTAGTACACTGGGAAAATAGGAAAAAGGGAAATGGCTATGTAAAGAAGGAAGAGTTCATGCATCACCTTCAATTGCAGGAAATAGATGGGTAATTTAGAAAAGTGAAAAATGAAGAAGTTTTCGAGGAAACAGATTACTTAGAAATATAGAAATAAAAAAATGAGAAGAAATAGCTTAGACAGATGTAGTTACCTTCAGAGATAAGAAATATTGGTTGGAGCTGGAAGATGAGTTGTAGGCCATGGGCTTCTGTTTTGAATTTAAAAAATCCTTGTGAAATTTTCAAAAAATTATATGCATGAATTGCTTTGACAAAAATAAAAATTAATTGAAAAAGAAGTTCTGAAAAAGAGGCAGTTATGTGGACCTCTCAGTCCCAGACGGAAGAAAGAGAATTCTGAAGCTAGTATTTTAACTAACATCTGTGCTCCCTCAGCTCTTGTCTTACTACAAAACCACAGCATAGTAGCAATTGATTTGAGAGAGACATTCGGAGGGGCAGCAACTCTAATCAAGAAGTCAGGCACTTGGACTTCCAGCCTGTACTGTTATTCTTTGTGACTTCATTGTTCTTATTTGTGGAACAGTATGGCTGACCTTCACAGCACCTTCTCAGTGGTCATGAAAGATAGTGTTCTGTAAGTTATGTTCAACAGGCATGATAAATTATCATTATTCTACACATGTATCCGATTGTCACCAGTAGGCTGGGGAGATAGCTTAGCAGCATATGCACCCGCTGGGCAAGTGCAAGGTCCTGAGTTAGATCCTCGGTACAAAAGAAAATAAATAAATAAAAGATTGGTAGACAGTTTACTGTGTTGTAATTTCTACTATCTGGTTTTTGTTTGTTTGTTTGTTAACAATTTTTACACAAAGCACAAAATGTACTGATTATAGGTATTTCACAAATACTAAAAAGCAAAAACCAACACAAACAAATGCTCTAGGAAACTTATCTTCAATTCTATAATCAAGAAATTATTGCTGCTATTCTCACTTCTGTGTACTCTATGTCTACAATGACTGCTAATATAGGAATTATGACTGCTTTCCGAAATCATTGAATATTTTTTCATAACATTTATTATTATTATTATTTGTATTTGTATTTAGTACAGGGCCTACAGAGTCTCATTACGCACATAGATCAGACTCGTAGTGATTCTCCTGTTTTCAGCTTCCCAAGTGCTGGGATTACAGGCATGCCATCACATCCAGTCTCAATTACCATTTCAGCATGTCCTGGGGGCAGGACCAGTGCAAGCCAGGTATCAAACCCAGTCCCTGTGACTATGTAAGCAGGACCTTTAGTCCTGAGCTATCTGGCCAGCCCCTACATTTATTATTTCTAATGTGTTAAGAGAGATACAGATACAAGACTGATGATGTTGAGTAGAAACTGAATAGTGAATTTTGGTATAAATTAATAATGGATTTTGTTTTTAAAAAACAATGTATTCCTAGCATTACAATTGACGAAAACTGGAAACATTACCTACTTCATAGCAATGAGCAAAACTTGGCAATAAGATTGTGATTTCTAAAAATGACTTTTCACAAAAAAAAAAGCCTCCAATACACAATAGGCGTCAGAGACAATTTTAGGTCTGTCTGGTACAGACATGAGATGAGCCTGGAACTTCTCTTGTTCCAGAAAGAAAGGGGCTGTCAAAGGCTTGGAAATCAGTGTGCAGTGTTCTCACTGACCGAAGGTGGGCATCGATATGAATAGTAATTGAAATAAGTAAAAATATATCAAATAATTTAAATACATGAGCTCAGAAATGATTAGAAAAACACACACACATACTACTTGCCTTAAAAGAACCTGCTCACTCTTTGGAAACCTGGTAGATAAAAGGAAAAATGCTATATGTATTTTGGACCTTCTTAGGTAGCCAAATAGTGCACGAGGAGAGTCGCTCTTTGCAGGAATGTTCTACTTAAAGTGAAGAAGGTCTGACAGAACGTCATCAGCTTGTGACACCAGAGCAGTGTGACCCAACTGAGAAGCATCAAAGGCTGCTCATTGCCAAGCTGGATGGAAGCGAACGGTGCATCCACGAGCCAGGACCAGGCCTCCAGAAGGGACCACACGCTCACAAAGAATGTGTGCAGCCAGCTAGGGGGAGTGCTCTAGGACAGACACGTACACCTGACAGACATGTAGAGAAAAGAAAAACACACGGTGGAAAGCCTGTATGCCAAAACTGACTCAAGAGCTCTATCAACCCTGGCAGTGTGTGGAGATTGCTTAGATATTGACACAAACAAAAGAACTGGATAAAAGAACTGCATAAAAAAAGAACAATTTCAGCAATAACTGGACACATGATGTATTAGGAAATCACTGGTTTTATTTTTTTACCATAATAGCACATTGTGGTTATGTGATTTTTAATAGCCCATGTATGGTAATGATATCTACTGAAATATTTATGGACAAAATGAAGTGGTTCCTGGGATTTCCTTCAGAATGATGGTGGAGGAGGTAACAGGAGTGGATAAAATAAGTTGGGCATGAATTATTAATTGTTGAAGCTAGGTGATGGTATGGTTAATTACCCAATTATCTGTTTGAAATTTTCTATGATATATTAAAGAAATGTCATAAAATATTTATTATGAATCCTTTCCCAATTCATTAAATATTCTTCTACACCATGGTCTAAAATGGCTGCATAATAATCTATCATATCATCATTACCATAGTACACTGGATCACATGCTAATCGGCTGATACTCTGATGATTTCCAATTTGCCTCACTTGCCATGAACATTGATGAAATCCCATTATCCAATTCCTTAAGTCCTACGATTATTTTCTTGGAATAACTCTATTATTGTTATTATTAATATTATTTTTGTATTTTAGGAAAGGGTCTACAGGGTGTTTAGGATCTCGTTACTAGATCAGACTCATAGTGATCTGCCTATTTACAGCCTCCCAAGAGCTGGATTACAGGCATGTGCAGCCTCAGCATGCCTTGGGGGCCGGGCCAGCATAGCAGGCCTGGGGATCGGACTTCTGGCCCCTGTGCTGACTTGCAGGTGCTTTAATCTGCCGAGCTATTGGCTGGCCCTATGGACTAACTCTATTAAATGAAGTTATATCTATGTAGATTCTAGGATAAAAGATTCACACAAGGGAAGCACTTTAGAAAATAGCTCTAACTTGTGCTTCAGAATGATCGTGCCAATATCTTCCAACAAGGAGCAGGCGCAAGGCTGTGGTGGCAAACCTCCAGCACACATATTATTGTGTTTTTCCTTGAAGACTAAGAATGGTAAGAGATGAGTTTCTAAACTAAAACTTCAGTGTTCAGGCTTTGTGGCAGTATTGACACTGCGATAAGTGGCTGTTGGGACCAGTTTGGCTGGCCTTGATCCTGAAAAGGGTCACTGTCCCTGGTAAGGGAAGAGTAATGTCCCTGGACATTATTTTTCTCTCTTGTTTTCTAATTTAATAACAAAAATACCAACAAACACTCAGTATGATGGTATCTAGTACTTCTCAGAGTTCCTGTTGAGTTAAATACAATTATACCTGGGCTCATGAACACTTCTGTTTGCAGACAGTTCAGTTGGCGATGAAAAGCTTTGGACAATATTTTGCTTGCACTTGTGAGCTCTGCACTGGGTGATTCACAGGGCTGTAGCAGCCTTCCCCACCCAAACACCAGGGGGCCACCCTCCCCAGAAGTGGGAGGCTCATTGAGTTCGTGATCCAAGGTCCCATTACATATGTGTCAAACTCTACATCTTAAAAATCATCTTCCTATGTCCTTCTCATACTTGCTGGGATACCCTTTGACTATACATTTATGAAATCTCATTATGTATTAAGTATAGTAGCAACTTTTTCATCTCTGCTCAATTGCTCCACCAACATTTCATTGTTCTTTGGGCATTTAGAGTTTTGTGTAGACAAACATCTAAAATATTTATATACTTAAATCCAGTGATATTTTTCCTTATGATGTCATTCCCTTTATGTTACAATGAAAAAGATCTTCTTACTTTACCCTAAAATCTTATGATTTCTAGAATTTTTCTAGTTTTTGGTTTTCTTACAGTCTGTGTGAAAACTTGCAAAGAGAGACTATACAAAATAAGAATCAAATTGCCCTTCTCTATGCAAATGACCTATTGGGTTCTTTACCACAGGGTTGAAATGTTCAGCTTTTCTCAAATGATTCAAAACTTGAACTGCAGGGCTCTGTTTAAGAATTAGTAGGCTAGGGGCTGGGGAGATAGCTCAGTGGAATAAGTGCTTCCCTGGCAAGCGCAAGGGCTTGAGCTCAATCCTCGGTTCTGCAACAACAACAAAAAAAGAATTAATAGACTTGAGAGCACTAATATAATTTTATTTATTTAATATTTGCAAGCAGCTACTATATACTTAACATTGTTGTTTGCCTAAGATTTACTGAAATGAATATTTTCATAATTTCTCTGATACTTGTGGTCAAATTAATATTGCATAGCATATCTATACTGTATAATGAAATAGTATGTAACTATAAAAAGGAATCAGAATATATATTCCTATTTTCAGGTACATTGTATATGAAGAAAATAATATTCAGCATGAAGCAATGTGTAGCTGCTATTATGCCTGCAGCTGATAAGCCCTGGGAATACTGGGTTGCAATCTGATTGGGGGGCACTAATAGGATTAATTCTATAGAAATCTCATAAAGATTAAATGTATTAATATTTATCTGGCACGTGGTCTCCATTACTACAATCTCCCTACCGAGGCTTTGATAACACAGGGGAAGCCCGTATAGCTTTTTCTGCTCTGTTTCATTCTTGATTATGTTAGCCATGAACCGCTAGACCAATATGTGGTTCTAATAAGAGCTGCCGACTTCTCTGACAGAGAAATGGATCTGATTTAGCTTTGCAGAAAACCGGCACCTGGCCTGATCTACAGGGTGTGAAAAAGGCATATTCATCCGAGAGGCAGGGAGCCCTGTGAGGCAGAAGAGAGAGAACAGAAGCTGAAGGGGAGGGAGGCCCCAGCCAAGAAGCAGCCTTTGTGGACAGCGTCATCGTATGACATGAAGCATGTGGGAGAAAAGCTTTAGGAGAGCTCCTTCCAAGGAGACGGTTGCAACCGGACCTGAGGCAGAAAACGTCGCGCAGGAGAGGTCAGCCCAAGACAGGGCGCCCCTGAGCCGGGAGAGAGACTGGCCTCGGCAGAGGGAGGGAGGCCCCTGCACTGTGGAGTTCTGCTACAACGTCACCTCTGACCACAACAGGTGCCACTGTTTTCTGATCAATGTTTCCTTGCTATCTGGGAGCAAATGTCAGCGGAGGGACACAAGTTGACATCAGAACCATTACGGTTCATCTGTATCTCAGTTCTTTTGCTCAAACCATGGTCCCCAGAGGGCAGAAAGTGTAGCACTGGCATGGAAGTAGAGCGAATTCTCACAGAGGACCCAGCTATTGTGGCATAGATGCTTATAGCTCTCCCACTGCTTAGAAACAGTGGGAGCACATGGCCATCCACACAGTGGTCAAATATTCACTGAATACCTATTTGGGTAGGATACTGTGCTAGCTAAACCAAGTCACACAGTGGCAAAGACTGACCGGGTCCCTCTGCTCATGGAACTTATATTGTAGTTGAAAAGACGCTAAAAATGCATAAGCAAATACTTACAGTTTGTGAAACATTCAAAGAAGGAATCATCAGGGTACCATCATGAAGAATAATAGGATGGCCTCTTCCAGACAATGCTAAGCAAACCATAAATTGCACTGTAGTTTATGGACCACTCACCTCACTGTTAATATTAATTCCATCCATTTAATAGAGTATGGCATTAAATCTATGGTATTAATATTTATCCATCTAATACAGAATGGTAGCTAAGAACAAGCCAAGCTGCAACCTACATTCTTTCTTTATTAGATATGAGGCCCTGGATAACTTGCTTAACTTTTACCACTATTGGCTTTCTCTCCCTTGGACCAAGCGTAAGAATCATAGCCACTCCACAGAGCAGTGCTGCATCTCAGGGCACTAATGGTGTGGTCCCCAAGACAGTGCTCAAGGCATATGGGATACTGTGGTTATTAGCACCCATTTCTTCCTTCAGTAAGGGAGTGTTTACTGAGCACTTGCATCAGATATTCTTTTGAACACCTAAGAGTGAGGGGCAGGGTGGAGGACAAGATGCAACCCTGCTCCTGAGGGAAGTATTTAGGGTGAATCTAAGCAGAGGGTTCCTCTTATTTCCTAGCTGACAATCCAAAGTCATCCCTTATTCCCAAATACCCCTTTGAATTCCTCTGGGAGCAACAGCTCACAGGTTAGACAAACCTCACGCATGGAGAGACAGCTCCTAGGTTTGGCTGCAGCAGCCTCCAGAGAACAATCTTGGCTTGTAGAAGTGGGGCTGTGCTGGGAGAGGCTAGGGATTTGGGGTTCTCAGAGCTGCTGCTCAGTTGGGGTCAGAGGAACTGCGCCTCCGGGCACTCACCCACTGCCCCTCCCCACATTTCCTGAGGATTGCCTGGGAGACAGATAGCATGAGGAGGCCCTAGGGCTGCACACAAGGCACTCCAAGGATGTCTCCTGCTTTTTCCTTGTGTCCAGACCCTTGTCAGCCTCCTCCTTTGACCTTCTCTGGGTTTCCTTCTCTCTTGCAAGCTGGAGGTCATGGACTGCCTGCGCACGGTAGGTCTGTGGGACTGCTGATTGGATCTACAGACACAGGGGGAGGCCTGTGAGAAAGCCAGAGGCTGCACTTGGGTGTGTTACTTAGGCCACAGCACCCATGCATGTGGCCAACATAATGCTGAAATGAAAAATCATGGGTAGAGACCTCACCAGAGTGCTGCTCACAGCACTCTCTCCAGAAGCTGAGAACATTCTCTGGTAGATACTTTTCTCGCCCTCTAATTATGAAAGCTTGATGGTGCACCTCAGCGGGTGTCTAAGTCCCGTGTGACTGGTGTCTAATGTATGGACAGCAGGCAGGCTGTGTCGCTCTGGCCCCTCTGTGCCTCCTTGTATGAAAAACTTGCTACTGGGGACAGTTTAGTGGTAATTCCTGGATGCTGAACACAAGTATTTTTTTTGCAAATAAATATGTTTCCTAATTAAAACTTGCCCTTTAAAGATCCACATTTTCTTGACCCCAGTGTGTTTTCTTTGCCTTGTAATGTATTACAGAATCAATAAGGGAAACACAAACATTTCTAATATATACAGTTTCTACAGCTCTAATAACTTGCTGCCTCCAAAATGCCCTCTTCTGGTCTGGAGTCCAGCGGACCATCTCTGATTTAAGTGCCTTGATATTTCCCTGGAAGATAAAATTCTGGAGGCAGTTACTCTTCAGGGGTAGAACTGGAAGGGATGGTCCTAGCCAGATCTCTGTGATTTTAATGACAGTTCTTAATTTTTATTATGAGAGTAATGAATGTTCATTGTGACAAAATCAGAAAATACCCCCAAAAGGTAAAACAAAATGATATTCATAATCCCATCACCTAGAGGGAATCACTGTTATTATTGGACTTTGTTTTTCTATTTTTTTCTAAAAGGGTACTTACATCATTAGTAACTTTGATCTCTTGTTTTTCTAAACACCATATAATCACATGTACATTTTCCCTGGTACAAAATTCTAGGTAAAATCATCTTGTAGGGTGGTTGTAGGCTATCCCCAAAAGGCTGTTTCCCAATTTTCTTTTCCTTCTGGACTATTTAGGCTGCTTCAGTTGTGTTTCTGATATTAAAAGTAATGTAGCCCTGCTGGATCCAGTCTCCTGAGATGCATGGGCTTCCCACTGGTGCTGTCTCAGGCTGAGCTTCACAACTCTTTCCTGTGGCAGCTGGAGGCCGAGCCGGAGTGGTCCATTTTAACATGGTAAGAAGAGTCATTATTGTCCCCTTTAAAACTTACACTTCCTCCTGAATTCTCTTGGTGTTGCAGCGAATGGTGCCCCTTCTACCAACACACTCAAACTTGAAACTGGGTGTCCCTCTGGGGTCCCTCTTGCCCGCCCCAGCCAGTCTGCCAGCCTGGGTCTTTCTCCCATCTCTTCTCCCTTATCTGTTTCTTTGCCACCTGCCTTAGTTTACCTAAGTAACTTGCTCCTGTCTGTCTCCAGTCTTTGCAGCCCACCCACTTACCAATCTCTGCACACTGCTGCCAAGTCATTATTTCTCACTTTTCTTTAATATTCTCAGGAACACATCACTCCCTACTCCCTTCAGTAGCTCTCCCTGCCCTCTCCACCCTGGCCTGGGTAACCGAGTGTCTGGCTTCAAGCCCCTTCAACATAAAACCTAATCTCCCCTCAGACACCTCCAACATGTACAACTCTGAAGCTGAATGCTGCCTGCAGGTTGCAGTGTGGCCTTTACCAGCACACTGTCTTCCCCCATCTTTCAGTTAACTTCTTTGCTTTCAAAACTCGGTTTGAATGCCACCTCCTACAGGAAGCCCTCCCCCACACTAGCCTCAGGCTGGGCATGTCCCAGTGCTCATATTTAACCTACCTAGGCCTTAGGCAGACACCTGCTATACTCATCCTTCTCTTTAAGGCAAGGATTGACCTTGTTTCTTTTTATTTCTTTATATAACAACTGAGTTGCATATTTCCTAAAAATGATAGTCTACATAGCAACCAAAGGCAGGAAATTAACCTGGGTACATGCTACTCCATAACTTGAAGGCTTTTACACTTTGCTGATTGTTTCTCATTCATGTTCTAGTCCAGGGTTACATGTTGCATTTATTGTTGTTCTTTAACCTATACTAGCTCTGGAGTAATGCTGCAAGACTTTGCTGTTTTTAAGCAACACGAAACCATTTATTTTGTAGACTAACCTTCAACTTAGGTCTAGCTGATATGTCTCTATGATTAGGTTCAGGTTATTTATTTCTAGCAGACATGACATAACAGTGACATTATGTCCTCGGTGTGTCACTTTAAGGGCCACATGTATCTATTGGTGATGTTGACTTTAGTCTGCTGGTTTAAGTGGAGTGTGCTGGGTTTTTCTGCTCCAAATCTGCTATTTTCTTCTCTGAAATGGCCAGTGTGTGATGCGGAGATACTTAGAGGATGAAAATACGTTGCGTTTCACTTTATTTCATCCACCACTTTTCATATCTGGTTCTGGGTCATCTTTGGATGAAGGAGGTCCATGGCCTGAGAAGGACTCCCCAATTTTTCACTTTCAGGGATCCCTCTGTTATGGACTTCCCCCTTGTTATGGATTTCATGATTGTAAGTTTGGTCCACTTACAAAATTACCCTTCCCCAGGATAGCATCTCTTTTTCTTATTATGTATTTAAGAGCTATGTAGAGGGCATTGGTAGTCCAGGAGGCAAAGCTCTGACTCACTCCTAAATACCCAGCACCCAGCAACACACACCTGCCCCAAATAGCTGGCTGCTAAGTACTTGGTGGAGTACTGAATCTGACTGCTAGCTTCAGCTGGTGCCAGAATATGCTGTCTTTAGCAAGGATAGGCCATTGGCAAATGGAGAGGCTTGACATTTTAGGTAGTAGCCTCCAGATGACTCACTGGCCATGAAGATTTAAAAATGGATTGGATAAAATGGGAAGAAATTTATCCTGCCGGAGATATCCTGTAGCCCAGGATTATAATCTGTGATGATTATCAGCATATGGTAAGCAGTTAGACAGACTGCAGACCACAGAGTACTATAGTCTTCCAAATCACCTACTGCTCTTCACACTTGCCTGAAATTAGCCTTGTCCTATTTCTTCCTTCCTTAAACACTTGAAATAACAAAGGCACAGTGTAGCAGAAGGTTGCTCTCACAGGCAGTGGGAGGGAAGGAAGCTCCCATTAGCTGAGCATCTTCTAGGCCCAGTGCTTTCATTCCATTGTTCTCTTCTAATCCTCAATACCCGGACCTGGGAGGTGGGATTCCTTAACGGATGAGAAAACTGAAGCCAAGGCTTGCCCAAAGCCAGGCGGAATTCCTCCACTCTTTGCAATTTGCAGCTGCACCAGCCACCTCCCCCATCATCTAGAGAGGCCTTTCACTTGGCATTGTGCTGGAGATGAGGATCCAACCCTCGTGGGATGGAAGTTCTTGGGCCACACGTACTGCTCCCCCCTCCCGTGATTGTCACGATTCAATAACTGTCCCCGCAGTTTGCAGGAAGCTGTGCCCACGGTATTGGAGAAGTTGTCTGAGCAACAAGGGCCTTTCCTTGGGCATCTGTTTGCCTGAGCAAACCGGTTCTCAGCTCTTACATCTGGTTGTGCTCTGGGAGCGACTGAGACATCGACCACCTCCGGAGAAGTGTTGGGGGTTGCAGTGACATCCTGGGCGTAGGAAGGAGGGAGACCAAAGCCCCCGAGAGAGTGGGTTACCGAGAAGAACAAGCCAGTGAGGGAGCAGCGCGGAGGCAGAGGAGCGAAGTGGGGCGAGGGCAGGAGAAAGTTTTAGAAGGGAGGCGAGAAAGCAAGCAAGATACTGAAGGCCAGACCGGCACAGACCCGAGTCCAGAGCTCTGAGAATTCCAGAGAGCAGGCAGGATTAAAAGAGGAGCGATGGAGGAAGCGAAGAGAGGGAAGGAGGAAGCGAGGGAAGACACTGCAGAGACGGCGGCGCGGCGGCGGCGGCGGGCGGGACCCCGCGTGGCGCCCCCCTGCGCCGAGGCGCGGCCCTGCTCCCCGCTGCGCGCCGCGGCTGCCGGCCTGCGGGATTGGCTCCGGCCTCCCATTCATGGAACCTGCGTGCGCCCGTGTGTGAGTGCGCGTGTGCCGCGCCCGCTCGCCCTCTCGTGTGTAAGCGGGCGGGGGCGGGGGCGGAGGGAGGCAGGCGGGCGGGCGCGGAAGGCGGCGGCGGCGCTGGAGCGGTGAGCACACCCGCACGCGCGCCTAGCCCGGAAGCCTCGGGACTGCAGCTGTTTCATGTGGGGCAGCGGCGCGGCCGGGAGCGGCCCGAGCGGGAGCCGGGCGTGCGTGTGCGCGGCGGGAGTCTCGCGGGCCCCGCGCCCCGCGGGAGCTGTGCTCGGTCTCGCCGGAGCTGCGCGCGAGCCGGGACCTGCGCCTTCCCGGGCGCCCGCCGGAGCCGAGGAGCCGAGGAGCCGCGCGGCGGACCGCAGGAGGAGCCCCGGGCGGCGCGCCGCGCCCTCGCCGCCCTCCCCCCGGAACCCGGCGGAGGCAGCCTGCAGCACGGTAAGGCGGCGGATCCGCTCCGCGGAAAAGCGCCCGGGGCCGTAGCGGCTTCTGCCGGCTCCGCCGCTTCTCTGCGCTCGCAGGGCCGGGCAGCTCGGGCGGCAGCGGAGAACCCAGGCAGTGGAGCCTGCGGCCCCGGCCCGCACCGGGGGAGGGCGGCGAGGGTTTGGGCGGTGCGGAGGAGCTGGCGGCCGGAGGCTTCGAGGGAGGTGCAGAGCGCGGGCCCGCCCGGCTCCCTCCATGGCCATGGCCCAGGCACCCGCAGCCCCTGTGCAGTCCTCCCGCCCCTCACTCTCGGCGGGCGCTGGCGGAGCCCGCGAGGCGGCGCCGGGCTCCAGGGCTGCAGCCTGCCCTGCGGCGGCCCGCGCGTTGTGGTCTGAGCCTGGTGCTGCCGTGACCCGAACCCCACGCCCTCCGCACTCCCGCGGCACCGGCTCTCCTGGCCGTGGCGTGCGCGTTCACCTCTGGGGCCCCGGGCGTGAGTATGACTCTTCGCACCCCAGCCGCGGCCGGCCGGTGTGCTGATGTGTGCTCATTGGGCTCCGTAGTCATTTTCCTCGCGACTTACAAATGCAGCCTAATATAGGAATAGCAGCAGGGAAGGTGGTGGCAAGGAGTGTGCGTGTGCGTGTGTGCACACACAACCATAGAGCGTCCGGCCAACTACCTGGGGGAAGGACGTGTGCATGCATGTGGAGGGGTCGGCGGGTGCGCCTCCCGGCCAGGGCTCGCCCCCACTGTGCCCTACCCGAGTCTTGGCGAGGTTGGAAAGTACTGGAAATTCTACTGCGTGGCTCTAAGTTTGGAGATTGCCTGTCCTTTCCCGGCGAGGCGTTAGGGCAATTTACGTGCTCCGGAACTCGTGGGTGACAGTGTAACGGCCCAGGTGGGTGCTGAGAGCCCGCACCCTAGCGCCCAATCGCCCAGTCCCTGACCCCAACCAGCCCGGCCCGGCCAGGTTTGTGACTGGCAGTTAACCGTGAGCCTCCGACGCAGCACCAGGGGCGCAGGAACGCAGCCGAGCTTTTGCCGGAACCTGCGCACAAACTCGGCGTTTGGCCGGCTCCGGGAGGTCGCTCTGCTGCTGGGCAGGAGGAGCCGGGGTGGGGGTGGGGTGGGGGTGGGGCGGGGGGCAGCGCGAGATTCCGAGCCTGGGCTTGAGGTGCAGTGTATGCAGCTGTGCGACCCCGCGCCGGGCGAGATCTGCCCGACCGAGTCTCGGACGGTTATATAAGCAGCCTCGGTGATTACCCAGAACTGGGCTACAGACACTTGGTTGTTGAAAGACGAGCCTGAAAGTTTTCCTGCTAGGGGAACGTAAGTACATGGGCGCCTCTACTTCGAAGGTGGAGAGCCGGGGACGCCTGATACTCGGCGCCCACTTCTGATGAGCTGGGCAGCTGCTGAGCCCCCGAAAACCAGGCACTGGGACGGGAACTGAAGGGGCATCCGGGGCTGATCTGAGAGGAGGAGCGGTCAGAATTTAGGTTTCTGGAGTCCCCAAAGCCCAGCCTCCGCCCCGCGGGAGTGCGGGAAGGCCTTTGAGGCAGGAGCGTTTTAGCGAAGTGACTGTGTTTTAGGGAGCCCCAAAGATGCCGCCTCCGCTTCCCTGGCGCCCTTCCCCCTCCAAGCGCGGCGCCCCTTGCGCGCTTAGAGACCCGCCCGAGACGCCAGCCTCTCCCGGAGATGCCCGGTGCCCAGGCCCGGTGCAGCGCGACGGGCGAGGGGTGGAGCCGGCGCCGGTTTGCTCCACGCGTCCCCTCGCTGCCCCCTCCGCTGAGAGCGGTTTGCTTCTGCTGCGTTCATTTCTCCATCTTCATCCCCTTCTTTCGCCGCAGCAGCCTGTAGCATGTTGATGGGCTTTGATAGAACCCCGGGAGAAGACTGTTTTCAAACCTTGTTTTTTGCCTGGAGAGGGACAAGCCAACCCAGCCCCGACTGATCTGTGCAGACGCTGGAGTCTGGGGTTCAGCGGCCCTCAGCATCCCCCACTCCCACCCTCCGCCCCAGTCCGGAGGTGATGCCGTGTGAGGCTGGTTAGTGTTTTGTTTGTGCCACATTCCCGAGTCTGAAGCACCGTGTTCCCTCCCCCCCACCCCTACCCCGCCAAGACCCGGCTCTGTCTGAGTGAATCCTTGCTCTTGCAGGCCGGGTGTGTGTGTGTGGGGGGGTCGTTCGGGTTCCGGCCGCTGCCGTGATCCCCAACAATGCTATCGCAAAGCCGAAGAACCGGGTGTCAGCAGCCGCCTCGACTAGAAGGTCTCTGGGTGGGATGCGGGGACCCAACGGGAAGGGCGCTGGGAAGGGTGCCCCGAAGGAGGCGGGGTTCGCTCCAGGGCAGGGCGAGAACCCAGGCGTGCTGGGGCCGCATGCAGGCAGGCAGGCAGGCGGGCAGGCGGGTGGACTAGGCTCGGCCTCAACCTGTTTCCCAGCGCTGGGCTAGCAGATCCCGGCTTCCCGGCCCTGCTGTGGCCCACGTGGCTGTGCTCCCGCTGCCACTTGCGGCCTCCGGGGACCCGGATCACACTCTCCGCCAGCACGGACTGCTTGTCCTGGTCCCCGCGCCTGGGGAGGGCCGACCGCTGGACTGGGCCTGGGCTGGAAACCGAAGCCAAGAGCCTCTACCCCAGGCTACCTTACACCCTTCTTCCTGAGCCCTGTGGTCCCTGCCGTCCTTGACCCTGAGCGCTCCCTGCCGAAGTCCTGGGTGTTGCACAGGTGGTGGCCATGGGAGCAAGTTTTCCGCGCTCACGCGTTGGGGAGAAGAGGAGACATTTGCAGGAGGCTAGAGAGACGCAAAAAGGGATTCCCTCTAAGCTTAGAAGGAAGATGGGAAGAAATCTGCTTTCTTTGGTGAGGCCAAGAAGGAGCTCTTCTACCTGGGGCTTTGGACCTGTAGCAGCCGAAGCTGGAGAGTGTGTTTGCTGTCTATGGGGCCTGCATGTCTCAGTGAGGGGGAAGTTGGGCGCCCAGGCCCCTCAGGCAGGACCTGGGACTTGGCTGTTCTTCCCGTTTTAGGGGACAGGTTCAGGAAGCTTCTGTTCTCAGCCTGTATCACGAGCCGGTAGAATGCTGGCGGCTTGGGGAAGCTATCCAGGGTGGAGAAGCCTTATTTTCTAGAGAGATTGATTAGACCCTTAGCCTGGCACAATCTCATCCTTATCAAGGCTTCTCTGGTGGAGATAGAACAGGGCTGAAAGCAAATAATCTGTCTAATGGACTTTGAGGGTCAGAACCAGTGCTTGCCTTTAGGAGGAATCTCAGGGGTGTCCCCACCCAGTAAAGGGTCAGGCAGAGGGGGTAGGAGTTTAGGCACTAGACTCTCCTCCTGTGTTCTGATTCTGTTTGGTATGATCTCAATTTTTTGTTGTTCTCGGGGGGGGGGTGGTAAATTGGTAGAAAGTGATGGCTGACTAACTTACTTAGAAGTATGGCTAAATGGCTGTAGGCAAGTTAATTTGGGTGCCTCAGTTCTCACTCCTGTAAAATGGGACAGTACCACCTCTCTTGCAGCACTGCAAAGGTTAATACCTGTTATGGCTTGTGTCTGGATGACCCCCCAGAGCTTTTCAGAGAAGACTAAATCTGGAGTTTGTGGCTGACTCCTGGTCCAGCGCTGGGGTTAAGGCTGTGAGTGCTATACCTGACCTAGGGTAGGCAACCTACATTCCACATAAGGAGGCTTATCCCTCCCCTCTCTTTGCTATCTTCCACCACCAAGGACAGTTGTCCCAGTGACGTGTGCCACTCAGCCTTGGAGCCAGGTGATTATGGACAGAAACCTCTTCAAGCCATGAGCTACATAAGCCTTTCCTCCTTTCACTTTGCACGGTAGGCATTTTGCCTCAGCAAGGAGAGAAGAGCAGCTGAGAGTGCATGGCCAGACTCTCTGCATCTTGCAATCCTGTCCAGCTTGTGTATGTGTTCAGTGAGGCTGGGCAGGGAGATCGGCAGCCCCAGGAGAACCAGCAATGTTGCATTCAAAGTCTATTTAAAATGAGCTTCAAGTGCTTGGAACGAAAATATCCTCTCTTTTCTTAGAAAAGTCATTTCTAGTTTTGTTAGAACGTGTGCTTCATCGGGTCCCTTTTTCTGACAGAATAACAGCCTTGTGCAGATTGGCATGTTATACAACCCAGTATTTTGAGACCAAAAGCTACAACTATGGGAAATAAGTGATTAGGAATTAAAGATAAAGACTATCAGTCTACACAAGCAAGACACTCAAGAAGATGCCAGCTCTCAGTTTCAGACTGTGTAAGAGGCCACAGAAAGTGCAACTCTGCAGAAGTGCCACAGCATACCTGCTGGCCAGCATGCTCCAAGGCTTGTCCTGCACACTCCGAGGCCTGCCCCGTTCCAACACAGCTCTGCTCAGGCCTTCAGGTGTTCCAGCTCCCATACCTTCACCCACATCTATTAATCTTAAAGATTAAACAAAAGAACAATGGGATTTAAATCACCTCCTTGCAGGTCTGATTTCAAGGGCCTAGCAGGGTAAATTAACGTCAATTTTAAATCTACAGGGCCAATTTTTACCTGCCTTCTTACATGGTCCACTGGCCTGGCGCATTGTGGCTAAAAGCTGAATCGCTCTGTCTTTGCTTTATGCTGGCAGGCAGCTGTGGGAGCCACTTGGAAAGCAACAGGGAGCCCTGCAGGCCTGTCTCTGAACTTTCACTCCAGAAGGACAGCATCACTAAAGCAGTCTCCTCCTCTTGTCTTTAATTACCCAAGTAGTATGTGCTCACTGCAGCAGTTCAGACAGTATAGAGAAAAGCAAAAGCAAAGTAAGTTTTGCAGCAGTTTAGGTTATGTCATGACTTTTCTTTATGAACTAGATCATGAGGCCATCTCTGTTGAATGTAGACTCTTGGGTTGTCCTTGAAAATTGGACTTGGTTTAGCTAATTTTGAATGGCACTTAGCACATGGGATAACGATGTATGTCCTTCCTACAAAACCTTAAGGTCCCTGAGGACATGGAAAAAAGAAGAACAGGATCACAGTATTTTGAATGCTTTTTTTTCCTAAATGATAAAGCATGTAAAATTCTCTGCACTTCATAAATTTCTCCCCAGTGTCAACAATTTTAATGACTAGGTACACCTCAGGGCTTTAATGTGGCATACTTCTTTGTCCACTACCAGTTTTGACTCATTGTTGTTTTATTAGAACAAAACTGCAGTAACCAGTCTTGTCTGTTCTCTGGAAAGCTTTTCCTTAAGACAAATTCCTAGAAAGTAGGACTGTCAAGTCAAAGGCACATGTCTGACCTAGGCTCTGTGTCCCACGTGAAGAGCATGAAGAGTGAGCGGTAAGGTAAACTGTTAGCTCCATCTTTTTAACCAGAACCCAGCTGTAAACTCCGCAGTTCCTTGAAGCCTTAGGCACTGAGGTGGTAGAAGAAGGTAGCAGGAAAACAAACCTTTAGCGGGGATTTGCCTAACTCTGGGTGGAGTGGCAGAACTGCCAGGCAGATCCTTTTTCCAAGAACATTTTTCTTCCCTGGCTGTCTTGGAATCGTCTTTCTGTAGTGCGCCAGCCAGCAATGGAATTGAAATATGTAAATATGTTCCTCAGCCTTGTAGGTGGAGCTGGCTCCAGGGTAGATGACAAGCAGTTCCTCTGAGGAGGGTGTGTGGCTCCCAGCCCTAGCTGAGGGGGGACCCCATCCACTCCCTTTTCTTCCTTTCCTCTGATTCAGAGGCCTTAGTCTAGCCCAGGTCTTTGGGAAGAGCCATACCCTTGCCCCTCCATCCCACCAAGTTTCTTCATGGTCCCCAGAAAACAGTAAATAAATAAGCCTCTGTGTCTACTTGCTGTTTGGAAAGCAGAAGTGGGAGGGACTCTCTTCTTGCAGGGCTGGGTTCAAACAGAGGGTGTATTTCTTAGATTCATTCTTTTACCTGTTAGATTTCTGTGACCCAGATAAGGTTTGTTCCAGGCAGTTAGATTCTGCCTCTGACAAAGAACTCTATGGAGCTGGAGGGCGAACTGGTCCTCCTTTGTCCAGGGTGTTCCTTGCTCAGCGGGAGACATCAGGAATTCCTTTAGATCGGGTCCACTGCAGTGCTGTTAGTTGTGTGTTGTTGTGCAGGGAGCCACCCAGCCAGGCTCCTGGTGACTTCAGAGGAAGTTTAGATGCTGTCTTTGATACTTCCATGGTCTGCTTTCAACAGGGAAGGCAAGAAAAGGTTTATTCTGTGCTTTGTCATGTTTAGAACATCAAATCAGAGTTTTTCTTTCATTTGGAAAGCACATGAAGACAGACCATTAAGCAAAGGAGGATTTTCAGAGCAGTGGTTCCTCCCCTGGGTGCCACTGTGTTGCCTTTGTGATGTGGCAGTTGTGTGGCCACAGGACAAAAGATATCTGAGGCAGTGGGTTAAACATTAGCATCCTCAAAAAATTAGGTTAAGATTTTTTTTTTTTTTAACATGGAATAACCATTGTTTTCTAAAAGTTTGGTCTTGAATGCTTTGGAACGCAAGCAGAAGGGCTGCAGCTTTATGCCTTGGCTGACTCCTGCCTGTTCAGAGAGTCCCATTTCTTTTTCTGAGAGATTAGGTTGCAGAGTGGATTTGATATTTTGTAAATCAGCACTTGTTTTTTTAAAACAATGTTTTATGTATTTATTTGGTACAGGGTCTCACTGTGCAGCTTGGACTCTAATGATCCTCCAGTCTCAGCCTCCCCAGAATTGAGATGACAGGCATGCACCACCACACTCAGTTTAGGTGGCCTCCATGGCATATGGTATCAAGGGTCGAACCCTGGTCCTTGCACTTGTCAGGCAGGTGCTTAGACCGCTGAGCTGTCTTCCCAGCCTAAACCAGCACTTCTTTCTTTTCTAGAAAGTCTGGGCACACCCTGCTAGAGAACTGTGCTAGGAGGCAGATTCTGGTTCAGTCCCTCAGGAACCCAAGGTTGTGTGTGGATCTCACCAGTTCCTGAGTGTCACCAAGCCACCGAGAGTTGTCCACACTTGAAATAAGTTTTGCTCTGACATTATTTCAGAGAGTAACAGTAGTACCATCTGGCCATCAAGGGTCTGTTAGATTTGTGGAGTTTTACCATAAGGTATGTGTTCATTCTTTCCTTTTGGATTTTGAGAATTGGCTGCTGCTTTCGCACAGAAAGAGCTGGGCAGTAACAATCCATCCTTGGGATTGATAACTGTGGCCCAGGGGGAGGCCGGGTGTGAGCTTGGAGCACCCATAGCGCCTATGAGCTCTCCGCAGCTGCCCTTGCCCCACATTCCAGGTAGACAAACTGAGGCTCAGGAAGACAACCCCACTGGCCCTGGGTCTCATTCCTAGACTCAGATTCAGTCCTAATACTCTGGCTCTCAAATCTTTTCCTGGGATGGCAACTTTGTGACTTTCTAGAATGAAGCTTAATTAAGGCATTTGTTTTCAGAAAAACTTTATTTTTCCCCCAGTCCTACTTTGGGAGTGGATCAAGACATTTAAAAATTTGCATCATCATGCATGCAATTAAAGTACTTAAGAGCTTAAGAGCAATTTGTTCAAGTTGGTTAAATATCTACCCTCCCCAGTCTTGTTGGTGTCATTAATTTACTCATCAAACTGTGACATCAGAACCCTCCTGAAGGTAGATTTCAGTGGTTTTTGATTGGTAGAGCCTTTCGACTGAAGAGAGTTTGTCTTGATGAGGTCCAAATTGAAAGGGTCCAGTTCTGGGTGAGTGAGAGAAACTAGCATTCTAGTAAATAAACAACGTAGGCCTTCTTTGGTCCCGGGAGGAGAACTGGTTGTCGAAACGTTTTATTAAGGTGCAATTATTCTGAGAACCAGTAATGTAACTCTTCACAAACATTAATTAGTGATCGTCATATCACGCTGCATGACTGATAAATACTGTTAACCTTCCATGGGGAGAAGGAATGGCCACACTGACAGGGATACCTTGTTTGCCTGAAAGGGCAGTAGAGGCAGGTGGAAGAAGGCCTCCATGTGATTGCTTCACTAAGGACGTATTATCTTGATGTCCTGGTAACTGCTGGTAACTGGTGCTGGGACGAAGTGCTTTGGGTTAGTGGCCCAGGACCTAGCCCCCGAAGCCAAAGGACCCGAACTGAAATTCTCAGTGGGCCGCTTCCAATGCAGAGCTGGATTATTCAAATACTCTGGGCCTCTTGGTCAATTTATGGTATTTGTCACTTTCTTTCTTAGCCAAGATTATGTTTAAAACAATGTGTGATCCTGTAGAGAGGGCTGGGAAACAGATACTTTTGCTATTGGTCGAAGTGCAAATTAATACAACCTTTTAGGAAAGCAATTTGGCAGTCCTCTTAGAGACACTTATTCCCCTTAGTCCAGAATTCCAGTGCTAGGAATCTAGCCAAAGAAAATGATCAGGATGGGCAGAGAAGGTTTAAGAATAAACATGCTCACTGCAGCAGTGCTATTCATTAGTGAGAAAGAAAGGTCAACAGTTACGTCAGAGAGAAGGCGTGGCTGAGCCAGACAGTGGAATATCATACAATGATGTAAATGTTGCTTTTGCAGACATGATTTGTGATGTGGAAAAATGAGTAAGCACTATTCAGTTAAATCCCAAATATACTTTTCCTTTTCCTCCCTCTCCTTGTTTCATTTTTGTGGTACTGGGGACTGATCCCAGGGCCTCATGCTTGCAGTACAAGTGCTCCCCCACTGAGCTGTATCCTCAGCCTGACTACGTTATCTAGAGTAGATATTTGCTGAAGCAGAACTCGAAAGGAGAGTGATAACTCATAGATAATATTAGTTTTAGTGGTTTTGGAAGGATTATTTTGAATTTCCCCTTGAATTCTTTTTTATTATTGTTTTAACTGTGTTTTAAATGAATTAAGAAGTCTTGGTGAGTTGGTGGCCCACTGAAGCCCCATGTGCTTCCTGCTACAGGGTACAGTCAGAGAACCCAGGCTACCTTTAAACTGTTTTTTTACGAGCAAGTCTGGAGTTTTGGGCTCATCCATTCCAGTGTCTGGCCTGGTGGCCAGGATGGCCTTCCTAATGCTGACTCTGAATTCCTCCGTAGGCTGCTTCGGGCTGTTCTCTGTAAGTAGTTTGAGGTGATTCTCCCCAGCCCTCACCTCCTGGGGTGGGGCCCCACCGAGAATAGCTCTGGTCCTCTTGGGAGATCCACAGGACTCCACCTTCCAGAGGAAGCTTGCAGGGCCCCTCGCCTCTGCAGTGTGGGCTCTGCCATGGAGCCTGAGAAGGGTAGAGCTGGGACCAGACTGCTGTCTGCTGCCACTGCTGTGTGTGGCTCTGGTGCAGACCGGAAGTGCTTCGCTACCTGGGCTTTTTCCCCCTAGAAGAGCTTTACTGTAGTGCTCTGTCACCCTCAGGCTGGCCAGCTGTGCAGCCTCTCCTCCCAAGGAGCCAATAGAGCAGACATGCCTAGTTTGCATGCTGAATGATGAAAACAATAAATAGCCCACTGAAAAAGTAGCCCTGAGCTGCTAGGTGACAGTCAGTGGGCACAAGCCTGACCCTGGAGCTGTGGGTTCCAGGGCAAATCTGGGCTGCCCCAATTCAGTCCCTTCTTGCCACCACAAAAGATTTCCTCCCAAGTTTTCCCCTTGGCATCCTGAAGATGCACAGGCTGTGATGTGATCCACCACTATCATTTTCAGTCTGTGGGTTCTTGGGCAAGTTAATTGAGTACAGTATTTCTTTGCTGTATTTATCGGTAAGAGGAGACAATAAGGAGAATTTGGCGGGGTTGTTGGCAGGATTATGGTGAAGGAATGTTTGACACTTTTTTGAGTCCTTGTTATTGCTGAGTCAATATCATTTTCAAAGTCTTAAACACAATTATTGGGAACTGGGGCAAGGCATTGTAGTAAAGTGTGTGTCTGGGTTTGGTCCCCAGCACCAAAATAACTAAAAATTAAGGTACTTTATCAGGGTATAGCTTCATCATGGGCTGTTTTCTCTGTAATTGCTGCTGGTTTGCACCTGCGCCTTCTGGGGCCATGTTAGACAGTGGTAAAATGCCAACCTGCTTACAGTTGAATTCTGGGCCCAGCCAGTAGCAAGCCCACAGACATTCTGACATTTCTTTTAAATTATAAGATAGAAAATAGAATTACTCTTCATAGAGCATAAAATAGAAGTCAGAATTACTCTTTCAACCTGAAAGATATTTGCCAAGTAACACACTTCGGCCTGTTGGCCAGGTCCTCCGTGCAGGCAGTTGGTCACTCTTACCATTGCCAGTTTCCCATGGCTCCCTTCACGCCAGCTCCTGATCCTCAGACCTGCTCCTGGACGCCATCAGTGAGGGTCAGTGAGGAGCCTGAAGGAGCAGGGGTGACTGAGAGGGCCCTGGCGTTCCCTGCCCTCTGAAGGAGGAGGTGGCTGCAGAAGTGGAAGCACACCCCTCGGGGTGCCTTCCTCCATGGTGCTGAGGCACAGCCAGAGCCCAGAAGTGATGCCCAGGGAGGAGCCCCATTGAGTGCATTCTTTCTCATTGCCAGAGAAGCACAGAGGGATCCCATCCTGAGCAGTTTAGGCCTGAAGTGAGTGTCCTAACTTCTGGGAGCCTTGGACCCCAACGTGGCAATCCAGGCTTTGTCCCCTTCCCTGCTCCCTCCTGGCAAGTGGGGCATTGCAGGCCAGAGCGCCCTTCTCCTTCAGCTGTGTGTGCACTCTCCTGTAGCTGCTTCCCTGGCTGGAAATGGGCTGGAGCTTAGGCCCAGGGCTCTGGCCTACTTTTGCTCCTTTAATCTTCACTTCAGGCCTGCGCCCCGTTAACCATTCATGCACAAGCTCCCACCCAGCCCTAGGGCCCTCAGGATTTCCCTGTAGAAGAGAGAGAATGATCTCTGTCTGCATCCATCAGGCACTCATCACATGGTAGCAGCATTCCAGCTTGGTGGCAGAGACTTGACATGGCCCCGGGACCTGGCGGCTCTGCACATCCTGGTGGTCCTGGTGACTTTACATCTCTTAGATGACTAATATTTGGTTGAAAAGGCTTTCTATTTGGCTGGATCTTTTTTTCTTGAGATCACTTCAAGTCCACCTCAAACTGGAAAACTGAACTCTGTTATGGGGCAAGTTTTTAAAGACAGGACAATGGCACCTGCCTCTAGTCCCAGCTGTGCAGGGGGCTTGAGGCCAGTGGATCCCTTGACCTCAAGAGTTCAAGACAGCTTGGAAAACTTAGCTAGACCACATCTCAAGCAAACAAATAACCAACCACACCCCCCTCCCCACAAGCTGAACAACATAAAACACAAATCATCATAGTGCGCCCATCCAGGCGCATCCGGGCACCTGTGGGATGCAAGTTCTCATTCAGTGAGTGCAGGGTGGGCCTGAGCTTTGCATTTCAGACAAGCTGTAGGAGAAGCTGGTGTTGCCAGTCCAGCCTACCTGGAGCTTGCCAGAACCCTAAGCCCTTGACCTCCCTTTCCACTTGTGCTTTCCTGTCCCCGTGTCCCCAAGTCCAGGCATCCTAGCTGTGGGCTGCCCTAGAACAAACGGAGTCTGTCAGCCATGTGGGCCCAGCTGTGTGGCCTCAGGTGGGGCAGCTGGAGTGTAAGGGTGAGCACCAGGCTTGATAGGGCTGAGGCCCTACTGTGCTGAGTCCCATTCCAGGCACTGGGTCTCACTTTCCAGGCTTCTTTCATGTCCTTAAAGGCATTAAGCCTCATGATATATTGTGCAGTAGGGACCAATTTTTATTAGTAAGAGAAGTAATACTTTGAAAATTTTATACTGTTATGTTTTTATTTAATGTGGGTTTTTTCTGATTGCAGTAACGATGCATGTAAACAGCAGAAAAATGCAGAAACCCTAAGGTGACCTCCAGAGTAAGTGAAAATGCCCCAGGTAGAGTAGTTGCCTTTAACATTTGGGTTTTCTTTCCAATATTGTTTCTCTATGCAGTCCTAATACTCCTATACTCCCACTTCTTCCTGTCACCATTTAGAGCAAAATATAGGCATTCTCTTGTAACTTCAACAGGCTGTAATCCTTTCCCCATGCCATTAAATGTTACCTCTAATGTGACATGCGATAGCCACAGAGTACACCATCATAAGGGTATACCATTATTTACTTAACTACTTCCTACTGTTGTTTCCAGTTTTCCACCACTATAAATAATGCTCAGATCCACATTTTCCTTTGCTTCTCTATTTGTTTCTTTCAACCCAGTTTCTTGAAATTTCTAGGTCAAAGTGGGGTGGGGGGGGTTTCTGCAGCTTTTTAAAGGCTTTTTCTGTGCTGCTGCGTGGCTGTGGAAGGAAGGGTGCAGACTGAGTTCCCTTCAGGCTGAGGAGGAGTTTGACCAGGGAATCATCATCACGTCCATGCTCTGTGTGCAGAGCTGTAGAAACTGTCCCTCACTATAGGTCAGAGGTCAAAGGTCAGGGGGAAAGCCCAGAGCAGGCAGCACGCAACACCCTCTTGGCATGATGGCAGACGTTGAACTACCCCACCCTGGGCGAGCCTGCTCGTGCTGAGGGTGAGTCCTTTAGAGCTGTGACACAAACAGCCCCCTGCAGCAGGAGCCATTGTCATTTACCAGGACCCTGTTTGGCTTCCTGGATCTCTGAGGTGGCTAAACTTAAAGGAGAAAGGAACAGGGAAAAAGAAGGTGCTAATACAGTGTCTCCCTACTCCAGACTCAGTATCCAGCTGCCTCCTTAGTAGTATTGCTTGAGTAATCAATCTCAAACTGCATGTGTCCAAAAACAAATCAGTCTCCTTCACCAAAACACCACTCCACCCGAAGCCCGTGCTACTCATCTGGAGGTTGCAGCATCCTTGTGGCCCACAGGCCCTCCACTTTGTTGACCTGTTGGATATATGTTTTCATCCATACTTCATAGTGGAGCTGTCAAGAAATCCTTAGGGTCTGCCTCAGAGTATCCCCAGAGGCCGACTCCCGTAGCATATCGGCTGGGCCAGCCTGTGCTGAAGCCCTGTCCTCCCATCTGCAGGACACTGCAGGCTCGTGCTGCCTGCGTGCCCCTGCCCTTGCCTTCTTGCAGCTGTGCACAGTGAAGCTGCCAGCTGCTCCTACCGGGAGGCAGCTCTGATCCTGCTGCACCTCTGCTCAGAGCTCAGGAAAGCCTTGCACAGTCTGCATGGGCCCTCCATCACCCTGTCTCTCCACAGCACCTCACATCTCACCCCTGCCTGACACCTCTCCTTCCTGGCTTTAGGAACATGTCTGCGCTCTGCTGTCCCTAGACTGCTATCTGTGCTGGGAGGCTCTTATCTGGGATGTGCTCATGGGCAGCGGTCCACCTCATGGTCTCTGCTTCAGTGTCGCCTCACTGTGTCAGACCACCCTCCCTGCCCGTGTCCAAGCCTCCCAGCCCCTACTGTGTATTTGCTTTGCTCCACAGTGTTAGATACAGTGTTGTATTATTTTTAACACGATCATTCTGGCTGATGTGTTAAGAATCATCTGAAAGAAGGAGGTGGGTCAAGGGCAGAACACGCTGTGTAATTTACTTATTAATTATGCTTATTGACTGGAAAGAAATAAAGACTACCCAGAGGAACACAAGCAGTGCATGTTTATCCAGAGCGCGTCCTACCAAGGGAGACAGCCACCATTGCTGGCCTTTGTTGGAGACTGAGAGGCAGCTCACGGAGTGCAGCAGTGAGCTTCACGATGAACTGAAGATGGCCTTCTGCTTTGCTCTGATGCAGTAGTGGCGTGGGGCAGCAGGACATGGGCCAGGTTAGTGGAGGCCCATGTGCCTGGCCTGGGAGCCAGCAGCTGGCCTTCTCAAATTGGCAGTGGGGCAGAAACTTAGAGGTTTTCAACCCGCTGACTGACCCTCTTTTGGCAGATGTTCAGATGGTGTAGGTCAGATGTCGGCTTCCACGTATGGCCTGGCCACTGTCCATTTGTACGTGTACAGTGCTGTGACTGTTGTTAATTTCCGCCAGCAGCACGAAGATCCGTGAGGAAACCCCTTGGGACTGGAAGGGTGGGACAGTGGGATCCTGCCTGTCAGCGAGTGTCCAGCTGTGCCAGGCAGGTGGCCTGCGCTGTCTTGTTTGGTTCCCACATCAAGCCAAGAGGCAGAAGAGGCTCTGTGAGCCCAGACCTCTTGCCCACAGTCATCCCACCAGTGAGTCAGGGAGCTGAGTTCCTCTGAATGCTGCTCTCTGGATGTGTTGTAGGTAATTTGTGGGAAATGGGGGCATCAGCTATGCCTGGCTACCTGGTAGCAGCAGCAATATCCCCCTCCCCCCCACCTGTCACAGAGGTTTCAGCCAAGACATTGCATGGAAGGCATCCAGCCTCTTCTGGCATCACCTTTGAGCCTGAATGAAGCCGCGTCTGGAGGACTCATCAGTGTTCTCAGGAGGAGGTGCCCCCTTCTTGCCGCACTTTAGGGTGGAAAGCAGAGTGGGAAATTGGTTCTAGACCCGAGTTCACACGATGCGCTCACAACAGCAATGTACGGTTTCAAGGTCCCTATGCTTGCATGCATGTGTGTGTGTGTGTGTGTGTGTGCTTGCCTATAATTCACAGCTCATTTTCAAAACTTTTCAAGTTACAGCATTGCCATGGTAACTCTCCTGGTTGTCTGCTGGCTGTCACCTGAGGTGTAATTGTCACCCATTTCGGTTTCCCATCCACTTAATAGTCATGGAATTAAATTCTCCTGTTAAAAGTAGACCCCAGGGACATGACAGAGAGGGATGTGCTGGGGAGAAGCTAGCAGGCATCACAGCTAGCTCAGGTGGAGGGCCTGAACCAGGGCTGCCCAGGAGGTTCAGCAGTGTCCTCTGGGTGGAGAGAGCCTCCTGCAGGTGGGACTTGCCGCGCTCCACCTGAGCATGGTGCTCACTGCAGGGCTCAGGCGAAATGGCTTGAGGCCAATTAGTTGGGGCTTACCCAAGGGCCTGGGAGGCAGAGGAGACCAGGTTGGCTTAAAGCTGGCTTCTGCTCAGAATCTGGGAGGATGCACCTCTGCTTGGGGAGGGAGTGAATCGCTTCCCTGGAGAGGGCAAGGAGGCTGGGCAGGGACCTGAAGAGAGGCTTCTACAGGAGCAGGGAGGCAGACCCAGTGTCCTCTTCAGAGTCTCGAGGGGTCTTCTTGGGACCCTCAGCACCATTAGTAACACTGGTTCATCAGTGGGTGAACTGGACGAGGTCTGATTTAAGGTAGAAGAGCAGGAAAGCTGGGATGTAGGAAGCAGGATTTTCGGACACTGTAAGTTTTCAGAGTCAGACGAATCTCACTTTAAGTTCCAGCTGGCCCAGACTTTCTCAACCTGGCATGATTCTCTAGGTCCCTCTTGGTGCAGAGGGCTCCCCTGCTGCAGCTTGGGCCCCTGGAGAACGGCGCCGCCACCTCTGAGGCTGTGATGGCCGGCAGCACCTTCTCAACCTTGGCTCCTGGGAAGGGAGGGCAGCGCTGTCCCAGGGGCTGAGACCCCCTGGGCTGGCTTGGGAGACCTTGGGCACAGGAAGCTGCCCGGTCCAGTCCAAACTCCTTACTGTGACATAACATAGCTGCCTACAGGATGGGAGGAGGAGGCGATGTCTAGGCTCCTAGCATGGACCCACACGGAGAGCATGCTTGCCTCTCTGCGGTTGCTGGCAAGGCAGGAGAAGCTTCAGCATAAAGAGATGTTTGTAGTCAGACTGGGATGGTGAGAACCCACTCCCACAGGGATGAGAGGTGCTGTGGTCCTGAGTGGCCCTCTGCCTTCTGCTCTCCCCAGCTTTGTGTCTCTTGCTGATCATGGCCTTGTTTTGCCAACAAAGTAGAATAGGCCAAGGAGACTCTGAGTGCCCACTCTGGAAGCCGCTGGTTTGGCTCTGGCCTCCTGGTTATCACTCCCGTGCCTCCTGCTCCACAGTCTGTGAGCCTGCCCCTTGGCCTGGAGCCGCCCAAGCACAGCATGCTTCCCCTGTGTTAAGTATGAATTGGAGATTTGCTTGATGCAGCTCCGTTGCAAGAGAAATTGCCCTGAGTAAGCATTCAGATCTGGCTTGGCTGAGACGATCCACAGATGCGGCTGAATATTTCATGAAAACCCTTTTGGACCACATGTTCTGTGGGCAGAGAGCACAGAGCAGGCTGTCCTAGCTCCAGCCTGCACTCTTGGGGGGGTCTTCTCACCTCCCTGGGCCTCAGTTTCCTCGTGTGCAGAGCGTGGGGGCTTGCCCCTCACTGGGTCTCCTCTGAGTGTGGCAGGCAGTATTACTAAGCAAAGGGTCTGGGAGGGTACCTGGTCCTTGGTGGCCACTTAGAAAGCTGCTCTCCAGTCTGAATCTTACTGTTTTCTTCCCAGAATTTGTGCTTCTAGGGAAAACACTGTACTAGGTGAGGCCAGTGCTACATGTTCCTTGTGGGACCAGGTTCAGGGTTGCTGAGGTTTTCTCCCTTGAGCTTAAGCTGTAGATTGGGTCAGAATCCTCACCAGTCACCCCTTTCAAAGGTGGGATGCAGGACGTTCTCTTTGCTCTGAATGACCCAGCCGGGCATCCTTTCAATTTAAGAACCCAGCCCATCACAAGGCTTTTTAAAACATATGAAACAAACAAATGCTTTCCTTGCTTTGCTCATAAGCAGAGGAGCCCAAACAGGTGCCTGGAAGATCCCCATCCCAGGGCCCAGGCCCAGGCCCAGGCCCAGGCCCAGGCCCAGGCCCAGGCCCAGGCCCAGCCTCAGCCTAGCCCAGCCCAGCCTCAAACCAGGTCCCAGCTCCTCCTGTTTCTACCAGGAAGTTGAGGCTGCTGTAATGAAAACAAGAAGAGTGTAGTGTTTTGTAACTATTTTTATACCTACATCAGACTTGATGTTAGTGCTTCTGAATTATTTAACGTTTTTCTTTCTCAGCTGGCCTCTCCAGCAAGTTTCTCTCCTGGGGTGGAGGGAGTTGTTTTATAGGAAACCATGGAGGCAGACAAACATTGGCTGCAGGGCTTCTCTTTGGTGGGGGAGGACATTAGCAGGTGTCCTGTTACAAACTAGGGGGCTCTTAGGAACAGAGGTGGCAGGGATCACTTCTGCATTGTGTAGGCAGCAAGGGTGCCTGAGCCCATGTGGGTCTTTCCAGGTCTGGAGATGGTTCTGCTTCTGCTGAGAGGGGAGGATGCCCTGCTGTCCCTTGCTGTGCCTGAGTGCATGCGTGCGTGCGTGCGTGCGTGCGTGTGTGTGTGTGTGTGTGCGTGCACACATACTCACAGTATCCCCTTAGCTTACTGATGCCAGTACAGAGGTGACTAGATGTGAGAAGGTCCAGGAGTGGGACCTGGGGATGTGGGATCCCTTGGTTGATGTAGTACAATGTTCTGGCATCTTGGGAGACTGAGGGCCTTAGCAGAGGTCTCTCCGGTGCATGTGCGTCTCCCAAGGGCATTTTAGGGAGGCATCTCAGGGTCGCAGGTGCAGAGCCAGGGCCCCCCCAATCCAGCCACCCTCTCTAAAACGGCATCCATCTGCACCTTGGGCCTCTTTGAAGGGGGAGATGATGGGTGGCTCTCGGCCACCCTCACGAGGGGAGGTGGTAAGGTGGGCTCTTATCTTCTGCCTCCTATAATTAAAGTACACCATAGACTTTTAATGGGCAGGTTGAAATAGACATCCAAGCTTGAACAGAACCCTGCCGTAGATGGAGGCGGTTTCCCTGCTGCTGTCTCGCTGAATCCAAGTTTATTGCTGAGCTGGGGAAGATTACACACTTTCCTTATTCTATTACTTTCGCTCCTGTTTAATTATCACCCGAGATGATGCTCTTTCAGGTATTTTAAACTCCTCATTCTCCTGTGTCTGTCCAAAGACCTGTTAGAATTTCGATATGGAATTTTGATATGGAACTCTCTGGTAGATGGGCCTCTGAGTATTAGCGAGGGATGCTTATTTCAAAAGTGTCCATCCATACAGTTTCAATAAAACTGCCTGGGATGAAGCAGTTGTTAGTAGTGTTGATAACAGCTGTATTTTTATAGGACTGCACTTGATGACTATATCAAGTGATACCACATTTTGTTAAATAGAGATTGGACTTGGGCACATTCCTTGATATTAAATTTTAGATAGCTATCTGAAATACCCATACTAGGTTCCCTTTCTCTGACACACATGCACACGCACGCACATATACACATGTATTCAGGTGGCCTTGCTTCTTTTTTCTGGATGACTTTATTTATGAGAATGTGCAAGCTAGGTAATGATGTGAAATAGCTTGATTTGAAGTTTTATGGGCATTTAAAAAATTGACGAATTCTGCAAAGCAGTGAAGAGAGCAAGAGTCGTGCTCTAAGATACTTCTCATGAGCCAGGTGCTGTTTTGCATGTGCCAGGGCTCCTCTAACTTAGGCACCCTAGATGCCCAGAAACAAAGCTAAGATGCTGGGAGGCCAAATGGGGTCCCTGAGGCGGAGCTGTGGATGGCTTGGAGCTGCCTGAAATGCACCCTCCTGCTTCCCTGCTCTGGCTCAGGAGTAGGGCTTCAAGCTTTAACTTCCATGTTGTGTGTGTTGAGTGTGTGGGTGGCTGGAAAGGGTAATAACCCCTCCCCCAATGGGAAAAAGGACCTTCTGACAAGCTACTTGTGTCTAGGTAAGTTTGAGTGATGCAAAACCAGACAGGATAAACATGTTCTTGTATGTCAGGGAGTATCTCAGAGCCTTTTCTATGCTGAGATGAGTCTCCAGTAGTGGTAAGCAGCACACAAAAGTTGCCAGACTCCAGTGTCAGAATCAAACACAAGAAAACTCGTATGAGTAGGAGGTCCTTCAAACTCTTTGGAAAATAATGCCTTGGATTCTTGAACACATGGGGCTATGAATAACAAGCTCTGAATGCAGGATCTTGAATAACAAGATCAGTCATCATTCTGCTCTTAGCAGTGTGGGCCAGGAAGGAGCTTGAGAGTCCTGCAGGGCCCTGTGGGCCACCCTCCTGGGGAGCCACCAGCCCACCTCCTTTGAACATCTTAATCTCTCAGATAAATGCAATCAGTTTTCTTCTGACCCTTCCCAGTCCATTTCACTGGAAACATCAAAAAATTTAAACTATAAGGAATAAGGATTTAATTTTTTTTACATATTAAGTTATCAGTAGGGAGAAAACCTCTACCATGTGTTGGGGCAGATTTATATTTCTGAAAGACCTAGAAGACAGCCTTTAAACTATACATGTGGAACAGAGAACACAACAGGTTTGAATCACAATATTTAAATGTGTCTTCTTGGGGGCCAGCCAAATAGCTCAGCAGGTTAAAGTGCCTGCAAGCAGGCGCAGAGGCCAGGGGTTCAATCCCCAGCATGCCATGCTGGCCAAGCCTCTGTCTGGGGCGTGCTGAGATGGCAAATGAGACAGGGTGTGGTGGCACATGCATGTGTAATTCCAGCTCTTGGTAGGCTGTAAACAGGTGGATCACTACCAGTCTGATCTAGTAGTGAGACCCTGACACCCTGTAGACCCTTCCCTAAAATACAAAAAAAAATAATAAACAAAATAAATGTGTCTTATTTCAGTGAGAGAGCCCTAACACCCTCATCTCCCATTCTTGGTTTTCTTCCTTCACATGTGTACATAGAATATCCCACAAGAGGTCTTGCATTCAAAACCCTGTTCCCTGGTTCAAGAGAGGAAATTTGTCTTAACAGTGCCATTGGGAAAGCTAGGGGCCCAGGAGAGAGAAGGGCCTCCTCGCTTTAGCCCACAAGGACACTTCTTGGGAAACTAGGTCAGAGGGAGACAGGGCAAGCTGCAGCGAGCTCACACCCCGGCATGTGGTGGGCCCTTCCTCCTTTACCCCCTCCCCATCAATCCCAGGAGGCTGAGCAGTGTTAGGCATGTGACCCCAGTGCTGGGAACTGGCCATCTAGGGACCTTGAGCCCACTACAGAGACCGGTCACAGCCTCAGCTCTGGAGTGAGGGTGTCCTGACTGCTGGCTTTTCCCCTCCCCCACTACCTACATGTCCCTGACTCAAGACAGAGCACCGTGCTGGCCCAGTGTCCCTGTAAGGGGCTAGGAGAGAGCACATCTGTGCCTGCACCACAGTTGTCCGGGGTGTCTGTGTGAGCATGCAGCACAAAGCAGACCTCACCTTGGAGGGTGTGAGCCGCTCAGGCCTCATTCCCAGACACTCAGGTGGTTTTACAAGCAGCAGGGTGAGTCACCCAGCCAGCTGACAAAGGCCACTGACTCAGCGAGCAGAGGGAGGTGCCCTGGGTTCTTAGTTCTACATTGCCATGACTTCTCTCTCGTTGTTTTGAATTCTTTGCTGTGTGGCTTTGAAAAGCCAGGTAGGCTTTTTATTTTGTCTCTTTGACTCAGTGAGTTTGTCCTGCAGGCAGGGAAATGGCTCAGCTGCTTTCATGGGCTTATTTCATTCCTGTGCTTCAGATATTTATGAGCCAACCCTATTATATGTATGGCCTGTGATGTAAACAGTCCAGTGAGTTTGACTTCCTCCAGAAGTGGTACCCAGAGAGGTGACACATTCATGGAAGTGTTGCTGCCATTGCTACATGCAGGCTTGAATTTCTCTCTGAGAATTTGGGACTTCAGTCATTCATTTACTCAGCCTTTCAGCTAATATTTGCCAGGAGTGCCCCACTCCCCAGGCGCTGTGTGGGCAAAGGCAGAGAGGAAGACGGCTGTGCCTTTGAGGGGCTCACAGCCTTGAGCAGACAGCCATGTGAGGGAGAGCAGAGGGTGCAGAGGGACAGGCCCAGCCGTGGGGACGGCCACACAGAGAAGGGAAGGTTGGATTGTACTGAAGGAAATTCAGGAGAGGACATCTCGGGCACAGAGAAAAATGCACTCCAGTACGTGGGGAAGCGGAAACTGAAGCTGTGTTAGACAGATTGCAGCAGAGTAGCAGGTCGTACATGAGATGAGCTAGGAAGAGATAGAGGCCTTTGGAGCCTGCTCAGGAGCTGCACGGTTTGCAGGGACTTGGGGGAGTTGACACTTGAAGGCAGTAGTGTTGGTGTTCCTGATGCTCCCCGTGGTCCAGAGTCTGCTGCTTTTGGGACAACGTTCCCAAAGGGAGGTTCCAGAACAGCACAGAGGTGGACATGAGCTGCACTCATGCCCACTGGTACTGGAGGCAGTTGTCCTCAGAGCCTGTTATGTTCTTGAAATGTGGCTAGAATAGAAATCTAGATTTTATTTTACTATACGGTGGCACCTCACTGTAACCCGAGTCGTGGGATGAACTCTGCTGGCAGAATCACGGGAAAAATTAAGTTCAAGAACTGAGGTATCACTGTATTGGGTCTCCATTGTTTTTCGTTTACGTGTTTATCATTCATATTTGTTCATCATACATAATGTCTTGGGCTAGTATAGGGGAGGGAAGTGTGCGAACCCACTTTGGGTGTGTTCACTTGTGCAACATACAGCAGGAGAAGGGTCTGTGCCAGGGGTCATCCCAGCCAGGGAGAAGGCAGCTGAGGCGGATCAGATCTGCCAGGGGCCAGAGGCAAGGCTAGCAAGGGCCCTCCCTGCGGAGTCACCTGCTGGACACATCTCAGGGAGACCAAGTACAGCAGTGTGAGAGAGCTTCCCAGGCAGAGGGCAGCACGCAGGCGAGGATGTGTCTGAGGGGCCGGGGGTGAGGAGTGGGAGGGTCACCAAGGAGTTGGCCGTTACCCCAACAGAACAAGAAACTGCACAAAGGATGTTGCATCCTCAGTGTGATCAGGAGTGCCAGGACGTCACCTAGGGTTGCCAGAGCCAAACGTGCTGCTCCTGAAAGCGTAACATCATCCTCACTCTAGGCCTGGAATATGATGCCCACAGTTCAAAGCCAAGGTTTTGAACTTCAAAAGTGAAGTTGCAATTTCATCTATTTGAGTACAGTTCCCCTGGTTGTATGGTTCTGCCATACACGTGATTGGAGTTTCCCAAAAATCATTACATTCAACACACCTTGGTGCTGGAAAGGGTCGGAGGGAGGAGTGCAAGGATCCTTCCCCACCCCACAGAGAGAAGCCGAAGGCCAGAGAGCCTGGCTGGCTCCAGGCTGTGGGGTTTCCCGTGGGCTCCAAGACCGTGTCTGTGGTCCCAGACTTGAGTTTCTGGGCTATAAAAACCTCCAGATATGTCCAGTGCTTGTATAAGACCCAGTTTCTTAAAATACCTAAGTGTGAGGAGCAAACAATACAGTTCTATCTTCAGTGTAGGATACATGTGCTAAGCCTTGACTTCCATTCCAGTCTTCAGATTCGAGGCTGTCCGGTAAGTGCTCCCCTTCTGGTTATCTGCATTTTGCTTACTGTTACATGGCACTGGTACGCTGACCTGGCCACAGCATGTGTGTCCCTTCCTGTGTCCCTTGTGAGCAGGGAGCGACTGGGGGAGCAGCTCGCACGCTGATATTGTGCTCGGCCACGGTGCTTCTCCATTTGATCTGACTGCTTGGGAGCAGAGGTTGCAAGCTCTGTCCAGCAGCCCTGGGCACAGGTGTGGGCTGGGAGCAGAGGCCAGGCAGGGCGTCCAGGCTGCCACTGCATGCACGAGTCCACTGCCTGGCGTCGCCAAGCCTCGGCTTCCCCAGCTGGAAGCGAGATGTTACCACCAGCTTTGTGAGGGTGGTGTGAGGGGGAGCTGGCGTGATGCAGGGAAGGTTCTTAACATGGGATCTTGTACTGGATGACCACTGGTGATTGTTACCAGCCTCTCGTGTTGTCCCTAAAGAGGTTTGGTTTTAAATAAGTAGCTGAAGAAATGGTCGTCATCATTAGTCATTAAGGAAATAAATTAGAGCTGCAATGAGATACTACTCCAAGCCCACTCAACTTTCTGAAATTAAAAAGACAGATTTCACCAAGCACTGATGAGGCAGAGTAACCTAAGTAAAATGGCACTACTGCTTTTGAGTACAGTTACTGTAGCTCTTTTTATTTTATTGAGAAACAAATAGCAATGAGACAGTATCAAAACTGATTAGTAGGACCGCTTCAATAATTAATACATTGCATATTGTCTTTGTGGTGGTTATTCACAGTAGAAGATGCAGACATGATGTCTAAACACTGTTAGTGCAAATCTTTTCATTGAATTAAGAGGAAGTAGCTGTATATCTAGCCTAACAATTTTGTATATACAGATACAAAATGGTCCTTCATTTGTATCCCCTTTTTTTGTTTAGTCAGAGATGGGTATACCATTGCCATTTAAATATTGTAGGTATGTGAATTCAAAATAATCCAATATAGTCCAATAGTAGTGGGTTATCTGTAGGACTGGCAATGTCAGAAGTTGTTGACTTGAGCCTTTTACAGCTCAGCCTATTAATATAGCTTTACTTTTTTTCCCTCGTTTTTATACTTTTCTGCTGGATGGTTAAGAGAAAGATAAAGCAAGACCTATATAACAAGAAATGTAAGTTTTGTATCTGACAAGGTCAGTCAGATAACAAACACACTGAGAGGGAAATTAGAGAAACAATACATTTTATAATAGCACTGTGGAAAATGCAATAGCTTGAAATTAATCTAGCTAAAGAAGTCAAAGATCTATTCAATGAAAACTGTAGTACTCTGGAAAAAGAGATCATAGAGGATTTTAGAAAATGGAAAGATATTCCCTGTTCCTGGACAGGAAGAACCAACATTGTGAAGATGGCCATACTCCCAAAATTGCTGTACAGATTTAATACAATCCCCATCAAAATACTAGCCACATGCATCACAGATCTGGAGAATTTGTTCCTAAAATTTATTTGGAACCAGAAAAGACCTAGAATAGCAAAGACAATCCTGAGCAACAAAGACAAGGCAGGAGGCATTATAATTCCTGATTTGAAATTATACTACAAAGCTACTGTGATAAAATCAGCATGATATTGGCAACAAAATAGAGCTGAGGGTCAATGGACTTGATTAGAAGCTGCAAAGTGAATACCTATCCTATGACCTAGTCACTCCGCTCCTTGGTATTTACCAAAGAGAAGTGAGACTCACTTATATACAAAGACCTCAACATGCATGCTTGCGTCAACTTCTGTGACAGCCAAGAACTGTAAATCCATCAGCCTGGGGAAAAATTGTAAAACATCTGTACAAGGGAATATTACACAGCAATAAAAAGGATGAATTATTGAGAAGCCCCAAAAGCATGAACCAATCTCAAAATGAATAGAAAATTCATATGAAAAAGAATAGAGACTGTATGATAACACTTAACCAATCAGTGGATGCCTGGAGACATGGGAGGGGTTAGGACAAGGAATCTTTCGGGGGTGATATATAAATTCACTCTTTTAATCGTAGTGATACTTCTACAGTCGCATGCTGGTATCAAAACTCAAGTTATACAGGTTAAGATTATTAGTTCATTGTGTATTGTGAGAAGCTTAATGAAGCCATTGTTTTAAAGTTGATGTTCACTATGGGGAAAGACGGGTGGCCTGCTCACAAGTTGGATTTTATTTGCAACTCAGTGGATCATCCTCAGCCCCTACTGCAGTGCATGCTTTGGCTCCCAGCTCTGCCATCTGGACAAGCAGCTGAAGCTCTCTGAGCTGTGGTTTTTCTGTATGAAAGCACAAGTGCTCCAGCTGCATCATCTCCCTGCTGTGGGTTTTGAAAGATCTACATGCAAGCTTGGTGCAGAGTGCGACCGAAGTGGGGCCCTTCGGCGCCCGTAGTGACAGTGTTGTTGCCCTGAGGTTTGTGCACCACTTAGGCCTAGAGCCCTTCAAACATGGCAGCTTGTGTGGCTCAACCTGAACACCACTGCAGCGCTCTGCGCTTCTTGGGGCATAGATTCGAGGGCTTCCACAGTGCTCTGAAGTCTTCCGTTCTCTTTGGCTAATAAGGTGTACTCTCATTTCACAGATAACAGTTCCATTTAGCAGATATTCATTTGAATTAGGAGGATTTCCCAAGGAACATGACAGTCACAGAATCTTAGAAGTGGACGTGAGCAGGGCAGCTCTAGTCCAACATGGTCATCTTCTGGAGATAAAGGTTGAGGCCACAGAAGGAGGACACATCATCCAACGTGACAACACAAAGGGACAGGGGTGAAGAAGGCCCAGGACCCCAGTCAACACCCTCGCCTGTGTGCCCTTGTAGTCCCACCCTCCAAAAAAGCCCGCTTCTTGCAGGTCAAGCAGGGGCGAGATCAGCTGGGATGATCAGAGTTGGCAGAGGAGTGCAGGGGCGTACGGCTGAGGCTCAGGTGCTCTGTCCTGTGTTTCAGAGCCGCATGTGTGATAGCTTGGGAAATACCTGTTTGAAAAAGCAAAATTAAGTTGCATTTGCCTTATGTGTAGGAGTTGTATAAGTCTAGTAGCCAGCACCTTGAAAGAGTAAATTCTTAGAAACCCACCCCAGGAGACTGGAACCAAGGCTGCCATCATCAGAGGGTGACTGCCCCACTTGCGTGAGTTGTAGCATTTCTTTTAGGTGAATGTAGGCAGGCCCGAGGAGAGTGAGGGAGGCTCTTCACAGCCAGGTTTTCCTGCCCTTTGAATGCACCCCATGGAATTGGAAGGCAGGAGGACTGTCACTCTGCTGATGGCGAGAAGGAGGGAAGCAGGGCTGTGGCATCACCTGGTGCCCACTGTAGTGCTGCCCGGGCCTCACTAATCATCTGGAGCAGGGGCAGCCTGGAGCTTCCATGCCCATACCAGGGCACTGCTCTGGGATTTCCCCTGTACCCTGGGGTTTGAAGCAGGGCATCGTATACATGTGTGTACATGTGCTTATTTGTGTATGCATGTCCATGAGTGGAGGTTTGAGACAGGAGCAAGGGAATGTTTTTCTCTTTGAGGGCAAGGTTAAGTTGAGTCTCGAGCTGTGGAGGCCAGTGTGTCCATTTCTGTTCTCAATAAGGTCTAGGCAAGGCCACAGACAACTGGACTTCTTTTTTCTTAAACTTCTTGTCTGCACATTCTCCAAGTATATGTATGTGCAACTGTGTTACACACATATTTTTTTCTAGATTAGTGGGCAAAACTCTTGCTCGTGTGCAGCCTCTCCTAGAAGCAGAGTCCCTGATACCTCATTATCATGATGTGAAATTTATGCCTAGAAGAGCAACAGTGCTGTCCGGAGACCATCTGACTTCTGATGTGTGTTCAGCTGCCCTCCGTGTCCACAGCTGTCTTCAGGAGATCTTCTTCTCCCTTAGCTGGGATCCAGGCACAACTCATGCATGCACTTGGCTGGTGTGTGGAACCACATTCCTAATAAGCAGTTTTTATGAGTTAGAGTTATCTCCGAATTAGAGGGAAACAGCCCTCTCCAGTAGAGGCAACTGTTCAGGGCTGGCTGAGAAGGTCTCCCAAGAACACCAGTGTATCCCTGTGATGCCCAATGTTGTGTCCGGGGGAAGAGCTGGAAGCCTGTGCCAGGCCAGAGAGTTGGAGCAAAAGGGGAAGCACAGAGCCATCAGGGAAGGCTGTGGATTCTAAGAGGCTGAAGCTGGAGCCCCAGTGCCCCTGCTGGTGACTCAGGAGGCTGGGAGTGGCCGAGGAGACATGAAGATCCTGCAGTATGAGCCCCTACATGCCCTAGGACTCGAGGCTGAGAGCTTTGGGAGCCCTGTGTGAGACAGGGAGTGATGTGGAACCCCAGGGGCACAGGTTATGTGTTATGAGTTTTTTTGGTTCCAAAGATCAAACTCAGGACCTTGCGCTTACTAGGCAGGCACTTAAGCTGCTGAGCTATCTCACTGGCCCCATGTTTCATGTTTCTGTGTAGCTGCTTTTTTCTACTTCTCTCTTCCATTTTTCAGTTTTTGTTGTTTGAAAGTGAACATGCTCTTGAGGAAAGATTCTAAAAGCTTTGCTGTGGCCCTTCATTGTCAGCGTTGCCGAGATTGCTGGCAGCTACCATGTGCCAAGTTACACACTGTTCACGTCCCTGGGCCCCGCCTGGCCTGTGTCCTGCAGTGCCCCTCACACCACTTGTCCTCCTAGGAGTCTGGAACGTGTGTTGTCTGCTTGTAGCCTCGGAGCCTGTGCAGTGCCCAGCTGCAGTGCTGAGAAAGACACTTCTGGAGAAGACATTGGTGATCAGAGTTGTGTGTGCTGTGATGAATTTCACTCTGGGGGCACAAGGGCAGCCTAAGCACAGGGGTGCGTGGAGGCATGCGTGATGCATGGGCGTGTCCCCAAGGCTGGTAGTAGCAGGTTCCCAGGGTGTGTGTGGTGAGTTCTTGTAGACTGATTGTTATGCCACAACACTGTTTTGGTTGCTTTGCAAATCATTTAATTTCCTTTGAAGACTACTAGGAAACGGAGACAAAACTGGGTTAGATGACTTGCCTGAGATCACGGGATAGTGCACACTGAAACCAGAACTTGATTCCCGCCAGTTCAGCCCTGTGGCCCTTTGCCGGTCATTCAGCTACTGCAGACGTGGAACTCTTGGCTGACATCACCTGAGCACACAGCACAGAGCAGAGCCCTAGTGCTTACCCTCCTTGGCCACCCTGACTGCAGGCTTGCCTGGAGCATAGATGTTGTGGGATGTCCTGGGACATGAGTGGCTCAGGTCCTGAGAGCTGAGTCGTGGTGCATGCCGAAGGGCTCCTACTCTACTGTAGCAGCTGTGCCAGGCCACTTTCCCTGCTCAACCTGACCTGGGCACCAGGACCCTGCCCAGCAAGGAGGCCAGGCCAGCAGAGCTGTGCTGTGTGGCAGCTGGGCCCAGTGTCGGGGCTCTGCAGAGCTGCAGCCAGGGGCAGCCGCTCCTGCTGTAGTGGAATTCTGTCCTGGAGAGGACCACTTGTTGGTGTTTAGTGATCTTGTTAAGTGGTTTGAATCACAGCCCAAAGCCTGTCTTTTCACAGTGGCACAGCTGAAGTGGGATCCCTAGGGTCCAGCCTTCCAGAGCCAGAAGGGGCTTTAACCATTGAGCCAGCTCCTGCCAGGCACTTCGTCCCTTACACTACCAAAGCATCCCTAAGTTTAGGGTTACGCCAGCAGATGAGCTAGGAAAAAAATAAAGTTTGCCATATAGCACATGCCCTTGTTCCCAGCCTTTGTTAAAAGGAAAACATAAAGGAGAAGGGTGCTTCAGGGGCCATGGTTGCACCCAGCACCAAGGGAGAGGAGAAAACAGTTCACGCAACAACTAGGATGCCTGAGCTGCCAGGAGCAGGTTAGACACAGGCTGGTGAGTCTGTATTCAACGCTTGCTCTCACTATGTAATCTGTAATGGAAACCCATTCTCCTCACCTCTCTGAGCCTTAGTTTCTTCAACTATAAAATGGTCTAGCAGTGCCTGCCTGAGAACTTTGCTAGGCAGAGCCTGGAGTTTACATTAATTACTATAGACAGAGCGAGAGGGGGAGCATGGGGCACAGGGCGTGCATTGGCACACACCTCCACTCGTCCTAGGAGCCCACTTTGTCACGGCTGCTGCAGCCTGGGTTTCAGAGCCAAAGTGAAGTAAGTGACATGTTCTCTCAGCGCTAACGCTCTGCACCTGCCCTCACTAAGTTGAGCTTTCCCTGTCTGGGAAGTGACCCTGTGGCTGGGCTAACAGGGCCAGGATCCTCTTAGAAGTGCAGGAAGCAGGCTGTAGCATGGTGGGCGCGTGTGTGTGCGTGCACATGTGAGTGTGCGTTTTTGTGTGCATGTGTGCAGTGGGAGACTTGACTCCCTGGGGCTATAGGACAGAGTTGGGCTTGACATGAGCCTGGGGATCAAAGAACGCCCCACACTCCAGAGTGTGTGGAACTTAGTTATGGACATGGAGAGTGAAGGTAAAAGAAAGGACCTCTTGGGTATTCAATGCCCACCATTACCAGGCCCTTCCCAGCTCTGAGCCCCTGTCCACTGCTGTAATCCTGGTCAGTAGGTGACACTGTTTTCATCTAGTTTGGAAAAGCAAATAGGATTATGGGTAGATAGTGATCAGAAAGGAAATCAAGCAGGGCAGTGTGATGGGGAAGACCGGGAGGTTGGGGGTACTTGGGACCACCCCCGGCAGGCCCAAGAGGGGGTTTGGGTGGACATGACTTGTGTGGGAGGTGATTCCAGGAATGAGGTGTAGGGGGGAGAGAGGAGGAAGGGAGGAAAACTGAAAGGTAAGTCACTGGCTGGGTTCAGCTCTGTGGGCAGCTTCCACTTGAGCCTACTGGGACCCTCTGAGAGACCCGTAGCACTTGCTGGACAGTTGCCCCCTGGGGCAAGGAGTGGAGTAAATTACCCACCAGCCTGCGCTCCTGGGTGTGGACTGCTCCCGAGGACATTGCCTCCCAGGTCATCTACCCACCCTGTGCGTGGGTCCTCCCAAGTCCCTGTGCTAGCTCTGAGGTAGGAAGCCTACACCATGTGCAGATGGTCGCAGAAGCTGCTGGGTCTGCCGTGCCTGCTAGAGAGGGAGCAGTGACCGGGGCAGCACCTGACCACAGTCCCAACAAGCAGGGGCAGCTGTGGAGCCTCTGGGCGGCTGCTGGGGAGCCGTCCTTGTCCTTCATTCCTCCGTCACAGGAACCTGCAGCTTTCACCAGAGTGAAACCGTGGCTGTCCAGGGCCAGGTGCTGCGAATTCTGAGCCATGCGGGCTGCTCCACCCCAAGTCCTCTCATCCCTCTTTGGTGGGTCATGAGAGATGCCCTACTCCTTTAGCCAAGAACTTACAGCCCTAGGAACACATCCATCCTTACCTAGTGGGGTACAAGTCTCAGCCATACCTGATTCTACCTTTCAGTGCTTCACTCACCCTCACATAGCTCTGGCAGGCCCAAGTGCTGCCCTGCACTGGGGTACCTGTGTGTAGTCTGAATTCCAGCTTGCAGTTCTCAATATACTCCACATGTTCTAGATGAACTTGCAAAGGATTTGTCTCCATGCTTATTTTAAAACCAACGATACACATACAACCACACACAAACACAACCACACACTCTTCCCGCCCCCAACACACACACTGTTCCCCACAAGCAATGCTTTACAAATCAGGCGAAGGAAGACCAAAGGGACTACTTCAGTTTCCCTTTCCTGCCTTTCAACAATGAGGTACTGTATAAACCTGTGCGATGACATTGTTGTTTCATAGTTGTGGTTCCTAATGAGCTTCAGGGGTGCGGATCCCATCAGTACCCCAGCTGCTGCAGAGCTCCCGCAGCTGCATGGTGCTGGAGGAGGACCCTCCCGGACCCCAAGAGGGCTTCCCGTTGTGTGCTCCCTCTGTTCTCACTGGATACCAGCTTCTACTGTCTTTATGCATAGAAAGGCAGTCACGATTCTTTGGTAGGAAATACTACTATCTGTGGAAGTGCAGATTCATTCCTGTTTCCAGTAGGCCAGTTTTTAGAAAGGTCAGTATATATTTTCTTGGTAGAGATTTATCAGAACACTATTAGAGTCAGCTGATGGCGTACAGTTGTGACCTGAAGACTTTGGGAGGCTGAGACAGGAGGGGCACATCTTTGGGCTCACCCTGGACAACTTAGTAATTTAGAAGACTTTGTCTCAAAGCTTAAAAAACATAATAAGGGGTGAGCATAGCAAGACTTTGTCTCAAAGCTTAAAAAATATAACATAAGGGGTGAGCATATAACTCTGGGAAGGCTCTGGATTCAATCTTCAGCAGCACCCAAAAATGAGAGAGAAAATTAGTAAATCAAGTACATTGATTTAATAAACCTGCTACCCACTTTGTGGCAGGTTTCCACAGATTAAGTACATAGAATCATGTAATGGACTCTGTAGTGAAGTTATCCTACAGCACTGGTCTTGGAAAATCCTAAGGTCACAGATGCAGCAAAGGGGCAAATCTAGGTCCTGACCAAGTTGTCTACTCTGTAACCCGGAAACCTGTTCTTAAAATGGAAAGTGCGTGCCCGTGGTGCTGCCTCCTAAGGAAAGGTGCCAGAGCTCCAGGTCCTCAGCCCCCAGCCAGCCAGGCGGCGGGCAGCTCTGGGCTGGGTCCCACAGTCCCTGTGAGTCTCGTGCATGCAAACTTGGGAACTGCTGCTGCCTCGTTGTCCTACCACTAATAAAGGGCTCAAAGGGGCTAAATTTCGATAGACTTCTCAAATTTCTCTTCTTTGTGATTATAGAGTGGAAGAATGCTCAAAAACTTATTTCCTTCTAATAAGTAATACCCACTTTGAGCGGTCCTTAGCTTCCAGTCCCTGTAGGGGTCGGGATCTGCTCCTCACTGCTGATGGGCTGTGTGATCTTAGAGGACTGCGTGACCCGCTAGGTGCCTCAGTTCTCAGTTCTGTGTATTACAGGGCAGCGGTGATCTGTCATAGGAGCTATGAGGACTGAGTAATTGGTGTCTGCGTCGCGCTTAGCATAGTGCCAAGTGCATCATAAATCTCCAATAAATATTGGCTAATTGTTAGTGTTGACATGATGAGGTTGCTTATGTTGGTTCTTAAGAACAGTATCTGAACTGGTTAATGCTTTTAATTCATTTATTCTGTGGTAAGGAAACTTGAACCCAGGGCCACACACATGCTAGGTAAGTGTTCTGCCCCTCAGCTACATGCCCAGCCTGGTGAATGCTTCTCAAAATTGTATCCTTCATTAAACAACTCAGCATCTGTTTTATTACCTAGTTCCCTATGACTGATACCAGGGGTATTTTAAAGCCTGGCAATTGTTATGTTTGAATTCTAGCAGATAAGTCTAGTTATCAGAATAACTGTCTGAAAGTGACCATCCATGTACCTGTAAAAATCACCAGAGAAATCAGATACATAGTAGGTGCTCACCGATGGTTGTGGAGCGATGAACTGAATACCTGCTCAATCTGCATATGCTATTTGTAGCCTAAAAAGCATCCTAAATACATCGTTGGCAGGAAGCCTCTTCTTGGTTTCTGTTATAGGCCTAGCACATAGCGTAGGGTCTGGGACAAACGTAAATGATCACTAATTATTTGTTGACTAAATTTTTTTTAATGGAAATGTTTGTGTAGTCTCTTCTGTTATAACAGACTTTGGGATTTCACCAGAAAAGATCAAAGTAAGTTTTTCTCCCAATATATTCGACTGCCCAACATTTTAAAACATGAGATTTTTTCAAAAAGCTGTCAAGTAAGACTTTGAAGTCATCAGACCTGGATTCTTGGCTCTGCTTTGCTGCCAGGATTGGATGTGACCAAGGCCTCTCGCCTAATTCTGAGGATCTTTTATTCCGGTGTAAATAGAGAAGATGAGACAGTCGGGATTTTCCACCAGGGACGGGGACCAAATAGCTGTGTGTGTTACCTAAGCAAGGTGTTAGATAACACTGAATCACACGGTGGAAAGTCTGATTTCAGTTCTTCATTGTTTGTGACTTGGCCGGGGAGGCAGCGATTCTTGTGGGGGTGGGGACTCAGTACACCCGTGCCACTCATGGCTCCCTGTCTAGCAGCGCTCTCACTTGTGAGGAGGCCACAGTACTTCCCTTGGGTCCTTGGGATTTATTCTTTAACCTCTTCCTCCATGCATGAAGACATGGAGTTTCCTAAGTTACCATAATGAGATCTACTTTCCTTTTTAGTAAACTGTGTCAAGAAGCAAAGAATTGAATTTAAACAAAACATGCTGGGGTGGTAATAGTGCAGGAAGCCTGCAGCTGCAGTGGATGAGAAGGTTTAAGACGACTTTATGTAAGAAGCCAGAAGAGTGTTGGTCGTGCTGGCCGCCGGGGGGTAGCATAGTGGGCCGAGGACGCTGCTCTTTGGTCAGGCTTGCTTGTCTGTGCATCAGGTCCAGGGCAAAGGCAGCTGCCAGTGTCTGTCCTAGCACAGTGGTTTAGTCCAAGGCCACTAAAGCGAACCCCATCCTCTGGAGATGGTGGTCCTCATTCTGGGTCAGGCTGTTTGAGTCCTGTAGAAGCCCCACGTGTGATGCTTGCCCAGCTGGGTTCCAGATAACGACCTACGCTCCAGAGCACATCTGGACTCTAAAGCCTCTTAGGAAAATAGCTATGGATTCGGGGAAAGTGGACAGACAGAAGTGCTCACTCACCAGGGCATGATTTATGTGCATAAATGACAGGAAGGTGCCCTCTGCCCTCTGCTGTGCATTAGTTAGGGCTTCTCTGGACAGGTGTGATCCAGAATGATACACAGGGGAGTGTGAAGAGTGGGACCCTGCTTGTGGTGCAGGGTATAGGAGGAGCATAGCATGTCGCATCAGCTGCTTTATTCAAAGACATAAAAGATGTGTAAGTGACTGAAGTAAACTGTAGTGTCAGTAGGAGTGGTTCTTCCTACTAAAAGATGTGTAAGTGGCTGAAGTGAGCATGTGTGTTTTGAAAGTGCATCGTCTTTATGTTCTAAATGATCTGCAGTTGGAAGTGTTGCTTCCCCTGCCCCCCAAGTCAGGCGCCAGACAGGTGGACCTAACTAGTATCTTGGCTCTGTCATTGCTAATACGTGACCTTGGATAAGTGTGTAACTTGTGACCCTAACTTTCCTCATTTGAAAACTCAAGGAATTCCTTTCTCATGCATTGCCAAGAGTATTAAATGAGATGAGGTGTATGACACAGTGACTGAGGTGCCTGGACCTAGGAGTCCCAAATAAGCAGTACCTGCCATCACTTAATAGTCTTTTGCATAGACAGGGTTTCACTGTGCTGCTCAGGATGACAAAGTGAAGTCCTTTGTAGCCCAGGCTGGCCTCACACTGGTAGTGACCCTCTTGCCTCAGCCTGCCAAGTGTTGAGATTCAGGCTACGCCCAGCCTCCTGCTGGTGAGGTTGGAAGGCAGGATGGTCTCTGCTCAAAGAGAGTCATGCTGTAGAATGTACTTTTGAAGTTTTCCCTCTGCTTATTGTACAGGCATGCAGCTGTGTGTACATGCCCAGGCTATGAGCAAAGCCACGTGTGGACACACACATGCACACACACACAGAGTTTGGCAGGGGAGGGTTGCTTCTGGGGTCCTAGGTGAACTCCTCCACCCAGCTGACATCATGGAAACATCCTCATCAAGGAGACTCAGCTCAGCACATGCAGCTTTCCTTTTATTTCTCTCTTTAAAAAAAAAAACTCAGAAGTTACAGGACATAAAATTAATCTACAATCACTATGAAGTGTACAGTCAGTTGGGAGGTATTCAGGATGTTCACAGTGTTGTGTTGTAGACCCTTCTGTCTGTTTCCAAGACAGCTCCATCACCCCAAAGAAGGCCGTACCTGTAGCTGGTACAATCTGACCTGGCACTTTCTGTCTACCTTCTGTCCCTGCAAGCTCTGATCTTCTCTGGGCGTTGTGAAGGTTGGAGCCCCCATTCTCCTATATCCCCAGTTCCCTGTCTGTGGTTCTGCTCTGATGAAACCTGGGTCTCCGCAAATCCATTTAAACACTTTTTTTTTTCTTCTCTCAACAAGGATTTGGGTGGCTTTATTTTTTTTCTGGCTTGATCACACCAAGTGCTCTCATTGTAGTTGACCTTTGGAGAAGCTTCGCCTTTGGCACAGCACCAGGTCTCCGGTAGGGCGCAGGTGGCTGGTGCACCACTGAGATGCTCCCTGGGATGGGGCCTGCCCTGCTGCCTGGGAACCAGAAGAGTCCTGATCCTGGCTCTGTCACGCTCCAGGCGGTGACCTTGGCTGAGCTGGTGCACCTGCTGAGCTCTCAAGGGTGATTGCTCTGAGCATTGCATAGAGACCAAAGGGTACCAGGGTGATGAGAAACATCCTGAGGTTTGCACTGTCTTAGCCACATGTTGCTTCCTTAACATCAAAGGAGTGGAACCTGTAAGAGTCTAGAATCAGATGACCTGGCTTCAAACTCTAGGCCCACTATTAAGCAGTTGGAGCCTGAGGGATCCGGAGCTGGACCCACAGAATTGTTCCATGGGAAGCTCTGAGACCAGGCAGCACCCTCACCTGTCACAGGCTCCTCCGTGGCTGGACACAGGAGCACACCCATACACACTACCTGGAGCTGCATGGGGTGCAGTGAGGCCATGCGTGTGAGGTGTGAGGGGCCGTTCCTCACCATATGACTGTGGCCTCCAAAGGTTTCTGGCCAGGTTAAGTGGCCCTTGATATGGCTTGTAGATAGGGGAGCAGGCTTGGGGGAGGGAGTAGGAAAATGTGTAGTATGTGCCAGTGGAACATGGTGCTGGTTTTGTTTTTGCAATTGTAAGCCCCTGAAAATGACACTCTGGTAGAGGCAGGGAGTCTCCTTTCTGATACGTTCTTTAGAAAATAAGCCTCAGTTTCTTCACCTACAAAACGGAGCAGGCTTCTCTGAGCACCTCACAGGTTGATGCGAAGGAAAGTGAAATACACGTGGCTGTGAGGTGCTTCTGTGAACTGTGAAGTGCTGTCCATGTAACTCACTCCTACTTCGTGTAAGAGAAATGATTGTTTTGTTGAAGCCTCATCCTACAACACCGGTCCTGTCTTTGAGTATGGTGATACTGTGTTTGTCGTTCGCATGCATGAGGAAACTGTTGTCTAGTGGGTCTTTGGCTTTATCTGAGGGATCTCCGCACTGGAAAAGATGGAGAATTCCTTCTCCAGGGACTATGTGTTCTGAGTCTGTTGACAGTGTGTCATGTGGAACTCAAAACTGCCTTCGTGAGTGCAGATAGATGGCATCTATTAGTTGCTTCCTGTTGTCATGACCTGCCAGACGGGAAAAGTAAAGGTGCCTACAAACACTTCAGTACTTACTGTGTGAAGGTTTAATATTCACTTTGAACAGTTAGTGGAGAGAAGGAGGAAAAACACGCACATCCTTCCTATGGCTAGGAGATTGCAAGGCTCAGCAGGCGTCCTTGGGCACCCCTGTGAGCTTGTGAATGAATGATGTCCAGGTCCACCAGAGAAAGACCCTAAGTGATACTGACAGCTTCTCTGCTCTTTCCAGAGCCTCTTGAGAATCCATGGTCAGACAGGGCTTTTTGTCCATTCCCATAGGGAACTGATGAAATTTGCCCAGCGACTGGGAAAAAGAAAATAAAGATGGGGCGTGGTGATGCACGCCTGTAATCCCAGTGCTGGGGAGGCTGGAAACAGGAGGATCTCTACAAGTCGAGCTGTGCAGTGAGACCCTGTACCAAATACATGAAAAAAGAATGAAAGAAAATTGAATAGGATACAGAGCAGAATCATGTGTGCTCGCAAGTGAGGGAAGAGGCAAGGGTCGGGAAGGCTGCCAGGCTGTGCAGCAAACCCTCTGCCCTGCCCCCACCCCCACCCTGCCCTGGGTGTACTCGAGTGTACACCTGCACTTCTCAGGTGGGACCAGACACATGAGGCAGGCCCTGGAAATCATAAAACCCAAAATTCGTGGGCTGGGGCATAGCTCATTGCAGGAGCACTTGCCTACCAGGTGTGAGGTCCAAGATTGAGCCCCTAGCATTGTGTGCATCCAATACAAAACAAAAAATAAATAAAAATGCATTGATGTTTGGATGGGAAAAGAGAAGAAAACCAGTCCGCTGGGAATGGGGGCACATGCAGGACTGCAAGTCTGAGCCCAGCCTGGGCAACTTAGTCTCAAAATAAAATTCGAGGAAAGCGCTGAGGATGTACTCTACTGGTCGCGTGCTTGTCTACTATACTCAGGACCCTCAGTTTAATTCCCAGGGCCTTAGGGAAAAAAAAGAGAAAAAACAATGATTCTTAGCAACTGTGTTTTCTAGCAATACAAAACATAAATTTACATGCATATTCAACTGTGAAGGGGAGAACCCTGCTAAATGGGAAATTCAAATAAATTGTAAAATGTATGTTGCCAATTTAAGAATATGTTGATAATTTAAGTGTCACTGATATTTGATGTTTTGAATGCACTGTCATTGTCATTTTTCTTTATGTCAGTGTAAAAGCATGATTTCACAAGTTCACTCCTGGCTTCATCCCCCTAACCCTATTTTTTCCCAGTAGGGTCCTAAGTTCCTCAAGCCTGACTTCTTCTGCCCCAGGGGTTCTCAGAAACCTCGCCCCCAAGGTTGGCAAGGGACAGCCGCGTGAAATGGGCACTGCCCTCAAGGAGCTTACAATCTAGCTGGGGGTAGATGACTGGCTCATGAACACAACTAGACTGTGAGCTTCTAGAGGGCAGGGACCGAACCCTAGTCATCTCTGCTCACTCAGCACGCCCTCCCTCTGGGGTCTCCTCCGCCCCCATGGCATCAACCACCTGTGTGCCGAGGGCCCTCTAGGCCTGAACCATCTCCAGAGTGCCACGCCCCGGGACCCCTGCTCTACAGGACCAGCAGCCCAAGCCACTCTGCAGCAACCCCGGCTTGTCATCTGCTCTGCGCTTGAGGCTAGCCCTCGCTCCTAGGCTTCTGGGCATGTTCCCCAAAATTGAAGATCCAGGGCCGCTCTTCCGGACCACGCTGAAGGAAAAGTGCTTGTGTTTCAGGGTTAAAGGAAACTTTTCATACTGTGTAGACATAATGAGCTCATATTTGTTAAATGTAGGGTGAAAGCTTGATGGAAAAGTACCCCGAATGTGTCAGTGATTGCCAGCAGTGGCAGAATAATGATTGATGTTTTCTTTTCCCGACACCATGGGACTGTCCAGACCTCCTGTAATTAATGTGTATTTTATAACCAGCAAAAATGTCTAATAAAAATAGGAAGGTCTCAATGTAAGTATCACCTTCTCTGGAAAAAAACCCTCATTCCTTGGTGTCCCACAGAGTCGGAGACTGGTGCGCACCCCCCTGGCCGGGGGACTTGGCTGTTGCCCTGCATTCTTATGGATCTGCTGCCCCGCTAGACTGTGAGCTCCTAGAGGGCAGATCCCCAGCTCCTCCCATGTTTCCCTGGTCTAGCACAGTCCTGCCCAGGTAACCACCCAATATGTGTTTGTTTAAAAGGAAGAGCAAGGGGGAAGGACGTTAACATTCTAAAGTTTACTCTCCGGCTCCCTGGTTATTTGCCTTTCCCAAAGGCCCTGGTTTATTAACTACTTCAATCTACTAAACTGTTCATAAATCAGCGGTTCAAATCTTTGTTCAGTAGTCACAGTCTGTAATGGGATCGGGTTCCTCCAGAGCGGAGTCCTGCTTCTTGGCTGCGGTTCCACGCCTCACTTGGGCAGAGCGCCCTCTGTCTGATACCTCAGGCATGACAGGCGTGTGGAGTCCTGTCTATAAACTGTGTAGGAGGGTAGCAAACCGTAGTGTCTATGGAGCGATGAGGGCCAGGGAAGGGACGTAACATGGGGACAAATGACAGCACAAACTTCGGTTGTGTGTTTACTGTGTGGCAGGCACTGTGCTAGGCATCAACGTGCGCTGTCCCTTTAGCCTTCCCTTTGCAGTGTGAGGTAGGATTGCTGTTTCCATTTTGTAAATGAAGAAACTGAGGCCTAAAGAGACACTAGATGGGGAGATTAGATCTTATTCTTTGCTTTTTCTTTTTTTGGTACTGGCGCTTGAACCCAGGACTTTGCACTTGCCAGACAGGCGCTTATGCCACTCAGCTATCTCCACGGCCAGAAATTGGATTTTGTGCTGCAGTCGGCTGAGTTTTAGGCATTACTATCATTACAACTTCCTTACTTTGCAGATTGTGAAACCAAGCCCCCCCCCCCAGGCATCTGGCCAGGGCTGCGCGGGTAGGCACAGGAGCTCAGGAGCATGGAGGGTGTGCAAGTGTGTCCCCTGAGCGAGGCAGGCGGGTCCCAACATGGAGCCCCTTGAGGAAGGGGTGCCAGCCGAACATAGTGCCTCCTGCAGTGCACAGGGTTCTGAGAGGCCTGCTGTCCCCTCAGCTCACAGGTAATCCCCCCTCCCCCCGCGGAAGTGTGATTTTTCTGGGAAGCTGTTCAAAGGGGTCTGTGGTTTATAAACAATAAGAAAAGCAATTGTGCACTGGACTGGAGCAGGGCTGTGGCAGGGTGTGGCTGCACAGTGGGAGCTTCACAGTTAAGTATAACTCAGGACAGGGGTGTGCTCCTGTTGATAAAGGCCCTCCCTTGAGGGGTTCTGAGAAGTGATCTCAAAGGGAGGGTGTGTGTGTGTGAGAGTGTGTATATGATTGCGTGTATGCACGTCGCTCAGGTGTGTAGTCAACTGCTTAGCAAATAGGCCAACAAGCAATTACTTAAGAGACATGATAGCTCTCTCGCTTGTCAGGCTGTTTAAAGAAGGGTTTCTGCCTCGGGTGGAGTTTGGGCTAATGAGATAATAATAATTACCATTTATTGAGTGTCGATCGCATGCCAGGAAATGCTGCTGGGCACATTATATACAACAGCTCCACTTGATCATCATAACAAACCCAACGGGAAGGTTTTATAACCCACTCCTTGCAGAGGAAGGAACTTGAGCGAAAGGCGTGAATGAGGTGATTCCCCATTCTGGCTATGTGTGCTGCGCCACTGCATTTCTCTGCTTCATGAGCAGATCTGTGTTTTTTTCCCCGCGGCTCCCTCCTTAGGTGCGCCGTGCTCGAGCTTCCACCGGAAGTGAGGCCCGTCAACTCCCATGTCAGTAAACAGACTGTCACTTGGTGAGTGGTCACTAGCCCGGCTGTGACCAAAGGGGTCTTGTCCCTGATAGCCTGTCGCTTCCAGCTTTGATTCCTCTCTCCAATTACAGAGCGAAGCGGAAAGTGCTCCCCCGCCACCACCATCCTTCCATCTGGACTTTGTGACTTTTTTGTGTCGCTAGCAGGTTACTCTGGTCCAGCTAAGTGAGCCATCAAGAAGACAGTAAGCACCGAAGTATGGGGAATGAGCACAGACCTAAGCAGCTTCTCCCTCCTGGGAGAAGAACATGGAGCCACTAAATAGGTCTCTGCTTGCTGAAGCAGTTGGAGCTCGTATTTTGTGCCAGGTGGATCGGTTTTAGGAAATTGCTAATAAGTCAGAGTAAGAAATGGCGAAATAAATGCTGGGAGTCACTTGGGGGTTGTGAGCTTCAGTCTGTTTCAGTCCTCCTGCTATGTAAGGCAGCCTCCTGGTGTCCCGCTGGTGGGCGTTTCCTGTGCTCCAGATAGAGCTGGGTGCGAGAGCTGGGTGCGGGCAGCTGCGAGGCTCGGTCCTCCTCACCGAGCTTGCCGCCTCCTCCCACCTGCCATCCTGCTCACGCCTCTGGGGGGCCACACTGTCTGTCCTCTGGGCCTGGAAAGCCTTCCTTTTGCCCCCCTCGGCCGAGTGCTGCTTGCTCCTCAAGCTTGGCCTCCTGGGCAGCAGGCAGCTCTGTCTCTGCCTGCCTTGGGTCCCCCTGCTGGCCTCTCCACAGCCACCTTGTACCTACTCTGCCTGCGTGACTGCGCCTTCTGAAAATTCACGGGCAAACCGCTGTTCCTTTGCCTCTGAAGTCCTGCTTTGAGTCTTGGACAGAGTCCTAGGTTGCAGGGCAGACAGGGAGTGTGCTACAGACGCGGGCGTGAGGAGAGCCATGGCCCATGCCGCCAGCTGTATCAGTACTGGACTCTGTGTACAGGTGTTCTTGTGCAAGTTGGGGTAAATGTAAATGAACACACAGATGTAAATTCATTAATTCAAGAAACAGTCTCTCTGAGCCTTAGTTTTCTTATGGAAATGATAGCAAGAATCCCTTCCGTGCCAGGTTGCTGTGCAGAGTTAATGAGAAGCCTCATGCAGATGGGTCTTCTGTGGTGGCACAGCGTCGGCATTTTTAAATGCCAGACTGTTTTCCTCCTAATTCTCCCCATGCCGGCTCCACTTGGCAGTATGTGCAGGCAGGTTGCCGGTGGCTTTTGGGTCCAGAAGGGAAGGGAAAATGGCCATTAAGCCGTCCCAAGTTTTGGATCCCCAGCAGGCAGCAGCCCCTGCCAACTCTGAGAGGAGAGGCCCTTCCTAAGTAGAAGCTCTGTCAGCCCTGGGCCACACAGCCTCCTTGCTTCCACCCAGGGAAGCTGGTCAATTGGGCTTTCTATGCTCTTTCTGGACTTTATCTGAGTCACAGAAGGGTGCTGGTCAGGGAGAGGGAGAGATGAAAGGGAGGGACCTACAGGGGACAGGTGGAGCAAACATAGAGCCAGGAAGAATGGGAGGAGGTGGTGCATGTCACACGCCTGACTGCTGGCAGTGACCCCCCCTACCTGTGAACCTCTTATGCACTGTACAGTAACAGACTGACAAAGCCTCCATTTCACAGATGAGCAAGCTGAGGATGCAGACCTCCACCGAGCCCTGTAGTTGTTGAGTGGCCAAGAGAACCCCATTTTGCTAATCCTTATGTCGTGCTACACAGCCCCATAATAAACCCTGATAAGTAATCCATACTAGTGAAGGACACACGGCTACACCAAGCTGTGATTCTCACTCAAGATTCTTCAAGGTCTGCTGATGGTTTTCCACACACTTGAGTGAGTATAAAGTCTTCGTGAGAGAGAAGTGGAAGTTAAACATCCAGAGGGCAATTCTGGCATAACTAAGAAGTCCACCCTGATGCCGTGGCCTCTGGCTATCAGAGTGTGCTCTGAGCTGCAGTGCGATCTGGCATCTGGGGTCTTCCACAACTTGCTGCATTTGTCAGGTGGACCTGGCGACACCCTTAGTGAGTCACTGTCCACTGCCTGCTGCATTTTCTCAGCGTGGCATGCACAGCAGGTCTCCTTTAGTAGTGTCACCCAGCTGTAGGCTCTGTTTGAGGCGTCCCTCTAGATCCCAACGCTGCAGATGCAGGTGGAAGCTGGGGTGGTACGCTGCACATCCTCCACATAAGCTCTTGAATATGACTTGCTGTATCAACTTTAGAAAATGTGGTTAGTGCCTGTGTGGTTCATTTCTAAGGCTATCTTGCTCACAAGCCACAATTGGTTGGAAAGCGCCAGCTGACATGCAGAGATGGCAGGAATTGTGTGCATTCAGGGAGGAATCGGTTACTTTTTTCTTTACACAGTAACTCTGGGCTTTGCTGTTAAAAGCCCTGGCACATGGTTTCATTGGTGTATAAGCTGCCCAGGGCTGCCGTTAACAGTGTATTACAGATTGAATGGCTAGAAACAACATGCTTGGAAGGTGACATGGAAAAGGCCTGGGACTGGTCCCATGACCAGGACTCGCTTCTCAGTACAGGATGTCTCTGCTGTGCTGCAGGAGAGTGGAAGTGGGGGCCTGGATGTACTGCTCTGGGAAGCAGGAACCCCAAACTTGCCATATGGAAACATCCTATGACATGTTTTTTCCCCAGAAATTCTGCCTTCCTGCAGGGGGCTTTCATGAGCAAGCGACCAGCCCTCCAGCTCCCACCGCCGCCGTCCTTTCACTGCCTCAAAGTTGTGGCCATGGCTGGGGAGGGGGTCTCTCCCAACCAGCCTATAAGCTGGCGCTTCACGTGCCTTGCTCGCTCAACCTCCCAGTGCCCATATGCTTTATGCTGCCTTGTTTGCATGCCTCACCTGCCTTCCGAGGCCTTGCTTAGTGTCCCATGAGTGGGATCACAAGGAGGAGCTTCCTGAGAGCTGTGAAATGTGCTTGCAGCTTCCTCTTGAGGCTCCTGCTCCAGCCCTGGCCTGTGGTGTTCCTGGGCTCGGCCTGGTGCACATTGCTGGCCTTAACCTGGGAGCTAGTATTTGTCTGAGAACAATTCTGGCCTGACTCTGTGTTGGGTATAAGAAAGTGGTTTTGCAAGTATTGACTGCATAAAAAAAGAAAGACTTGGATCCAAGGATATACTGATTTTTTTCCAAAGAGAGACAAAGTCATATGGCATTGGTAAACACCAATTTTTGGTATCTTTTGGTTGAAGGGAAGAAAAGAGTGGTTACAGATATCCTATGGAAATAGTAAATGCATGTCCGCAGTCTGTCACCCAGAGCCCTTGGGATTGAACGTGTTTAGGAATCTGAGGTGTCTTTGATTTTTGACAGGGAGAGGTTGCATTCCCTGAGCATTATGTCATACCTCTGGTGCAATCTGGGGCAGTTTCCCAGAATCAAGCCTCCTATTAATTTTTCTGTAGAAAATGCAGTAGTGTTCATCCTTAATGAGAAAAATACAGACAGTACCTTCATATCTCTTGAGGTCAAGTTTTTCCACCACACAGGTTATTTTAAAAAGAACAGCCTTCTGATTTAGAATGTTGTGAGTGTCAGGACGGCTAAGGCCTATGGCTCTCCAAGATTAATGCTGACCACTTTACTGCAGGAACCTGTACAGAGATGGCAGTTGCTTGAGTGTGGCTGCATAAATCAGTTTCCAAAGATATGAACGCCTCAGGACTGGGGTGCACGTGTGCACGTGTGTGTCTTGTTCCTCCCAACACCTGGAAGGTCCTCACAGGCCAGGATCCAAGTAGGGACCTGAGAGTTACTGGGTCCATAAATGCACAGCAGGCTGATGCTGGTGTTCACAGAGCCTGCTTGATCCCAGTAACTGGCTGGGGTTAAACGAGCACAGAGGATAAAAACCACTGCAATGCCATAGCAAGGCCTTATCCTACGAGCACATGCTGCTCCTCGTGCCATGCCCAGGCCCTGTGTGTTTTTCCTCTGAATTATCATAACTGCACCACTGGGTGGTGTTTTGGGAGTGTTCCCCCAAGATCAACAGCCGGCAAGGGGCAGAGTCAGGCCTGGGACCCCCACATTTCCAACTCATCAGTCTGCACCGTGGGTCCCGCAGTATAGCTGTGCATCTTCAAACCCTCCAGGCTCCAGCGGTAGAACAAAGACTGCTGAGAGGGAACAACATGGCAAGGCAGCGTCTGCTATAGTGCACAAAACTGGGAGCTGGCACTGTGCTCAGCCCCTTGTGTTGCCCTGTGGAGCTGTTCAACAACTGCACGGACAGTTTAACTTTGGTTTTCCACACAGAAGACCTGAGGTTCAGAGTGCAGAGGATCTGACAGCTCAGGGTTCCAGCCCAGAACCTCAGGAAGTGCAGTTGTGGTGCGGGTTCCCAGGACCTTACTTAGAGGGCCCGGCCCTATGTGATGTGGAGACAAAGGACATTTGGAGAACAAGTGGGCACCAGACAGTAATCTTAGAGATCTGTTAGTAGCATCCTGGGGAAACTAGAAAGACAGACTGAATGGGTTGTTTCTGACCATGATGTGGGCCAAGTTTCAGCCTCTTAGCTTCCTGTCTGTAGGATGGGGAAGGAGCCCCTTCCCTGGCTGTCTTAGAAGCAGGGTTTGTGGTGTAGGGAGCCAGCTGGTAGCAAACCACAGCTGAACTCTTTATGCCTTCTTGTCTGTGCACACAGGGACCAGGACAGAACCATCTCGAAGGGCTGTAAAGAGCCTCACGCATCTTTTGGGAAAGAAAGCAAGTCCTTGGGGTCTCCCGTTACTCAGGCCATGACTACCTCCTGGGGGTGTGCAGTGGCTCTGCATGGTCTTCCGTGGTGTGGACAGGGTCTCCTGCCCTTACTGCTTTGCTCATCAACCCATGCCCTGCTGGGAAGCCCTGCTTCTATAGTGCAGGGATTTGTTCTCCTCACCTCTGCAGCTGTAGGTGATGGTTCACCTTCCCTGGTGTTTCCCCTTTTCTCCCTCTGGGGCTTCTCTCAACCTGTCCTCATGCCATTCTTTCTACAAAGCTTTGCTGCATTGTTGGCCTATCCAGAGGCCCTGAGCCCTTCGCATGCACCACAGCAGGGCAGGTATTGTTGTTTTAGGCTTTGCAGTCCAGACCAGGAGGCTGAGGACATTAGGTGACCACAGGTAGAGCATCCCGGTCCAACATTCTTTACAATCTGTTGATGCTGCAAGCTGTTTGCATGGATACAAACTTCATTCCATATACAATATTATTAAAAATATCATATAAATTACTTTCTGCCTGTATTTAAGTGGTGATAAATGAGTTACATGGTCACACTTGTGTGCTATCTCCAAGATACCTCATTATGCATATGCAAATGTTCCAAAGTTTTAAAAATTAAAAACCTGAGACACTTCTAGTCTCAAGAATTTCATTCCTGTACTTGTATAAGATTATTTTATATGCCTTTTATTAAAAATATAAAATATCATTATCATTGAGTATTGCTTTTTTTGTGAAAAGCACATGTAATCCTTTCTCATAGGTTTTTGAAATGTGAGGGGCACAGATGCTGCCTTGGGTCCTCAAGCACATCTGGGCTTCTTGCCCCGTCCAGCGTCACTTAGTATTGGCCTTGAGTCTTGCCTCCTGCTCTGTCAGCCTCTAGAGCTGAGCTCTTGGGTCCTTTTCAGTGGAATAAGTCCAGTGCCAAGGAGGTGAAACTTGTTGGGCAGTGATGTTTGCCTCTTTGGGGTATTTTAGGGTTTGTGCTCTTTATGGTGAAACTGTTCTGCACATGTTTTATCTGAATAAGCCACCCTTTGCTGTCAGCCTTATGGAACAGGTCTGGCCCCAGGGCCAGGGTGTCAGAACCCCTAAACTAAGGCAGGACTTCTTCAACCTGGCTGCAGCCATCGGCCCTGGTGCTTCCAGGTCCTCTGATGGCTTGTGCTGGAGACAGAGGCAGAAGGGTGGCACGGGCAGGCGGCACCATTTTGAGGTGCGCAGCAGTGAGCACTGCTGGCCCGAGATGGCACCCCGGCTCTGTGTGCTGTATTCCAGGAAACTGCATGTGCTTTTCTCCTTCCAGGTCTTGCCTGTCCTGTGCCCTCCACTGGGGCGACCCCTCTGCGTGAGAGTGTCCTTTGGCATGGGGTGGCCCTTGATACTGGCAGGTCCCCCCGTGTGGGATACCTGTCCTGCCCCTGAGCATGCACCCTCAGGCTCGGCTAGGGTGTCCCTTCTCTAGTAAGCTCTCCTTTCCTGTCTGGTCTCCAACTGCCTCGCATTTTACAACCGGGCACAACACCCGGTTGCAGTTGCCATTCCCGGGGAGACCGCATGGACTGTGAGCCTCTCACAGTCCCCGCATCTCATCCTGCCCTGCCTGACCTGCACCCACCCGTGCAAGGCCCAGGAGTGTTTGCTGGCAGATGGGAGGATCAAGGCGCCCGGGGGTAGCCTGGGCAGGCCCACCACACTGCAGGCCCACGAAGGGCCCAGGCCACCCAGGAGCCCTTTTAGTAGGGGTGAGGATAAGGGGTGGTAGACGGGTGGACTGCCAATCCTGGTATCACAAATTTATTTTCTGGGAATTGTGTGACTTGGCACTTGTTTTAAGGAAACAAAATGTTTTCTCCTTTTTTTTTTTTTTTTTAGTCTTTTGGTCTGTGAAGAATTTTGCTGTTGAGAAACAACCTGTGTGTGGTTTAAAGTCGAGTGCAGTCGCCACACAGGCAGGAGAGCTGCAGCGCGCTCGCTGACCTCTCAGTGCAGGCCCCACTGATGTGGTCATCTTAGGTTCAACTCCCATCCTGCTGCTGCGACTGGAAAGTGAGTCTGTCTCCAGAGAGGGCGTTGGTCCCTTGGTATGCGGCCTTTCTAGACCTTGCAAGATGTCTTGGGGAAGCTGTGCCACCTTTCACACTCAAAACAGGTTTTAGCTTTATGTTGGTTTTCTTTTGGGTTTGTATGTTCTTCTTTTTTTTTTTAAATGTACTTAGTACTGGGTCTTCAGTGTCTACAGGGTCTCACTACACAGATCGGACTCATAGTCCACCTGTGTTCAGCCTCTCAAACAGTGGGATTATAGGCACGCTACCATGCTCAGGCTCAGTCCCAGTGCACCCTGGGGGTGGGGCATGGCCTGGGATCGAATCCCCTGCTACTACTGCTGTTGCACTCTGCTTTATCAAGCACTCTAAGTTTGCTGATCTATCTGGCTGGCCCTGTATGTTCATTTTTAAATGTTCCTAAGAGTAGAAGAGATGGGTCCAGAAGTCCCAGGTCACAGAAGGTGTCAGAGTTCAACAGGAATGAAAAGAGGAAGAAAATGCGCCCCAGCGCTCACGCTGGGGTGGATGCATGATTTGGAGCCTGGGGGTTTTGGTTTGCATTTTGGCCCACACAACCCAGCAGAGTGCGGAATAGTATGATTACGGTTTTTCAGAAGAGCCAACTTAGCACCAGATAAATGAGATGCCTTGGCTGTGGTGACACACAGGAGGTGGAACAACTAAGTTTGTGGATTGTGTATAAACCTTATGGATGTAAAATAGTAAGTGTACCGTGCCGAAGTGTATGGCTGAGGGAAATCCTCATGACAGAACCTAGCTGGGTAACCAGAACTTTTAGCAGTAAAACAAGGCCCCTTACTACCTCCTAGGGCCCCCTTCTCTGTCCCAGGCTGTCTCCTCCTCATTGCCCATGAAGTTATCTGCTGTCCTGACTTCTGATGCTGCAGATCATGTGGGCCAGTTTTATAATGACACAAATGGAATCCCGGGGCATACAATTTTTTTTTGTCTCTTCTCAACCCTGGTTTGTGAGATTTACTATGCTTTTCTGTGGAGAGCTGCCTTCGTCATCATGGCTGGGCAGGGTCGGGCAATGGCCACGCACCGTCTGTCTACTCTCCAGCTGGGGAGCACTGCACGGTTTTCTGCTCGGGAGCTTTTACACGTGTGTCTGGGGGCATGCTCTCCTCCATGTCTCCTGGCGCTAGTTGGGTTTTAGGATTGGTGTCTCTGGCATGGGTGTGCTTGTGCATCCAGATTCAGTGGCTACATCTGGGTACAGATCCAAAGTGGCTGTGCCAGCTGCTCGGAGGGAGAGCTCCGATGGCCTGGGCTCACGTTTCCCTAAGTGCCTTTATCTGGCAGGTCTGGTGCTTGAAGTATCACTGTGTCTCATGGCGGTTGAAGTTGCGTTCCCCTGGTGTGTAGGGACACAGAGGAACTTTTTTTGTGGTGATTGACCATTGAGTATCTTTTCTTTTGATGAAATGCGTGCGCAAGTCTTTTTTAACAAATCCAATATTCTGCCCTTTAAATTTATTTGTGGCAATTCTTCCTGTATTGTGCTATAAATCCTTTCTTAGATATTGTCAATATTTTCTCCTACTTGGCGATTTCTTTCCATTCTCTCAGTGGTGTCACTTGATGAGCAGACATTCCTAGTGACGAAGTTCAGGTTATCAGAGGTTTTTTGAGGGTTAATGTAATTCATGTTTTGGTTAAGAAAGCTTTGCCTAGTCCTAGGTTACAAAGATATTCCATGTTTTCTTGTGAGATGTTTATTGTTTTGCTATTTACATTTAAATTTGGCATCCATGTGGGATTGATTTTTGGTCATTTTTTTGTGTATGGATAACCAGGTGGCCCAGCAACATTCCTGAAAAGACCCTCTTTGTTCACTGCTCACCATGTTTATCCTAGTCATCTGTCAGGTCGCTGCATGTAGTTAGAATTTGAACTTTCTACTTAATTTTTATTTTTTACTAGAACTATCTGATTACAGAGTATATATTCTTTTCATTATTCTGTTACAGGAAGAATTTGAGTAAGTTATTTTGGAATAAAGTAGATGAGAAGACAAAAAAGAGTGTCTTTAGGGTGGGACTGTGCTGTACTGTCTAATAGGAAGACTCTAGGTGCTCACAGTCTCAGTGGAAAGTGAGGGGCTGATGGGGTGGCGGTAGGGGTAACCTGGGGGAGAGGGGACCAGGAGAGCCTGTATCCCCAGGGTAAGAGGGGTGTGTGAGGACGAAGTGCTGACAAGGTGGAAACCTTTGAAAAGCACTTGGGGTGATCTTAAAGGCTGAGGAAGATGTTTTTCTGTAGCAATGAAGTACAGCAAATTGTTAGACAAGGAGCTATTTGTTGAATAAGAGGAGTTTGTAACAGTTTGATTTTAATGAGAGTACATAATTTGTACTTAGGGATTATTAGCTCTTCAAAATCTTGTTCTAACTGGGTTATTAATTACATTTTTGATTATAGGAGTTAATCCATATATGCTCTCTTCTTAATAGGGGATTACATTTTTATAGATGAGGTATAAATAGAGTGTTAATAACCTAACTTCTTTTAATTTTTTATGATTGAAAAATCTCCTACTTGCCTGATATGCAGCACGTATTCTCGATGGTCAGCACCAACCATCTGGCGGAAGTCACCCAAAATGGTGGCAGTGACTTTAGGTCCTGGGTTTCCAGTCCTGGCTGCATACTAGGACCATGATGGGAGCTTTGCGGAACAGCCTGATGCTTGGGGTGCAGCCTGGAGAACCCGGCTGGATTGGCTTTGGGAGTACTGCTGCAGCGGGGTGCCTAGAAGCTCTGAGGCAGTGGAGAGGCATGAACTTGCTCCCGTGGGACTCCCCTTTTGCTCACTCCAGTGCCACTTTCTCTTGTCCTGTGCATCCCATAGCATCACCCAGTGACCGTGACTGTAGCAGGGGCTGTGGCTTCCTATCGGAGTTCCTTCCCGACCAGTCATCTGTCCTGAGGCCACAGTGAACACGGGAAATGTGAGGGCCAGGGAGAGGGGTGCCGTGTGCACACGAATTCAGCATGAGCCAGGAATGCACTGAGATGGAAACCCCTACCTCAGGGTCAGCCGAGAAAGGACAGTGTCAAGCAGGACAAGAAGCAGACAGCCTTCCTGGAGGGAAGGACACTGGGCTGGGATGCTCTGAAGCCCAAGTATTGAGTACAAGGCTGGCCACAGCTGGTGCTCCATGCCTGTTGTTGAATAAAGGCAAGAAACAGGCCTGTTGTGGTGCTTTTCATTCTGCAAGAGGAGTGCTGATGAAGTGCCTCAGAGGAAAAATAGAACTGAGTCCTCTGTCTGTGCAGGTCAGGGCTCCTGCTTGGGGCTCCATGGCCTGGTCAACAGGAATTCCTGGTCATCAGGCAGTGTCTGTGGGACTGGCTGTGTGCTGCCTGGTGAGACAGCAGGGAAAACAGAGCGGAAGGCAGCTTACCTTTCTCCTGCCCAGAAGGCTTCCTTGGTGTTGGGGCAGAAGTCGGAAGCTCCAGGGCAGGCACCCACCCTAGTAACAATGCTCCTTCATGTACTGTGGATTCTTGTCAGCCCTTGGCTCTCACAGCATTCTTTGAGCTGCAGTGGTGAAGGAATGAATTGAAAATCTTTCTAATAGTTTGTTGATGAAAGTTGTGTGTGCTGTGGTGTTATTTTAGCCTAAGCTAAAAGGCAAACAGTCACGTGTTTGTGCACACACTGAAGGCAGGGAAGGGTACAGTGAGCGATGCCAGAACAATCTCTGTCCCCCATCTCCTACAAGTGTCTTCCACTGACCAAAGTCAAAGCCTGCAAGGGACTGCTGGTGTGTATGCTGGGTCATGCCCCTGGCATAGAGCAGGGCAGAGAAGTGGAAGTGGCCATGGGGCCCTAGGGGGCAGCAATGTCTGGCACAGGTCTGTAGGTGCACAGTGAGAACCAGCAAAGCTCCAGGCTGAGTTCCTGCTTTGCATCCCTGGGCTCTGTACAGTGGATGGAAGCAGTTAGTACCACACAGATGTTTTGAAGACGTGATGGCAGTGGTTTTAAGGTCTCCTGAATATTCCTCCAAGGAGTCTCTCCATAAAGAGGGGTGGTTTTGTTTCTCAGGCCTGTAGCCAGTGCCAAGCACTCACTCCACTTGACCTGGGAACCTATGCCCTGTTACTGCCTTCCTCCCTTTCTGCAGCCCCTGGCCCACAGAGGCCTGGGCTCTGCAGCTCCTCATGCCAACTTCACGGAGGATTCCCTTAGGATGTCTTCCAGGACTGCTGCTGGCGGGGCAGTCCCTGAAGCCATGCTTTCTAGGGCCAGAGGAACATCAAGTGCCAGGAGATCTTCCTGGGAAGCTTCCAAGGTTGCCCAGTTTGTGGAGTTCTGGGCTGAGAGTGGTGAGTGCTTTGGGAGGAGGCTTCATTTCAGCAAAAGTGAGACTGTATGAGAAGGCCCAGCAGGGCATGTGCTTGCAGCTAGGTGAAGGGAGGGTGTTCTCAGAGGTCACGGCCCTCAATCGCTGCCTGGCAAGGGCACTGCTGGTTGCCTCCCACCCAGGGGATGAGAAGACTAGGATGTGAGTCCCAGGCCTCCACTGGAGAGCTGTGTGGCTGTGAGCAACTCCCCATACTTGTCTGAGTCTCTATCTTCCATCTGTGCAATAGCATTGTAATGGTGCCTGTGTTGGCTCAGAAAGACCAGAAGCATGTTTTCTTTCCTGTGTAGAATCAAGAAAAAAAAAATGACATGAAAATCAAAAGGAAACTTATCGAGGAAGAGATCATGGGTAGGGGAGGGTAACAGAGTGTACTGGGGAAAGAATATGATCAAAATACGTGATATGCATGTGTGAAAATGTCATGATGAAATCCCGTTATTCTGCATAATTAATATGCACTCATAAAAGGAAAGCACAATTGAAACAGAAAAGTTGTTTGAATTGAGCTAATTTATATAAAGATCTCTACCCCAGTGTTGATTGAATGATAGTTGCTCCCTGAAACTGGAACTGATTTTTGCAGCTGCTTTTGGAATGAGCCAAAGCTGGTCCCCCCAGTCATGCAGCTCTGGTGCTCCCTGGCTCCCTGCACTTTCGTAGCCTAAGGCCTGGTCCTAAGGTCAGTCTCCAGACAATAGTAGTGAAGAGGAATTGAATCAGTGCTCAGAGGGCATAGATGCTAGACATTCGGTTGGCATCCTTCTGCCCCTGCTGAAGCCATGGTGATAGGACACAGGCTGCCAGGGCACTTTCCATGCCCTGAGGCCCATGGAGAGCTGCGCACACGGGCTCTTCCATCCTGGAGTCTTCTCAGGTTCTGTAAGCTATGGGCCATGTTGCATCATTGACTCCAGGTACCAAGTGCCTGAGGAGGGCCTGCAGCCCCCTGTGACAGCAGGGAGCAGAGCTGCCTTGGTAGGGCTTCTGCAAGGAAAGATGGAGCTGGTTTTCAAGGGAGCCTGCCCCACACAGACGCATGCAGGAGCCCAGGATGCTGACTGTGGCCTGGAAGCTGCATTGGGGCCATAGGAAGCTTCACAGAGCTCTGGAAGTGCTTCATTATCAGAGTGAGTAGGTACTTGAGAAGCTGAGATGGTTTACTGCATGCGTGGCCAGTGCACAGCATGCATCCAGTCCGAGCCGCACCTCACACCCTCTGAGGCTCCTGCATTCAGCCCGAGTCGCACCTCACCCCTCCGAGGCTCCTGGCTTGGCTGTCCTGCCTGCAGACTCAGAAACCTTCAGCATTCAATCTGCATGAGTCTGCTGCATTTCCCTTAAGAACAAAGCAAATTAGATGAACAGTTCCTAAAATCTTTTCTGGAACATGGTGCCATGAGATGCTTGGCTACACACAAGTTCTATGAGGTGACACGCTGGGGAAGTTTTCCTCCTCCTCCTGGGACCATCACAGTGTGCATCACCAGGCTCCGGATTCCTCTGAGCCCTGCAGTGAAGGAGCGTAGTGAACAGTGCCGAACCAGTGCGTCTGAGCACCTTTGCTTCATTAATACCTATAATGCATCCCCAGAGCCAGTGCCTCTCAGTAAGCACTGACATGAGCAGGTGAATCCACCCTGTACCCAAGGCTTGGCTGGGCACAGCAGCCTCCTAAGGTGGGGGCTCCTGCACTCAGGCCCCTGTGTAGCGTTGGGCTTTCTTCCCTCAGGACTCAAAGGCGTAGCACTATCTCATGTTGTCATGCGTGCCCTCTCTCTTTTGCCCCCAACTCTGTCTTGATATGGAACAAACCCATGTATTCCATTCCCCCGAATGACTGATACCTATGGGAAAGCTTGGAGGCAAAAGCAAAGACAAGAGCTAGCTCCCACGGTCTTGCTTTGCCCTCCTCATCCAAGTTTGCTGCCTATAGGCACGTCTTCCACCCCGCCTCCTCCTGTGGAGTACAGCCGGAGCGAGCACTCACGTGCAGTGTGGGAGGGGGTCAAGAAAACAGGCACCTGCCCTGGTCCCTCTGTGCCCCAGCTCTGCCGCATGACCCTTCCACCACTGAGGAGCACAGGACTGAGGAGCACCTGAAGGGACGGCCTCTGGGGTTCCGAGCAAGCTTTGCCCCTGCCCTGCTGGCGCTTCCCACCTTTCCTTCCATAGTTGACCTTTCCCCTGCTCATTCTGTGGAAACAGCATCCTCACAGAACAGTTGTATGAAGCCAACCCTGGAAACCACCCAGATCCCCAGCTGTGAGGGAGCTGGAAGCTCCACTTGTGTGGCCTTACTGTCTGGCTCAGACCCTGCTGCCTGCACTTGAGTTGTGTGGCCTTAGGGAAGTCACCTGACTCCCCAGTTCCCATTGTCTTCTCTGGGGATCCCAGCGGTATGGATCTCATCAGGCGGCCAGGAAATCCCCAGAGTGACTGCTGGCCAGGAAATCCCCAGAGTGACTGCTGGCCAGGAAATCCCCAGAGTGACTGCTCGGAGTCCTGTGTGGTGCTGTGTGGTGCCGGACAGTGCTCTCCAAAGGGCTTGTCCTCTGCTGCGTGTCACCCTCATCATCACCATGTGATCCTCTTAGGACCCCGCTTCCACTCTGGAATGGCCTCCACACCACAGCCAGAGCACGCTTCTGATGGCAAGGTGAAGGTGTCACCCAGCCCCTGTGTGACACCTTCAGCACACGGAGAGCACAGCAGCTGGACAGAGCCCAAGCCCCTCAGGAGGCTCTGTGCCTTCCTTGAGCCCACGCCTGCCTCGTCTGCTGTCTTGAGCCTCCCTATGCAGACCTTCACCTTTGGTTTCTGTCTCTCTCACTGAGATAGGTGTTTCCTCCTGGCTGAGAGTCCTCGTGTGTGTTCCCACTGTCAGCTCCGGGATAGCAGGGTGTTATGGGTTTCCAAAGTGGGCTTCCTGAACAAATGCAGGAGTGGTGAGATGTGGCTCCCAGAGCTGCTTCCCTCTTCCTCCTCCTCCCAAGATCTGCGTGTGGCAGGCATGGCTACAGGGCAGGGCAGGGGATGCATCCCAGGCCCCCCCAGTCCTGGCCTGGTGAGGACTTTCTGAATGCTCTGTGGAAGCCCGATCTAAACATAAAAGTCAAGCCTTGGCTTGGGACAGGGCGTATCTGCAGGAGTCCAGAAGAAAGGCGGGTGGGCAGCTACAGAACATTCTTGCAGGCGAGACTTGGGCGTTGCCTTTGCCCTGTTCTTGCCCATCTGAGCAGTGTAATTGCCACATGTAGATCATGAGGCTGTGGCCCCAGGACCAAGATGAAGGGCCACAGCTGCGCCTGCTGGCTCTGTGCTGTCACTATCTGCACTTGGTCCCAAAGGCACGAGATCTGGGGCCTCAGCAGGTCTCCCCCACATCACCAGGCACCGAAGCGCCAGGCAGGGCTCACCAGACAGTAAAGCTGTGGTTCTCAGGGAAGGCAGTTCCCCTTGCAGCCCCTAAATTTGTAGGCACCACAAGAAACATCTCACTTTTATTTGCCTTCTTCTTTTTCATTTTAGACCAGTGAGTCTAGAAAAGTCAGTTCTCAAGGAAGGCAGAGAGGATGGAGATGACAGCATGGACAGTGTTCCGCTGCACTCAGTATCTGGGCCAAAAGAAAGGCGGCTTCCTGGGAACATGCGTGCAGGGTAGCACAGTGGCAAGGTGCCCCTGGGGGAATGAGAGAGCCCTATATTTTACAGTTGTACTTTTTGTATGTTCGTTGTTGTGGTTGGCCTTGCATCCCTTTCTAGGATATTATGGCCTAACTGCACGTCGCAGGAAGTTGCCCCATATTCTGAGAGTACAGCAGAGAATAAGCCCAGCTCTGCTTCTGAGAGTGGACATGGAAGGTGCAGGGGACAGAGCTGCACTACTCAGAGCCACAACCACCTGGGCAAAAGTGGGTAAGTGGTTACTGAGGGCTCGTCCTGCTTTTGGGGAGGACACACACACTGGCCAGCTTCCAGCGGGAGTTGAATTTGTTGGCACCACAGGGCACTCACCCTTTCATTTGCCAGCACCTCATGAATTTGCTGGCCAGATCCTCTGTGGCCAGCCCACTGGAGCCCAGAACAAGGAAGCACATAGGGCAAGCCTCTGTTGTGTGCGCTGCGGCAAGTGGATGGAGGGACACGCCATCAGGAAGAGGCTTCCTGGGGAGGCCTTCAGGGGGAGGTGGCCTGTGGACTGAGGCAGTCAGGTAGGTGGGGGCCAGGCAGGCCCCGACGGGCTGGGGCATCATAGTAGTGACACTGACACAACTATGTGATTAAGACTGAATCTGTCTCCTGCCCGCCGAAGTCAGCCATTGCTCATTCTGCTGATGAGCCTTGCATGAGGAATCAAGAGCCAAACACAGGACCTTATTGTTTTAAGTCACCTCTGTATCACTCGCCTTCAAAGCCCTGCATGTGGGTGCGGCCTGGCTCTGTGCTATCACTTTGTCACCAGAGCACAAGAACAGGCTCTCTGTGCGAGGCATCAGGCTCCTCTTCTGGCACACACAGTCTGCTGTCCTGTGCATGTGGCCTCAGTGCACCGACAGCAGGGCTGGCCAACTTGAAGTTGGGATGCCCGCTGGCCGCCAGCTGGAGGACTGTCAGGTCTGCAGCATCCGGCTCCTTGATGATCTTAGTGCTGCCCACACCAGGACTAAGGTCTGAACCCGTGCCTTCGCACTCAGCCACATTCCCAGCCCTTGTTTGTTTGCTGGAATGGACAGGAGCTCACTAAGTCACTGAGTTATCCAGATGGGGCTCAGACTAATTCTCAAGCCTCTGCCTCCCAGAGCCCTGGGGGTTGTAGGTGTGTGCCACTGCATCCGACCGTGCATGTTTAGAATGCAGAAGTGTGTCGTGGGCTTCTCATACACAGTGCGTGGCTCTTCAGGATGCGGACGGCAGGGTGACCGCTGTGCTGCTCTTCTCCGGCCCACTGCAAGCTGCCACTGTGCTCACTGGCCCTCACCACCCACACCCCCTTTCTTGCCTCAGGGTCTTTGCACATGAGCTTCTGAGATCCTCTTAGGCCCTGCTGACCTTGCCATTTCCTGTAACGGTCACATCTCCATTTAAAGGTCACTTCCTTTATTACATTTGTATAGCTTTGATTAAATATGTGTATGTGCTAATTGCTTCAGATTTTTCTTCCCGAGGGCAGAGAAGACAGCTATGTTGACCCTAGTTCGTACCACGTGACAGGTGTGCATTAAATAGATCGTGAATGAATGAAGACATAGCAACAAAAATCAAGAGAAATTTCAGACATAAAATGCTAAGAGTAAGAGAGTGATTTAACATTCATGATGCATTTATTTTAGGTAATATTCTGTAGTCATTATATTTTGAAAAGTTTTCAGTGGAAAAGCTATTATGCTGAATGGGTGAAGCAGTATAAAGCTATGTATTGTCTACTCTCAGTTTTATAGAATGCCTGTAGATTCACAGGGGGGAAAAGCTTATCAAAATATTGGCTATGGATTCTGAAGCTGTAGGAGCTCTGTTGTTGTTGTGTTGTATTTTTCCCTCCTTTTATATGGTTTTCATTAATGAGAACATGTGACATTTGTAATTTTAAAAAATATTTTTAAAAAAACCATTAAAATAGTGAGGGGGCTGCTTGCAGCCAGGTGGTGTCATGGTCCCTTCCCAGATGCCGATTTAATCTTTTACACACACAGTACAGGCTCGCTGGGAATGGACTGGAGGCCTTGCTAGAATGATTGAACCAATTAACTTACTCATTAAGTGCCAAGGCATCTTATATGCTCGGGACAAAAGTTTAGTGTAATCCTTATTATGAGCTGGACAAAAGGAATATTTGAAATCCCTCTCATTCCTTTCTAGCTTTTCTCATGGAATTCCCACAAGGACTAATGCCCAGAAAAAGGGCCAAGTGGCGTTGGAGAGTTTATAGGAGAATGTGACTGAGCTCTGCCTGTTGTGGCAACTGGAGCAGGATCCCTGTGAAGCGTGTGCGTGTGTGTGTGTGTGTGTGCGTGTGTGTGTGTGTGTGATTATTTTTAAACTCCATAGGAATCAGGGCTTTGTTTAAAACAGCTTTTAGGAATCACTTCCTTCACCGTACTTTACCTTTTATTTTATTTATTAATTTATTTGGTACCTAGGATCCAATGTGGGACCTTGCACTTGCCAGGCAGGGGCTTATGTCTCTGAGAGTGGTAATCCATGCTGCTGAAGTGGTGTGGATTTGGTAATCTTGCAGTCTACTAGCCCCTGCTCTCCGCCTTGCTCACCTGCCAGCTCCCTCCTCTCTCCTCTCCCCTCCCCTCTCAGAAAGGTCTGACTACCCACCCTCACCCACATGTTCACATGCCTCCTATTCATAGCTAAGCATGCACACCAGATAGTTACTGGCCATCACCTGTTTATCAGGTAGGTAGGTACTCTTCTAACCACTGAAGATAGAGCAGTGAAAAGGGGAGGCAAAATCTCTTTATGTGCATCTCACATCATTTGCTATATATGTAATTTAAAAGAACAAATAGGAAATTGCCTCCTGTTCCATGTATGGTCAGCTCTTCCTTTGGTCACAGGTCTGACTGCACCCTGACCCATCCACAGTGTTTCACTTTAGCTGCTGCCACACCAGCCCTGTGGTGTTTGCAGAACGCAGTGTGAACCACCTGGCCCAAGCTGCCTCCAGGGCTGCGATTTGCCGGTTCCTCCTTCCTGTACAATTCCCTCACTGAATCTGGCAAAAGAGAAGGGAGTAGTGGGGACACTGACAGTCACTGCATGCCAGGCTTCCTCTCTTCTTGAGCCCCTCAGCCTAGCAAGTTCCTATTTTCCCACAGTGGAAACTGAGGCTTAGAAGAAACAAAGGACTTGCCCTTTCTCAGAGGCCAGGCTGCAGGCCAGGTTGTGCAACAGTTCCACTCGTTCCCTGGCAGGTCTGTCTATTTAGATTACTGGCTGGGAGAGAAGCCTGAGGATGGGTTTCAGGTTTCTCACCGCAGTAGCTAAAAGCCATAGCCCCCTTCCTCTGCCACCCTCCTGGTTCACTGCAGAAGTCTGGAGGGGGGGAGGCCCCGATTCTGCCCAAGAAGCAGGGTGTCTGCCGCTCTGACACAGCAAAGCCATTCACTATCTTCAACACATAATTTTAACCTCCCCTTCTTGCAGATTTTCTTATTACATTTTACTGCAAAAGAAAATGGTTCTGCCGTCCAAATCCCATCATATGGGTCCCGACTGTATTGCAAACCCTAGGATGTCCATCTAGTAAGTATTGGATTGACCTTTCGAGACTAAAATTGGAAAAAATAAAAATAAAATCTCCACTCAAAATATATTTCACATGCTGGGGGAATGGCATGGAAGGCCATCTGTCGATGCGAAACTTCGGGTGGCCCTTGTGAAGGTCTGTGGAGTTCGTGAGCAGGAGAAATGCTATGGGGTGCAGTGTCGTCTCCCTCCCCGAATGCTGCCCCAACACCTCGGGCTCTTTTTCAGTTGGAGCTGCTGCCCTTTGCAAGCTGCTGTCACCTGGCCACTTTCAGAATGATGTTTCAAAACTATTGCCCCAGCCATCAGGATGAAAGTATAGTGTCGAGTTCAGAAAGGAAATGAGAGCCCTTTTCTTGACAATGACAGGGACCAGTGAGGTGGGCGATCCTGTTTGCTCTGTGCATTTCTTGTGAGGTTCTTGCCCTTCTCAGTGATGACTGTCACCATTATTCACAGCAGCTCCTGTTTCCTTTGTGTGGTTGCTCAAGGCACTCATGGAATTTGGGGATCTAGTGCCCTAGCTTGGAGCACTGCGTGCATACCTGGGGGAGGGACACTGCTAAGGGAAAAGCTGAAAGCCCTGGGCTGCTATGAAGGACAGACTCTCCATGGAGATTTTCCCCTTCTAGAGCAGTGGTGGTGAACCCACAACACACATGCCATGGCTGTTATCAGGGAATGCTCTGAAAGGCTTGCCACCCCTGCTCTAGGATATGTGGTGAGGAAGCAGGTGGGTGTGGTGGCTGAGTCCTGGGAGAACAGAGGACGGGCTCTCGATGGCCTCCTTGTGGCAGTGAGTTCTGTCCTGGGCTGGGAAAGGTATCATTTTGGTCACATTAGAGCCCTGGGACTGAGCCCAGGCACCCTCAGTAGTCCCAGGAGAAAGCCTGATTGATTCTCTCCAGCCCAAGGTTCTTGAAAGTATTCAGGACACTGGTCCCCTGAAAGCCCCTTGCATCTGTAAGGCCGTGGGGCAGCATGGAGTCATTAATGTTCTGATTCTTGGGCCAGGCCATCCACACACCACCTGGGCCTTACGGATCAGCAAGTCGGGCACGGAGCATGGCTTCTGAGCCCATGGCTTGGGATGGTGCCATAAGACAGGCTCGCCTTGGGCAGATCACCTTCCTGGTCGGAGACCTGCTTCTTCATCTGTAAATGGAGGTCATTTCGGGCTTGGGGGCTTTGGATCAGATTAAAAGACAAGGAAAGTGCTTTGCAAATTGCTGTTTTGCACTTGCTGAGATGAGTGATATGAGTACAGATAGTTTTTTTTTTTTTTTTTTTTTTTTTTTTTTTTAACTGTCTTTCACTGCAGGACTTACTATTAAACTAAATCACGTGGTTTTGGAAATCTAGTCACGCGCATGTGAGGGTGTTCCCTAGGTCTTTCTGACAGGATTGCTGGGATGGAGACGGTGAGGGCACGTGAGAGAAGACAGAAGCCACAGAGTGCCCGAAGGAGCCTGCATCTGGCCATGGGCGGGGAGCTTCGCATGAATCTTGTGTCAAGCCTCGGGATCCCTCACACGTAGGGAGGCTCCCCTTCTGCATATACAGACGAGGAAGCATGCTCGGGACAGATTCAGCAGCCTGGCCCAATCACACTGCTGTCCCCGAACATGAGGACTTGATACTGGGCTGGTGTGCCCTTCTCATGGGGCCCTGGAGTCTCCTGGAGACTAGTTTCTGAGGGCCGGTCCACACTGTATCCCAGTATAAGCCGGAGCCTCTTATGAGTGTGAAGGACAAAGGAAGAGGTAGTATCGACAAAGCACCCCAGTGCTGTTCAGTGATTTTTAGGTACCAGGAGCTAAAGGGTGAATCAACCACACTGTCCTGTGCTCTGGGCCCTGCAGAGAGTGTTGGTTCCTTTCTGTCTTCACTCTCCTCCCTTGATCGCCTGCGCTGTAGATTTGAGCAAAGCCTTTTGCTTATTTGTGTTCTTGTAAACCAGGTATTGTTTTGTGTTCCTATATTTTTAATTTACGTTAATGTGATAAGGACTTCATTCATCTCCCGGGTTCTCGCTCAGCACTTCGTTTTCGAGATCAGGCGGTGTGGCTGGTGTGGCTTAGCCCCTGCTTCTAGCAGCTGCAGAACGGTCCCTGCCAGGATCTCAGGAATAAGTTCCCCAGAGAGGGGCACTCTGGTTTCCAACCCCCTGCTGCTACAAACAGTGCTGCAGCAGACATCTTTGTGTGTCTCCTACTGGGCCTGTGTGGGAATTGTTGTAGACTGACTGCCTGCCCACAAGAAGGGCATGTGCACTTTTAACTTCACTGAGTAGGCCTGCACTTGGTTCCCCATGCTCTGGCACGAGCATGGTGCTTGTGTCCTGGCAGGGCCTCTGAAAATAGGGGCAGAACTTTCTGTGTTTTTGCCAAGATGGTGAGTATAGGCATCACTTGTGTTTTGATTTTTATCCCATTTTTTTGTTTTTGTTTTTTTAATGTATTTGATACAGGGTCTTGCTACTTGGCTCAGACTCACAGTGATCCTCCTGGCGCGGCCTCCTAGTGCTGGGATTATAGGCATGTGCCACCATATCCAGACTTGGCATGACCAGGGTTGAGGCTGGCTTTGATTTCATTTCTTTGATGTTAATTTTTTTTTGTATTTTTAGGAAAGGGTCTATAGGGTGTTCAGGATCTCACTACTAGATCAGACTAGTAGTGATCTGCCTGTTTACAGCCTCCCAAGAGCTGAGATTACAGGCAGCACCACCATGCCCAATCTCAGTTGCCCTCTCAGTGTGCCTCAGGAGCAGGGCTGGCACGGCAGGCCCAAGGGTAGAACCCCTGGCCCCTGAGCCTGCTTGTAGGCACTTTAATCCACTGGACTGCCCTCTTTGATGTTAAATAAATTTGAGTAGCTACATAAATATGTTGGCCTTTTGGTTTTCTCTCTGATGAATTACTTCTCCATAACCTTTGTCCATTTGTCAAGGAGGGTTCCTGATATTTTCTCATATACTAGAAGGAGTTCCTTGTGAATTCTGAATATTAATTGCTTGTTTCCATTAGACAAGCATCTCCTCCTAAGCATCGGTTAATTCTAGGATTATCAGACTCATGGCTTTTACCTCAGAAGTGTGGGCCTCTTTCCTGCTATCTGAGCACAGAGCTGTCCCTCTTCATCTTGCCCTACTGCATCCTGGAGGCAGAGGCCAGGAAGGCTGCTGAGGCCCTTGCTTCTCCTAGCAGAAGGTGTGATGTTATAAATCCCGGGCTGAGCCGAAGATCATTTTCTTTGCTTTCCTTCAGAGGACCCCATAAGGCAACAGGAAGGCAATTAAGCAGAGAGGGCTTTAATTAAATTTTCCATTTTTAATTTTTCTGAACTTCAGGGGTGCTCATCCCTCACACCACAGAGGCCATGATTAATGAGTAAAGGTGTCCCCCAGGAGCTCAGAACGTGGACAGTTGGGATGCAAGTGTTCAGCCCCTGAGTTGTCCCCTTCTAATAACCTGTGGTGTCAGGTGCACAGGCACCCGCGAGGCTTGGAGTCCGTCAGCAAGCTCAGAGCGCGGCCTGTGGGTTGTGGCGATGGTGCAGCTGCCTGGCCTCAGAGGGCCCCTCTCCAGGAGCAAGGGTGGCAAGAATCCAGCCAAGAGAAGCTTCACACTATAGCTTGGCCTGCTTTCCTGGCTGTTCCTGTGCACAGCAGGACACTGTCCTAGAATATCACAGTGAGGAGGAGTTCAAGCGTCACTCCTTGTACTAAGGGTCTTGCTTCATCGAGACAGACCCTGAGTACAGAAGCAGGAGATGGGATATGGCCTCACCTGTGCAACTGAAGATTCAGAAAACCCTGAGCTTACAGACATGTCGTCCTGGAATAGAACTAAGCTCTAAAAGGCATTAATTAATAATTACATAAATTAATAATAGCATTTGTCACTGTGGTTAGCATTTAAATAAGATCTATTCAAAACAGTGAGATCTTGACAGATTTTTGACCCAATCAGAGATTAGAGAAGGTTCTAGAAAAAATGGGCAGAGGTCTACAGCCACCTTAACCTAGCAGAGAGGGGAGAACTTGTTGAGTGAATGGATGGGGGAAGCCTGGGCTTCGATGCAGAGCTTGCTGTGTCCTCACAGCCTTCTGCCTCCCAGTCCAGGAAAGCCTGCCAGTAAGCTGCTAAATCCTGGGGAGGGAGGGAAAAGAAGGTCCCTGCCTCTGCCCATCTCAAAGCTAAGCACTGGTCTACTGATGCACTCACCTCTGCCCACCTCCCCTGCTTTGAACTTGATCACTGGTCCTCAAGAAGGGAAAGTGCACAGGAAGAAAGGGTGAAGGCCACGTTAATCATGCTGAAACGCAGCGTGTCTTCCTGAGCCCTGATGGCTGAGACTTATGCATGCTGATTCCATCCGCTGCTTAACGCAGGGGTGACAGGCTGCAATTGAAGAGGCTTCAGCAGGTTAAGTGCTGCAGACCCTTGCCCGGCTCTTAAGCCTCTCAGAAACCTGTGCCACTGGCTGGTAATGTGGTGGGGGTGTTTGGAGAGACTCCTGGCCCCGCCAGTGGCAGGAACGGTTCTCGGCTAAAAAAAGATTTCATTCTCAGCTAGAATGTGGCCTGCTCTTTTGTTGTCTGGGGAGTTGAGCCTGTTCAGAGAGAAAGGGGTGGGGCAGAGATTCGACAAAGAAAGAACAGCAGGCAAGAAAGGCTCTGTGCCCCTGCACAAGCCCAAGCCCCTCCATGGAGCTTCCTGCTTGCTGGAATTGGGCAGAACAGAGGGAGACAACTACTATGTTTTGCTCTTTACTACCAGGTATTTCCTTCCTGAATTGACTGATTCCACCCCTCAGTGAGGCAGATGTGGTTAGCCCCATTTTGCAGGTGGGGAAATTGGGCTGATGAACTTGTGCAGCACTGCAACAACAACTTTGATGATGATAAAAGCTAATATTAATATAACAGGCCCTGCTTCAAGCCCCTCGTGTCTCCTGCACTAACCCGTTGACCACCACAGTAACCCTGCAGCATAGGTGCTAGCAGGACTCATTTCCAAATGAGGGACATAAGGCATAGAAGGTTAATGAGCTCATCCTTAGCTATTAAGTGGCAATGCTAGGACCTGAAGGAAGTGTTGGCTCCAAAGCTTGTGATTTCAGCACCAGGGGAGACGTGGGAGAGCAGGGCTGCTTCGCTAAAGACACGTCTGCCTTTATAGCTGTGCCCTGCTGGCCCCCTCCTTGGAAGGAGCCAGGCCTTGTGTGCAGTGGCAGGTGGCCGTGGACTGAGTGCTGGCCAGCCATGTGCACAGATAGTTAGGGGTGGCTGTGTACTGGGTGCTGGGGAGGGGGCACAGTACTCTTTGTTCCATCTTGCTGTGTATTTCATTCTGTCTCCCATTGGGGTGGGTAGAAAGGGAAGCTCTGAGAGGTCAGATGCACTACATTCTGAGGCTCGGGTCACTTTCAAAGCAGGCAATATCCCTTGCCAGCCCATTTCATTAAATGCATCAGACGTTCCCAAGAGTACTGATCTGTTGACTTCATAGTGACTTGGCCAACAGTGAGCCGCCATCATTGCCCACCATGTGCTGGGGGCAAGCAGTGAGACCAGCACCCTGCCCCAGGAGTCCCACCGCGTGACAGGCTCCTGCTGGCGGCCTTGTGCCCCTGCCCCTTCAGACCAGGCAGGATTTTGCTTTCATCAGTGCCATGTAACACTTCTGATTCAAGAGACAGCAGCTCCCACATGCTTTAGTGAGGTCTCCTTGTGACCAGGGGCTATTCCTCCTTCTGCTAGCATGATACAGAGGAGGATTAGGGCTCTTGAGCCTCAGAAATATCAGACCTCCCGAAAGGGAAGATCAATACCATCGAAATTGTCCTGCGCTTTTGAAGACTGCAAGGAAGCAGTTGTTTTTCATGGTGATTTTATTTTTATTTTTGGTTAAAGCAGGTCATTTGGATGTCACATTTGTTCTGTCCTTTTGTTTTCTTCTAATAATTTGGATTTAAATGATGACAAAATTGCCCTATTTTTAGTTGTCACAGCAGGCGAACAACACAGTGGATCAGTGTAACTTGAGTTATGCCTCAAGCCCCCACGCACAAGGCCGCGAAAACTGTATGTGTGCATACACACGGGCACACACGAACTCACAAGTAGCTGTTGACAAAACGATGGCAACACTTCCATTGCACGTAATCAATAACAGATGTGACCGGGGAAGGCCGAATGTGTGTTAGATCCTGGCAGGAAGAATAGAAGTTTCAAGCAATTATTTTCTTAGACTCTCCCGGAGAGGGAGAAGTGAAACAAAAAAGAAGGAGCAGACGGAGGAATGAAAATAAATCCGCACCATGCTGGGCGAGCTTCTTCCGGTGGGATGGGTGGGATGGCTGGCAGAGCCCACAGGGTTCCTAGCTGCACCTCCTGCAGAGGTCAGGAACCACCAGCGCCCCCTGGGCAGGGTCACTGTGACAGATGTCCTCAGAGTCTTCCCAATTTTGCCATGTGAGTCACGCCTGTTTCCTGGTTTTTATGAAGAGGTAGGGGCCAGAAACTTGTAGAGAAGTTCCTCCTACACGAGCCAGCCAATTGGGAACAGAATCGGAATGGGAACCCAGGTTTGAAATTTCCGAGTTTACTTTTTGCGTCCTGTTGTTCTTTTTTGCCCTGAGCAATGTGCACGCCATCATTTGTTACCACTTACTGAGGAAGTGGGTTCTGAGCTGTAATCCCGCACCTCTGGCAGAGCTGTGGGATGAATAGGGGGCTTTCTCCAGTGCCTTGCGCTGCTCACCCGCTCATCCATCCATTCATCAGTCGCTTGCTATGATGTGGTTGCTCTGCATTTGAATTTGTGTCCACGGCTGGTTATTCTTCCAGGCCTAGATAGCATAGAGCTCCTTTCCTGTAAGCCCCTGCAGTGCCAATGGTGAAGGAGGAGATGCGACGCAGGGGTGCAGCACAAGGGAGGGAAGCTTATGGGCTGGTGTCAGGGCCCCAATAATCAAGGCCTGTGGGTCCCATTACCCTTAGAAAGCCTATCTTAATCCCTTTTCTAATTGCTGGCATAAAATGACACCCTCAAATTAAAAGAGGAGGGCTTTATTTCGGCTTATGATTTGCAGAGGCGTCAGTTCGTAGGCAGCATAGCGCAGTAGAAAGCCTAGGTGGGGACAAGCGCTCCCTTGTGGCATCTGGGAAGCAGGGTGGGAAGGAGGAGCTGGGGGCCAGCTGATTGCCTCTTTTGACCAGACCCTGCCTCCTGTCTGCAAGTCCCCAGACAATGGTGAGCGGTCACCTTCCAGAGCCCCACCTAGGGGCCAGGAGGCTTTGGGGACTTCCAGTCAGAGATTGTCACAAGCCCATGAATTGCTCCTGAGCATAGAGTTGGTCACAGCATGAGAAGAATGAGACTGTAGTGGGCTCAGGCCCCATCTGGCTTACTCCAGGGCATCCCCTTGTCCAGGGTATGTGGTCAGCACAGGGTGCTGGCTGCTTCCCCTGTTGGGCCTCTGCCAGCCCTGCCCGCCGTGTACTGCACATTGCCTAAGGAACACCACTCACCTACAAAGCCCGAGCCCCTTGCGGGGTGGCCAGGGCTGGGGCAGAATCACTGCACTTCCTCGCCGCTACCCCATGCCCTCCCTGGAGACCCCGTGCTGCATAAGGCTGGGAGCAGCGCTGGAAGGAGGTCCAGCTGCAGGGCTGACCGTGAAATGAACACAAGATTATGTATTGTGTTTAAGAATTAAACAAGTAATGTAGAGAATCCTATGGGGTAGCCATTAGCTTTCTGAGGCCCTCGGCCACTTGATGTGGGCCATTCCAGATGGAGAAGTTTTGTAAGTGTAAACTCACACCACATTTTGAAAACTAGCCTCCTTTAGAAGATGTGATATAGTTCACCTTGTTTTTATATATGAAAGTGTATGACTTATCTATACATATAATATGTAATTCTGGATTGTTTACATTTTGAAATAATATTTTAGATGCACTTGGTTAAGTAAAATCTCTTACTAAAATTTCTTTTAACTGTGTGCACACGTGCATGAAGTTCTGAGGAGCACACCCAGGGCCTCACAGGTGGCAGGCCAGCATTCCACCTCGGACAACGCATCCAGCCTGTATTTGTCCTTTTATAAACGTGGCTACAACAACATTTTAGTGGTCAGCGTGGCGTGGCTTGTGGTAAATTCTCTTAGCACCGATCTGTGCTGGGATCTGCAGGCTGCCACTCGGCCCAAGCCTGCTCCCTGGCCCTCCGTCGCATGCCCGTGTGCTAAGGGGAGTCCTTAGGCTTTAAATTGTGGGGGAAGTGAGGAAGAATGTTTTGGGATGTGTGAAAGTCATAAGAAATTAAAATTGCAGTGTCCATAAATACATTTTTACTGGAGAGCAGCCACGCCTGACTGTTTACCTGTTACGTCTCCCAGTTTTGTGCTGCAGTGTCTGAGTCCGAGGCCCGCGGCAGTGACAGTGTATAGCCTCCGCTCTCTGGGGCCCCAGGAGCCCCACCTGTTTGCCGTGGCCTGCTGGGCCCTTCACCCCAAAGTGCCTGCCCTTCTGTCTTGTGGTCCAGCCTTCCCACACTCTTAGGGCGGAGCCCAAGCTCGCTTTCTTCAGAAAAATGGCCCGTAATCACCTGTGTCCACGCTGTTGGCATGTGCCTGGGGAGCTACTAGACCCTGGTGCACTCATTTGCAAAACAGGAATGTGGGATGTCCACCCATGGAGCTGGTGGGGCGGGGAGTGTGGTGGGGACTGAACCTGGGGTTTGTGAGGAGCTGTGTCCTTAGTCGTTTGTATCTCTCTCTCTCTTTTCATCTTCCTTACTTTTTTTCTTTTCTTTTGTTTTTACACAGGGTCTTGCAAAGTGATCTTCCTGCTTAGCTTCCCAGAGTGCTAGTCTGCCAGATAAGGGCCCCCATACCCCCTACCTGGCGTCATTCTCATCCCTGGGGACCTGCAAAATATCTCCCTCCTGAGCCCTCCCTCTGCCTGGGAAGTACTTGAGAAATGCTTGTAGCACAAGTGTACCAATCCCACTTTGGTCCTACCAGTGGCATCCAACCACACATTTTCTGTTTGCCTGCCATGCACTGCCCTGGTCCCCGCCACTGCCTTCTCCTGTTAGGGTTACTGTGTTCCATATCTTCCCACCATCATGCTGCTCCTTCCATTTGGCGGCACACGACAACACCTCCCTGGGAGGGGTGCTCCCTGATTCACAGTGCGTGCCCATATCTGTGGTGTTAATGTCCCCACCATAGCCACTGATGGCTGCTAGTGTGTCACCAGGTAGGAGATATGAGGGGACTCAGAACCAGACACAGGAGTGGGGCAAACGGCTGCTGCTTCTTGCTGCAGGCACCTCTGCCTGTGACCTTGCAGTAGGTGCTCCTGCGCTCTCCTGCCCTTCCCGTTGTGGGCTCTGCTGCCTGCATGGGCACCCGGGGCCCCTCTCTCTGCACCACCTCTTCCTCCCTGCAGGCCTTCCTCCAGCGACAGTGGGGTCCCTTGGTTTGGGCTCTGTGAGTCCTCCTCCTCTCCCTCTGCACCCTTTACTGTTGCTAACCTGCAGAGTAACTCCTCACAGAGCCAGTAATTCCTGTTTCCTACATCTATGTAAGCTCCAAAGGGCAGTGATGGCCGTAACTGTCATACCCATTATGGTGTCTTCAGCCCTGGCACAAAGCTTGAGAACAGCAATCTTGGTGTAGTCGATGGAAGCTACAGTGGAGTGGTCAGCAGGGCCACAGGGGCCACCCTCTGCAGGTGTTGGGCTTCTGCCCCTGGCAGTATTTAAACAACCAGGGTCTTGTTTGTTTTAAAATCCCACAATGCAGAACATGAGATCACGTGTAACACAGTAGCTACAGGAATGCTGAGCTGGGGACTGTGGGCTGTGCTGGACGTTGATGTGGAAGAGCTGCCAGCTGCGGCACCCATCACCCCATGCCACACAGACCCCACTCAGTTTTGTAGGAACATGATTATCACACCGGAGGTACCTTGTCTATTGTGTGTGGGTATGCATGTGTGTGGGGGGGCAGATATGGTGATTTAAATCACAACTCAAAGCCTCTTGGTGGACTACAACTTTAGGGTTAGATGTTGAAGGACAATTTCTTATCCCTACTTTGCTAAACCTGTATAATTAGATATGTTTTCACCAGTGTCTGCGAAGCCTTCCCATATGGATTATCAGGTAAATGCCTCTTTAAGAGGATTTGGAAATACGTCTTCCAGTGATGCTCGTTTTCCTCTTAAAAACACACTAAATTTTAAAGAAAAAGCAATATATCTATTGTATTGAAAATGCTTCTAGCTGTGTAATTTTGAATATCTCTATTAAATCCACCTAGAAGAGAGATTTACAAAATGATAAATTAGAGACTTTTTAAAGCAAAATATAGACAACAATGAGGGTGAGACCTGAAAGGTAAGAAGCCCTCACTCAGGCATTGATAGGTGTCTGCTTGTCCTTGCAGTGTGGTCCAAGCTTTAGGCTGCTCTTGTCTGAGGCACAGGGATTACAGTACTTGAAGGAGGAGTTCCTGGATTAAGTGAGATAGTGTACAACCTGCCAGGCAGCCAGTGTCTAATAAGTGCTTGTCGTTTTTGTTGCCATTGTTATTTACGCTTTAGTGCAGTTCATTGCCTACTGGTAAATTGGCCTCATTCAGATTTTAGCATGTCTTTCCCACACCTATGAGGACTTTTGATAGATCTGGAAGCACCAAATTTGAAACCATTCCTGGAGATAATGAAGCAAAGAGAGCCACACTTAGGCAGAGAAAAGTGGGAGTTTGGAGGAAGGAGGAGGAGAGCGGTGGCAAGAGAAACAGGATCGGGAGTCAGGGTCAGTGTGCTGAGGCACAGGAAGGGGACAGGTTTAAGGCCATGGAAACCATCTGCTGCAGGTGCCCAGCCAGGGTGGGTGCTGGCCTGGCAGCTGGGAACGTGTGGCTAGCAAGCAGTTTTGGTGCCAGGAGCTAAGATGATGCGTCCTTTTGTTTCTTGGGTGGTGCTTGGAAAATACTTGGTCACATAGGTGAGAGTCACCCAGAGGACTCTCGCCGTCCAGTCAGCAGCGTGATCTTCCATCTCTGGGGACGCGGTGGCTGTCAGAAGGTGGGAACCTGCAGTTCAGGCCGTTGAACTTGAAGATGAGTGAGCAGGCCCAGCAGACCCCTTCAGCTTCTGGATTGTTTGCATGGAAGCGAAGGCCTGGGCATTTCATGGAACAACAGAGACAGGAGGCCCGGACTGTGCTGGCTGTCACAGATGAGGGTGTGAGAACGAAATGGCCAGCCATGTTCCACAAACATAAGGTGGACAGAACAGTTCTTTTAAAAAGTGCATGTATGGGACAATATGCAGAGATGTCAGAGATTTACTGATAACCTTGGCCCTGGGCTTTATTTTGTCCGAACTATGTATAATAATTCACCTGAGCAGAACCTGCCGTGGCCGAGTGCTGTGCCTCAGCTTCATGCGCACTGCCCCATTTAGCCTCATGCCAGCTGTGGGGTGTGCCTTTCCCTCACTTTTCAGGCCAGGAATACAAGTGTGAGTTTCATAGGAAAGTGGCACAAGGTGGCACAGCTGTAGGAGTGCAGCTGCCACCAAGCTGCGGTTAGGCCGACTCCACACCCGTGCCTACTGCATCACAAGCTGTCTGATGAGAAGTTACGCTTTCCAAATTCTTACTTTTCTGCCTTTAGGTTAGGGGTAGAAAGCACACATCAGGATGTGTCTCGGACTCAGATGCCTGCAGGAACCAGGCAGGTGCAGCAAAGGACCTGGGTGGGTGGGGATGCAGCCAAGGGTCCCACGGTGGCCTTTCTTGGGGACAGTTTTCTCTGGCTCTGCTTACTGTGGAAAAAAGGAATATGAGTGTTGTGTTCCTGTGCCACTTGTTATCCCAAGAGAAACTGGGAATCCAGATTATGTGAAATTTTACAATCTTGATGTATTTGTCAGTTAATTTGGTGAAAAGAAAAAAAAGTAGCCCAAAGTTTTAGTTGGAAGCAGTACGTTTTGGTGTCCCACTGCCTGTGATGGTGATGGTGGTTAGCACTGAACATTGCAGGAGAACTTGAGAGAATTTTTAAAAATATTCTTGCCATAAGAAATGATAAATAGGGCTGGCCGGATTTGGTTAGGCAGATGGGGGAGGCTGGGGGTTCAATCCCTGGCATGCCATGCCAACCCCACCCCCAGGGCATGCTGAGATGGCAGCTGAGACTGGGCATCTGTAATCCCAGCACTTGGGAGGCTGAAACCAGGAGAAACAGTCTGATCTGTGTAGTGTAGGCCCTGTACTGAATACATAAAAATGATAAAAGAAATGATAAACATGTGAGGTAATGGGTATTCCAAATACCCTGTTTTGACTCTTACACAACTCATACTTGTATTGAGACTTGATACAAGCACATATATATATACATATCCAATTATCTGTCCATTAAAACAAAATTCACAACTAAAAACAGAAATAAAATTTAGAAACAGACAAAAAAGGAGAGCTGCACAAGCTCAAAGGACAGGTGGTGCTGCACCCCACTACCTAGATCAGTGCCCCGCTGCCTGGGGCCCCTCGCCCTTTTGCTGAGTCCCCAGCAGAAGTGCCGCCCTCCTAGGAATGCTGCTCTAGCTCACATCTTGGAGCTCTTGTGCCCCCCTAAAAGTTCCTTGGAACAAGAAGATGGGGTACACCAGCAATCAGTCTAATAATAGCAGCTAAACCTCACCAGCTACGAGGTCTGTGCTGTTTTACCTCCATTGCTTTATTTAATCCTCCAGCATTCCCTTGGAACATTATTTTCTCTGTCTCTCTTTCAGTCTTTCTGTCTCTCTCCCCCTCCCACCATCCCTCTCCCTCTTCCTCCCTCATTCCTCCCTCCTCCTTTCTTCTTCTCTCTCCTTCATTCCTCTCTCTCCTTGGTGAGAGAGTATATTCATAGAACTTGAGAGACTTAGCCAACATCACAGAATTATGAAACAGCAGAGCAGGACCTGAATCCAGGTCTGTCCAGCTTCTAAGTCACGATCTTAACCTTTGCACTGAACAGTCTCGGGGGCTATATAAGTGTCAGAGAACTGCCCTGGGCGTGGCTTTGTTCAGTGCCCATTGTTTGTCAGGAATGGCAGTTGGAGAAGGGAACTTGCTCTGAAAATGAACACCTTGCCTGGAAAAGCATCAGTCTTTAGAGTAAAGTGCTTTGTGTATCATAAAACCTTCAATTTAGCTCCATTATATTTTAGGTCCGTGAGGGATGGATTGCAGCTCTGCCTTCCTGCTGATTAGAGCATCCTATTTACGTGTGTACGGCACCTATTAGACGGCGTGCTCTGCAGAATTAGCTCCCTGATGAGCAGGTATTGCTCCCCCTCTGCTGACACGCAGCAGCTGTCTGAGCTCATTGTGTTCAAGCCTTTGCACCTGAAATGGGATGCCATGGGAGACGGTGCGAAATGCAGCAACTGTGTGTCTTGCCTCCAAGCTCAGGGCTGCGGGGCTGCTTCCTGCTGATTGTGCTGTCCTTGCTGCTTCTCAGGTGAAGGCAGACAAGCCACTTAATCAGCCTGGGCCGCATCTGTCACCAGTGAAGTGGGAATGATTCTTTTCCTGTGTTAGACCTGGTCCAGGAGGTCTCTTGGCACTGTCTGACTTTGCTCCAACTTCTGACAGTCTGTGACTATGTGCTAAGTATCTACAAGCTGAGGGCCTTGTATCTAGACCAGGCTTATGAGTAAATGTGTGTGGCAACCGCAGCCCAGGGTTTATTTCCTGTGCTTCCAGCCACTTGCCCTGACACTGCCTAATGGTCTTTTCCCTTCCCCTTTGTCTTGAATTGCCATTTCCAGTGTGTGTCAAATCCCAAGGTCCCCATATCCTTGTGGACATCTTCCCATCCATCCCACTATCTTCTCATCTGTCCCACACTGTTAAGGACATAGCTGCTATCTCGAAGGGCATCTGTCCCTTCTTTCAAAGTAGTCCCTTTATGCCTGTCAGGGCTGCAGTGGAGAGACTGTAGATTTGAAAGGGTGACTGGAGTCTCTTGAGGGGACTGCGCAGAAGTGTGGGCAAGGTAGGAAGTGACAGGTGGAGACTCAGCACTGAAAAGTCTTCACTGCCCCAGGGTAAGGGGCGGATGCACACAGGACACAGAGAAGGGCCCCCCATAAGGGTCTACTGCAGGGCCTGCAACTGATGACAGCTGGGCTAGACCCCAGCTTTAACAGTGTCACAGACAGTGCAGCAAGGGTGCGACCCAGCCCACAGAGGCCTGAATTTGAGGCTTGGTGTACATGAATGATGCGAACCTACAGATCCAGTGCGGGTTACATCTACTGCAGTAGGCAGTGAGGGTCCTTTTCAGCTGTAGAACCCCGAGGCTGAGGAGTGAGCGTTGAGGCCACACCTCCCAGTTTCTTCCCAAGGGTGGTGCTGATGCCGTGTCTTGTCATGTCTGGTTCCACCCATTGCTCTGAACGTCCAGTACAATTACCTTGAAGAGCTTCTGAGTCTGACATCCAGACTCTGGGATTGTCCCAGAGCTTGGTACACTGTAGGGAGGCCAGGCATTGGATAGGCACCATCCCATAGGTAGCAGGCCAGTAACGGGCCTGCGGAACTGAGATCCAGGGGTACTAGAAGGAGTTGCAAGAGATCAGGTAGGGTTGGAGTTGTGTTTTTTTGTGGGGCATGATGGGTTTCAAATTCCTACAATGTATTCTGCATTGTAGATGTTAAGGGTTAAATTTAAGTAATTCTCCTTACTAGGATGACAATATTCCAGTAATAAGGAAAAGTCTCTATTCTAGCCTGTTCATTCTTGCATTCTTAGAAGAGATGGGCATTCACAAGGCTAAAACTCTGCCCGTCCACATGATAGACACAGGCATCCAGCCAATGGCTGGCACTGGACTTTGTGTTTGCGGTGCAGGTGGTTCTGGCTGCATGTGTGCCATGGACTGCTGTCCCATGGGGAAAGCTGTATGGTTGGCATGACAGCTCTGCACGCCCCTTGGTGACTCCACTGACTACACACTTGGCCAGGGACAAACTCCTCTTGCAGCAGAGAGCGAGTGAGCCTCTGTGTCCACTCACACAGTCTTTCTGCTCCATTGCAGAAGTTGTTAGGATGTTTTGGAAAATGTTCTAAAACTTACACATTGCACCAGGACTTTCTGAAAATGGTTTAATAGTCATTCATTGTCCAGCCCAGGGTGAGAAGCTGGGGTTCACACATGGGGAGACATCACTCCCCTACCCTGTGCCCAGTAGCAGTAACAGAGAAGTCTGGTGCATAAATCAATTGTTATAGAGTGGACGGTGCAAAATCAGCCAGCTGGACAGAGTCCAGTGGGGCTCCCTGAGAAGCAGGCTCTCTAAGAGCGGGACTAGGGGAGGGAGAGTTTTAGGTGCTCAGAAACACTTGATGATGATGATGGTGATGATGATTTTTATGGAGGTGAGGAGATCCTGTATAGATCTCAAAAGTCTGATCTGCAGCCTTCCTGTTGCCTAGGGAGCTGCCCTGCTTTTCTCCACACCTTGCTCCTCCCACTCACACACCCCAGGGCCTCAGCATCCCCAGAAGACGTGCACCTTTTGCCTTTTTATGATATCTGGTTTTCTTTATCTTTTAGTACAGGAAATTACAAAGTATATGTCCACTGTTGTCCATATCTGGTCATTAGATTTCAAGCCCAAATCCTAGACATGATATTATTTCAACTGTAGATATGTTAAGACATTAACATATTTAGAACATCAAGATTTTTCTAGCCTTCCTCGGAGTGGGGGGTTATGACTGAGTAAAACAGTGGTCATGTGCAGGTAAGTAGCACAGGTGCTTAGTAGCACCAGCGGTCCGGTCAAGAGTCACATTTCTCAATCATTATAGAGGGTTTATACCCCATTAGTTTCAATAATATATTTATTTTTATTCCAAAAAAAAGAAAAGAAAATAATACAGTCTCAGTTACTTTTCTGTCCTTGCTGGGACAAAATACCTGACACACAGAATTAAGGAAAGAAAGGTTTATTTAGCTTACAGTTAGTGGCAGATTCAGACCATACTGGGCTGGCTCCAAATAAGAGTGGCACAGGGCAGAGAGCAGCCATTCATAGTGGCAGAAAACAGCAAAGAACCAATGGAGGAGCAGCTTCTGTAGCAGCTAGCGAGCCTCTCCCCTCCTTATGTTTGTATGTAGATTATCTGCCCCAGGGTGGGTGTAGCACTCACACCCGTAAGGGGAGGAACAATTAATCACAAACTCCAGAAACTGTCCCATGACTGCATTAGGCTTTGGGGGATAACTAGACACAAACTGTAACATTCTTCCCTTGGTCCTCCAAAGACTCATACACATCCCTTTATGTAAAAGACATTCTAGTCCATCTCTAAGAGTTGCCAAAGTCCTAACAGTTTCAACACTGTTGAATTCAAGTCCCCAGTCTCCTCCAAGACCTAAAGCAAACTCCTAGCTGTAAGCCCCTGTACAAATGAAAAGTTAAACACTTCTAACACTTAATGGCACAAGAAAAATATTAGCATTCCAAAAGGTACAAACAGCAGGATTGGGGCCAAAGCAAGTGCAAAATCCATCAGAGCAAATACTAAGTCTTGTAGTTCCATGTAGAACATTCGAAGCAATCTGTGGCAAATTGTGAGCTCCATGTGGCTCTGCCTCGATGTCACCCTTGCTGGTTGTAGCTTTCTGGCTTCTCTCAGGCCTGCTTTGCTCCCTCCTTGCAGCTTGCCTCAGATGACCCACATTTTTTACTTTTCCAAACTTCTGCGGTTTCCACTGCATTGTAGGCTTCTTATTCATAGCTTCACACACTGCCTGGCCTCCCTGGCCTTGTTTTGAAATCTAGGTGGAAGCGTTCTTAACCTCCTTACTCTCTTGTGGCTAAAATTTGTTTGGTACAGGGTCCCACTACACAGCTGGTACTCATAGTGTTCCTCCTGTTTTCAACCTCCTGAGTGCTGAGATTAGAAGTGTACACCACCATGCTTGGTCTTGGTGGCTGGCTCAGTGTACCTGGAGACTGGGCCAGTGCAGCATGAGGTGCCAGGGATCAAAACCCGGTCCTGCACTTGCCTAAACAGGAACTTAGTCTGCTGAGCTATCTTGCCAGTCCTTAATGTCAACACTCTTGCTTTGTGCATGTACCTGGAACTAATGCTATGTGTATGATGTCCGCTGGAGGAGTGGCTAGACTTCTTTCTTTCTTGGCTGTAGGAGTCAAGTGCCTGGATCACGGAGCACTTTGACTCTTATTCTGAGGAACAAATTCTCTATGGGTGCCACCATTCTGGAACGTGATACGGCTGCTACCTCCATTTTGGAACATGGCGTTTTGTGGCTTTTTCCTCAGAGCAAAGTCCCTCACCCTTGTAGTTCTGAGGCTGAAAAGAATAGAGACCTGCTATCTCCTGTAATGCCCTCAGGCCATCCTTTTCATTCTCTTGTTCTTGCCCAGCAGTGGAGATCCTCTAAGCTCTATCTTTGCATGCCATGGCTTTCGTGGCACTTCCTTTTCGGCCCAACTCGCAACATTATAAATCATCCTGTTGGGTCCTTTGCTCTTGATTCTCAACATAAATCTGACTAAAATCTGCCAACCACAGCCATGCCACTGCCTCAACACGACCGCATTGAAATTTCTTTTGAAAGATTTGTCAGTCTACAATGTTTAATCTCAGTTTCAGGCAGTCTCTGGACATCAGCAAAATGTAGACAGACTTTCTGCCAAGCCGTAGCTTACATCATCTGGAGTCCAATAGTCAATGCAGTCCTTCTTCCCAGCAGAAACCTCCCCAGCCTGGTCTTTACAAGCAGGATTTCTATCAGCCTTCTGGTCTTCTGAGCTCTGACCAGGATCTCCTGTGTGGAACAGCCAAAGGCATTCTAGGGCTTCTCTTATAGGCCACATCTCTGAACCTTTCTAATCCCTTCCCATAAGCCATTCCCAAAGACTTGTAATCCACATGGTCACAGAAGCAACTATACTTCTAGGTACCAGATCCTTTCTCAGTTACTTTTCTTTCATTGCTGAGACAAAATACCTGATACCCAGAATTAAGGAAAGAAAGGTTTATTTAGCTCACAGGTCCTGGAGATTTCAGCCATATCAGCTGGCTCCAACACAGCATGGCACATGGCAGAGGGTGACAGAAAACAGCAAAGAGAGGGCCGGCAAGATAGTTCAGTGGCAAGTGCAGAGGCCAGGGTTCAATTCCGGGCACTGCATGCTGTGCTGCTGAGCTGGTGATGGAGTTCAGGTGAGGTGACGCGCCCCTGTAATCCCAGCAGTGGGGAAGCAGAAAACAGGAGGTTCACTAGTAGTCCCAGCTGTGTAGTGAGATCCCACACACAAAACAAACAAACAAACAAACAAAAAGAGCCAAGGGAGGAGCAGCAGCTGTGGCAGCTAGCAAGCTTCTCTTCCCTCCTTACATTTGTGCGCAGATTATCTGCCCCAGAGCAGGTGTAGAACTCACACCCATAATCCTAACAATGTGATAAAGAATTAGTCACAAATTGCAGAAGCCACCCCAATGACTGCATGAGGCTTTGGAGGGATATCTAGACACAAACTGTAACATATGCATTTGTTTAAGAAAAAAGACAGTTCACAAAAACACTTAAAAAAGAATAGTGAACTATGAATATATTTTTGTGTCTATTCTACTGTCATGATTTTCAGCAGTGTCAGAATGTGCAGTTAGTGTTCATTGAGTGATAGGGAAAGAGAGAAAGTTAGGAGGTTGAGAAGAAGGGAAGGAAGGAAGAAAGGAAGGGAGGGAGGGAAGGAGGGAGGGAGAGAGGGAAGGAGGGAGATAGGTAGCAAGGATGGAGGGAGGCAGACCCGGAGCCCCTGGACTCACTGCAGGCATCAGCCTTGCGTGGCACTCTCTGTGCACTCCCCTGCATGTATCCTGCTTGCCCTACTTGGTGCCATGAGCCTTTTTCATTAGGCTCATGGGTGGCTGGCGGGGCTTCCTCCTCGGCTCCTGGCCTATGAAGTTCTAGCCCTTCCCACTGCAGTGTGCTGCTCTGTGCAGCTCTGTCTCAGGGCAGACCATCGCCTGTCAAGCTGCCTGAGAATCATCGCTCCCTGTGCCTCTGAGCAACAGGATAGCATAGCAGCCTCCAGGCAGCCAGCCCTGGGCTAGAGGCCGTTTAAAAATATTAATGACTTAATTTCTAAAAATGATCTGTCTGCTGGAGAGATGGCTCAGTGGAAAAATGATCTGTCTGTGTTGGGGTGATAGTTTACAAAGCAGAAGAAGCACTAATAATGATAGGGCATTTGGGGAGATGGCTCATCTAGCAGGACTGGTGGTGTTACAGCCTGATCCTTCTAGTTTCCAGAAGTATCAGAAGATGCTATAAAAGAGCAATTTTGCTGCAGGGGGCCCCAGTCCTGGTCAGTAAGGATCAGGATACAGTAATTACCATGTTGACATTTCCAAATGGAAGCATTTGCATTCCGCTTAGCCAGATTGTATCTCCCAGTTGATCTGATGCAGAATGAGCTGTGCTGGGATTGCAAGGGCCTACTCTTCCTGTGGTGTCTCACAAAGCCCGCTGCAGGCACATGCTACCCTTGTGTAGCATCTGACAGCTCTGTAGCTGTTGGTAGAAATGGTTGAGATAACATAGAAGCCATTCACCTGAGGCATGGGTTTAACCCCCCAGTGGTTACCAGTTACATTTATTTCCCCTTCATTTCTGAATGAAGGAAGAACTGAGTACAGAGTGGCTGTTCTTGAAGTGATTTAGTTCCTTCTCTAAGGGGGAAGCATGCAATGCTTTGCCCACAGTGACTTGGCTGATTGTAGTTTCCCCTGTGAAAATGCTTCAGGATCTGCTAAGTCAGTAGACTTGGGTCAGGACGAGGTGCCCGCCACATCCAAGGGCAGGACTCTTGATGAAGAAGCACTTGCATAGCCCTGCATCCTGCTCATTCAGTGGAGGAAGGATTCCAGGTAGGAATAGAAGAGAACCCTGAGGGACTGAGAATGACCAGGTCCCATGCCTGGGACCTGACTAGGACCTGTACGAGGGCCTGTCTCCCAGTTGCTCTAGTACTTCTTATGCGCATCTCTGAAGTTAGGGTGGTGTCACAGGCAACTGTGAAAGGTGGCCGCATAAAAGAAGCATCCTGAGCCAAACCTACAACATGAGCATCTTGGGGACTCTGAAAGCTGTGAAGTGACAGTCCGCTGCTGTGTCTCCTGTCTCATGGCCCGATGGGGACCAGGAAGCATGGAAGGCCTCTGCCTGCAGCCTGAGGCAGCTTTTTCTGTAGTGTGGGGATCCTTGCCCTGCTCCCCTGAGGAGCATACTAATCCCAAAAAACTGGAAAAAAAAAATAGACTTGGAGAAGATCTAATTATACTACCATATCCATCCTGGCTGTGGAAGGTGGGGAGACCACGGAGAGCAGCACTGGGTCCGGAAACAAAAGCCGAGGAAATAAGCACAATAAAAAGGCGTGCTCTGCAGCTCGCTCCAACCCACTCGGGCGACACTTCCATCACTGCAGCTGACAGGAGCGATGATGGCAGTAACGACCTTGACTCATTTGCGGATCTACTGCAGTGTTTACAGAGCCTTGCCACGTCTGTTATCTCATTCCAGCTCCCTAATGGCTGGCTAGAAAGATAGACAGGGCTTATTATTTCCATCATGTAGGGGAGAAGATGAAAGCCCAGAGGCCTTCCGAGCACAACGAGGGTCAGACAGTGAGGAGAGTCAAGCTAGCAGCAGAGCATGCCAGAGACTGCTGCCCTGTTTCCAGCTCAGGGATGAATGTTTGCTATGAATGAATGTCCGTGTCTTAATTCTCACAACCAGCCAAAGATGGGACAGGTCCGCATCCTCTTGAGGCTGTGAAGCCTGTCGGGGTAGAGGAAGGCTGGCACTTGCCCAAGGCTGCCAAAAGACTTTGAGGATTTTAGTCCCGAACTCCTCCTAACCACTGACTCTCACCTTTCTAGGAGAGGATAATGCAGTGTGTCTGTGAGGGTGGCCCGCAGCTGTCCTTAGCACCATGAGCAGATGTGTGGCATGGACCATGGGCCACGGCCACCGCAAGTACTGAGTCCCAGCTGCCCATGACGGACCAGGCCTGGCAGCTGGCTCAGTGCCACCCCCCTGGGGCTGTGCACAGACCTGAAGCTGCAGATCTAAGGGAGCAGAGAGAAGCTCTGCCTAGGCTCTGGAGGCCCTGGCTCAGAAAACGTGTCCACCCTTAAGTTTTTGACTCTGGCTGTTTAAAAAGCACCGGACTAGTTTTCATTTCTCAACTTGACAAACACTCAGCTGTATAAATTTGTTCCACTGCGGTCTCCAGATTTGTCACCCTGGCCTCATGTGTCAGTGTACGACGTATCTCTGATGAGAGCCAGCTCGCTGTATGATTTGTCTCAGGCACTTAATTTTCTAGATCTCAGTTTGCCTTTTTCTATAAAGGGGGAGTTTTGAACATGTATCTTTCCTTCCTCACATAAATTTTGCAAACATCAAAGTCATATATGAAATTATGAGCCACAAATACGAATATTCACAGATTTTATTTACGCAGTTTATCGTAGGAGATTCAAACCTTTTGGAGTTCTAATTCTTTGATTTTTTAAAAAATTATTGGTGTAGGGTCTTCTTATGAAGCTTGGACTCGTAGTGATCTTCCTGTCTCTGCCGCCCCAGCACTGGGATTACAAGTGTGCACCTCCATGCCTGGTTTCAACAGCCAGCATGGCAGGGGTCTGGCATGGCATGTGGTACTGGAGATCGAACATGTTCCCTTGTGCTTGCCAGGCAGGCACATCGACCACTGAGCTGTCTCCCCAGCCCTTTCAGTTCTTTGTTCTCTAATTGTTTTTGGGTTTCTTTGTATATGTCATATGGAGAATTATCATGTGTTTTTGAAGCTTCATTTTTCTGCACATATAATCAGAAGAGGGGTAGCTGGATAGCTCCAGCTTTATCCTATGAGGCTGCTATAAGTCAGATTTCTTTTGTCTGTGGAAACCCTTGTTTGGAAAGAGGCTACTCTTGCCCCCACTGATTCTCCCGCTTCCAAGTTACACAGCATCAGGAGCTGTTACCGACGTTGCTGTAAAGCAGAAGAAGATGTGAATTCATTCCTCAAAGCAGACAGATGGAAGCTTACATTCATTGGCTCTCTATAGCTTCTCATGCCCTCTCAGACCCTGGATATCCTCCCTGGTGAGATGGCACCAGTTCTTAGGAGAATCAAAGAAATGAAACGTGGTGGGCCTGTCATAGATAGCCGCTCTCTGTCGTCAGCTTCTCTCAGCCTACCTACCCTACAGTTCTCTGGAACATGTTTGCTGGATGGTGCCTTCCCTGTGCATATACCATGTGTCCTGGGGAAAGCGTCTGTGCACACAGCATTGGTGCTACAAAAACGTTGTCCACAGGAGTGTGCTGTGTACTGGGCGGGGTATGAAGTGCTTTACATAGCTTTCATTTTTTGAGCTTAATTCCCAGTCTGGGAGATAGTAATTATAAGTCTACTTTGCAAGTGAGGAGAAGAAAGAGGAGAAGAGGGAGGGGAGAGAAGGAAGGAAGGGAAGGGAAGGGAGGAAAGAAAGAAGGAAGGACGGACAGACGGACAAACAAAGAATAAATAGCAGACTTGGCAATTAGCCTTTGGGGACAAAAGTAGCAAGTTTCTCTTTTGTCCCTGAGCTTGACAAACTTTTGTAAAGACTCAGTAAGTCTCATCACTTTGGCTGGTCATATACTTTCTTTTTTTTTTTTTTTTTTTTTTTTTTTGAGGAACCAGGGATTGAACTCAAGCCCTTGTGCTTGCCAGGGAAGTGCTTATTCTACTGAGCCATCTCCCCAGCCCTTGGTCATATACTTTCTGTCACAGCTATTCAACTCTGTCTTCTATCAAGAAGCGGCCATATACTGAAGCAAATGGCATGCCCATGTGCTCATAAAACTTTGCAAACCTGAGTGTGCT
>PVKA01000489.1:75202-189936 GCA_004027165.1 Ctenomys sociabilis | reverse complement strand
GGGGATTGAACTCAGGCCCTTGTGCTTGCCAGGCAAGCACTTATTCTACTGAGCCATCTCCCCAGCCCTTAGTGTTGTCTTTTTCATTTTTGTCCCTATAAGTTTTAAATTTTCTGGTCATGGGGAAGAGAATGAAACAAAATTTTAAATTCTATGGGAACATGGTTCATTAACAGATTTTACTAAAGAAAGAAGAATTGGTAGTAACATGTCATCCTCAACTGTATATATTTAGCAGGATTTTTTTTTTTTTTGTATTCTGCTATCTTCATTTCCTCTATTATATATGTTTGACATTCTTTTCCAATTAAAATATCAGAGATGTGGAAAAAAATTTCACAGACACACGGTGACTGCTGGCAGCCCCAGAGGCCTCCACAGAGAGATGTGCGGTGGAGGGGAGGAGTAGATGGGACGGTATGCACTGGCTGCTGGTGGGTGCGGTGGCCTCAGTAGTCCTTTGTGAGAGAGCGATTGGCTGCGAGCCCTCTTGGAGAGAGGCCCGGTGAGCTCAGACCTCAGAGCAGCTGTGGGCTCCATCTAGCAACACCCAGCTGGGTTCAGTCCTGAGGAAGGTGCTCTCACTGCTGCAGGCCAAATGAGTCTGGTCTGGGCCAGAAGGCGAAGTCTTGCTGAGATTATCCACTACCCTGCCAAAAAGCTACTGCTGGCTTGCTGGGCTAGATAGGCATGGATAAGGACTCTGTCTCCACATATTGTCTACCAGTACAGCCGAGACAAACCTGGAAGTGAAATCTTTTCTTTCATTTCTCTCTGTCTCTCTCTCTCTGTCATAGTAGTGGTGGTGTTTTTTTTTCCTCTTTCATTGTTTAATATTGTTTTTATATGAGTGTGAATGTGGTTTCTAGGCTCTTTGTGGTTGTGGTTCTGTTCTGCTTTTTTGTTCTAGACCTCTAGTCTTCTGACCAGTTTCCCAAAGATAGCGTGATAGCTCCAAACTTCTAATCTCTTCCTTTTCTTGCACTTCTCTATTTTGTCCCTAACCCATTTTAAATGTTAACCCCTGTGGGCAAAATTTATAATTTTTGTTTTGTTTTTGAGACCAGGTTTCACTATGCAGTTCATGATCCACTGTAGCCCAGGCTGGCCTTAAACTCACAGACATCTTTTTGCTTCAGCCTCCTGAGTGCTGGGATTACAAGCATGTGCCACCACATCCAACACAAAAAATTTTGACATATTAAGGACTAGTATACTGTATATAATTTTATGGTTTGTTTTAGATTTTGGTATGTAGCCACAAATGTAGTTCATATGGCTAATGGTGACAAATAGATTATTGGAGAGAGCCCTTTTTGGTCCTTGTCTCAGTTTAAAAAGTTTATATTTGTAATCCCAAAGATACATTATTGGAATCCCACCAAGTTAATTCCAATCTACCACTGCCAGTGCAACCCATAGCAAAAAAATAAAGATCTTAAAGCATACTTATAATAATGGGGAGTTCAAGGGTCCTAAGTCTAGCCATAGTGATGGCTATGTGGAACAAAGTCCTAGACCCAGGGCCGCACCTGGGTTTTATTCAGTCGTGATGGAGGAGTGGCTTGAGGATGAATGACTGAGAAGTGCAGGAAGCAGGTGAGTACTATGAGCTGGGCTCAGTAAATGTAGGAAGCCTGCATTTACCTCTGTGATATGCAGAGAAGGATATGCAGAAACAGTGATTTGCATTTGACTATTGAGATAGTATCTAATGTTTTGGGGTGTGGTGCTTCAGCTCTGATGCATAATCTTTCAAGCCCAGGGAGTCATGGCCTCTATCTCGAGGCTCCATTCCAGCTGACAGTGTGGAACACTAGCTCTTTGTCTTATCTTAATTCAGCTCATATTAAGGAGCAGCAGGTGTGGGTTATCAGGGAAACACGGGTGCCATCATCAAAGACTACCACCAGCACCTTGGTTAGACCAATATGCATTACTTAAAGCCAATTGAAAGGATAAGGAAAAGTCCTAGCCAGCTCTGTACCTATTAACACATGGATACAGGGTTAGGCACAGCCAAAATGGAGACAACTGCTCTTCTTTCAAGGAGAGTCACCCAGGTAGTCCTTCACAAATGGTTGGCTCAGTTTGTAATTTTCTAGGTTTTGTTTGATTTTATTGTCATTGATGATGGCACCAGTACAGCCCAAAGTGACATAATGGTTCTAAACAGATGTTCTTTCTGATATTCCAAGACTGAGATTGACTAAAGGTCACAGAAAATACTGTGGCACAGTAACAAAGAACCAGGGGATGGGCCAAAAGGACAGTAACTTCTCATGCCCCACAAACTGAAGAGGTAGGATCTGCAAAAGACTCAAAACTCAAAAATCAGCTACACCTGGAAGAAACCTTGGAGAAAGTCCTTTCTTAAATGTTCTAAATACTAGCTACAAAGCAATCCACCATAGCCAATTTATAAGTATCACCCCCAGAATTAAATTTAAAAAAGAAAATGAGAAGACACTTAAAAGAGCTACAATCCCAGATATCCAGTTTGCCATAAGGCAAACCTAGGTGGCAATGAGGTAGGATGATCTGAAAGCCACCTACCTAGCCTCTCTGAAGTGATAATAACAACAACAACAAAAATTGAATTAAGGCTCTAGAAAAAAAAATCAAATCAGAACTAATCTCATAAAACTGCAGAGATAGTATCCACAATGAAAAATATGCTTAGTGATTCTAGAGTAGATACACATAAAAAAAAAAAATAGAGGAGTTTAAAAAATTTATGAAATCCAGGAATGCCTGGATTCAAGCAGATATCCAGGAGAATAAAAATTCTACTGAAAGTATCCACAGAAGATTTAGCCAATGTGATGACAGGATCTCAGATATAGAAGACAGGCTTGAAGTTAGCAATCGTAAAAAGAAAGATTCCTTAAAAATAGCAAGGGACCATGAGAAACCAAGCAGTTATTAGGTAGGCAAAGAAGAATAACTTAAAATTGTTTGGAGCCAATGAAAAAGCAGGACATGACACAAATGATATTAAAAACTTCACAGACATCATGGCAGAAAACTTCTCTGGTAGAGAAAAAGAATTTGACATACAGTGAGTTAGGCACATAGAACTCAAATTAGCCATGGTCAGAAAATCCACAGCCAGACATACCAACATTAAGATTCCAGAAAATCAACACAAGAATAGACTCTTAAAAGCTATAAGGGAAAAGAAACAAATCACCTACAAAGGAAAGCTCATCAGAGTGACAGCTGATTTCTCAGCACAAACCCTCAAGTCAAGAACTTAGAGTGAAGTATTTTAATTTCCTTTCAAATTTTTTTTGTAAAGGGTCTCACTACACAGTTCAGACTCATAGTGGTCCTCTTCTTTTTAGCCTCCCCAGCAGCTGGAAATACAGGTATGTGCACCACACCCAGCAAACACCATATGAACAGAGCCAAGGACAAAAATCATATGGTCATCTCTAGATGCAGAAAAAGCTTTTGACAAAGTTCAACACCTATTCATGGTAAAAAATACATACAAAAATTGGAATAGATGGTCTTTACCTCAAACTGATAAAAGCCATCTGTCACAAATCAACAACCAACATCATTCTGAATGCTTAAAACCTGAAAGCTTTCTGTCTAAAATCAAGAACAAGACAAGGATATCCACTGTCGTTATTCCTATTCAACATAGTCCTGCAAAGTTTAGCCAGAGCAATGAGACAAGACGGAGAAATAAAATAAATAATGATAGGAAAGGAAGAAGTTAAATTATTATTGTTTGCAGATGACAAGATACTTTACTTAGAAGACCCACACAACTCCACTAAAAACAAGTAGGTTTAATAAGCAAATTCAGTAGTATAGCTAGATACACAGTCAACATTCAAAAACCACAGGCTTCTTTTACACCATTAAAAACTCATTGAGAAAGGAATTAGGAAGATAAAATCTTTCACAACATTGCTACCCTAAAATTCATTGGAACCTGAAGAGACTTAGAATATCAAAGGCAATTCTGGTCAACAAAGGCAAGGTAGGAGCATCACAAAGCCTGGCTTGAAATTATAAAGCTAATGTGATTAAAAGCAATATGATACTGAAAAAATAACCAGACCCAAAGGTCAATGAAATGGATTAGAGGATGCAGAAACAACTCCAGGCATACTCAGCAACCTTATCTTTAACAAAAGGCACTAAACACATTCACTGGCAGGAAGATAGCCTCTTTAATAAATTAATGAATGGTGCTGGAAAAATTGGCTTTTCAGGTGCCAAAGATTAAAATTGAGATCCACATCTTTCACCATGCACTAAATGAAATTCAAAATGGATCAAAGACCTAAATATTATAACAGATATTAAATATGCTGGAAGATAGAGTAGGTAACACTCTTGAAGACTTAAGTGTAGGCAAAGATTTTATGAATATAATCCTGATTGCACAGAAACTATCACAGAGCATCAACAACTGGGATCTCATCTTACTAGAAAGCTTTATACAGCAAGAGAAACCATCAACAGAGTGAAAAGGTAAAGCACAATGCAGGAAAAAATGTTTGCTAGCTGTTTCCCAGATAAAGGATTACTACTGAGAACTCAAAACAGTATACCAAGAATTAAAAAAAAAAAAAATCAGACTTCCCGAAGTTAAAGAGCTAATCCAAAAATGGGTATTTGGGATGACTATACACTTCTCTGCTGAAAAAATACAAATATATGAAAAAATACATGTGAAAGTGTTCGATATCACTGGTTATTCAAGAAATGCAAATTAAAACAGTACTGAGATTCTTTCTCACCCTAGAAAGAATGTCTACCATCAAGAAATCAACCAATAACAAATGCTGGAGGGTTTTTTTTCTGTTGGTGGGAGTATAGATTGATACAACCACTGTGGAAATTCATCAAGAAACTAGGATTAAATTTAAAAAGTGAAATAAATTTTTTTAAAAAGAAACTAGGATTGGAGATTTCATTGAACCCAGATATTCCCCTTCTTGGTATCTTCTCAGAAGAATTAAAAACATTATATTACAACAATATATGTTCATCAATATTTATAGCAGCACAATTTGTAATAGCTAGATCTTGGACACAATTCAAATGTCCATTAACTGAGAAATGGATTTTTTTTTCATAATTTTACTGGAGAACAAATAGCAATGAAACAGTTTCAAATCAAATTATTAGAACAGATTCTATAATTAATACATTGCATACCGCTTTCATAGTGGCTTTTTTCCCTCTTTTTTATTTTTGTTTTATTGAAGTACAAATATCATTGAGACAGTTTCAAGATACCTTGACAAGATGGATTCGATAAATCAATACATTACAAACTGTTTTCATAATGTTTTGGTATCATAGAAGGTGCATACATGATATTATACTTACAGACATTATTATAGCCTATGACTCTTATCAGTAAAGAAAGAGAATGTAGCTGTTTGCGTGAAATGGATTTTTTTTTGCAGAACCAGGGATTGAACTCAGGCCCTTGCGCTTGCCAGAGAAGTGCTTATTCTACTGAGTCATCTCCCCAGCCCCTGAGAAATGGATTTTAAAAAGTAGTCTTTGGCTGGGGATATAGCTTAGTGGCACAGTGCCCGCATGGCCAGTGCAAGGCCCTGAGTTTGATACTCGGTACAAAAAAATAAACAGCACTGAGGTTGTCACAACAAAAATTCACAACAAGGGCTGGGGAGATGGCTTAGTAGAATAAGCACTTGCCTGAGTTCAATATTATTCTACCAAGATGGCTTAGTAGAATAATCACTTGCCTAGAATAAGTAAGGGCCTCAGTTCAATCTCCAGATCCACCAAAAAAAAAAAAAAAATTTACAACAAACTTCTGAATTTTTTATACAGTCTTTTATATAATGGAGCATTATTCAGGCATAAAGAAGGATAAACTGGAGACTTTCACAGGTAAATGGATGCAACTTGAGACCATGTTCATAGAGAAAGAAACCACACACATGTAAACACTGTATTGTCGTGCAGATGTGAGAAACTGAAAGAATAAGATCCAAAATGTACAATAGACATTTTAATTTTTAAAAATAATTTTATTAAGAAACAAATAGCTATGAGAGAGTTTCAACACTGATTAGTAGGACAGTTTCAATAATTAATACATTGCATATTGTCTTCTTAGTGGTTATTCATAGTACAAGATGCAGACAGGATATCCTGTTCAAACACTATTAGAACAAATCTTTCTATTCATTGAATTAAGAGAAAGTAGCTGTATATCTATCCTATTTTGAACATACAGATACAAAATAATCCTTCATTTGTATCCCCCTTTTTTTGTTTAGTTTTGTTAGAGAAGGGTATTCCATTGTTATTTAAATATGTAGGTCCATGAATTCGGCAAAATACTCCAATATAGTCCAGTAATCCATAAAGGTAGTGGGTTATCCGTTGGACTGGCAATGTCAGAAGTTGTTGACTTGAGCCTTTTACAGCTCAGAATATTAATATGGCTTTACTTCTTATACTTTGTTTTTATACTTTTCACTGGATGGTTAAGACCAAGATAAAGCAAGACCTATATAACAAGAAATGTAACTTTTGTATCTGATAAGGTCAGTCAAGTCCCCTCAGGATTTATCCTGTAACCCTGTACCGCTCTTTGTAGATCTTTTGTCATTGTCAGCCATGTGGATGACTCACGGCCATTGCTTGACCAATTTGTTCTCTGTGAAAGCCTGAGAGAATGTTTTCTCTCCATGTGACTCTCCTTAGGCACACTCTACATTATTGATCACTTTCCTCTGTGGCCCCATAATCTCCCTGATCAGAAAATTTGGGCCACAACTGAATTACATGATGTTACAGTACAGGTTCTCCTATGTCTTGAGTCCTCACTGACCTTGAAAAGCTAGGACCAAAATGTTGGCTGTCTTTGCAGCTCTTCTTTTTCTCTAATTTTTGGTCTGTAAACTTAGTTTGTTAACCCTCCAGAAGAGTTTATTACTATTATCCTACAACATAGGCAGTTGAGCTTAATCTCACTATCTGTCTGAATATCAAACATTGTAGGCATAACATGGAACTGGTATTTGCCATCAAGTTGTACAATAGATACTTTTAAAATGGGAAGAAAATTCAAAAGGAAAGATAAACTGGGATGGTGGAGTGGAGAAAAGAAGGAAGGGAAAGGCAAAAAAGATAGAAAGACAGAAAGAAAACTATATAGTTAAGACAGTTATTTGAACTAATTTGCCTTATTTTATTGAAAAGAAAGGTTTATGTTAATATTGTTTGGACTATTAAATGCTAACATCTTGTACTTTAGATAACTAATTTATATAAGTACCATGCGCTAACCAATTGCACCACTGGAGCTTTGAGAACTAATTTATAAAAGATAACAATGCACAATATATTTACCATTGTTTCTCTCCTATTACCATATTTTGAATTTTTTTTTCTCTTTAAAATTAAAAAAGGGAGCCGGGCGTGGTGGCGCATGCCTGTAATCCCAGCACTTGGGAGGCTGAGGCAGGAGGATTGTTGTGAGTTCGAGACCAGCCTGAGCTACAAAGTGAGCTTAAGGCCAGCCTGAACTGCATAGTGAGACCCTGTCTCAAAAAAGACAAAAAAAAAAAAAAAAATAAAATTAAAAAAGGGTTAGTGTCAAAAAATCAATAGTATTCTTGTGGACTAATAAGGAACTCACTATTAATGAACTCTTTCTAAAGGACAGAAATTAGCAAAGTACTGCTATTCATAATAGAATAAAGAAATATTAAATACTTAGGAATTAACCTAAGAAAGTGAAATACATCTACAGTAAAAACTAGAGTACTCTAAAAAAGGCACTTGAAGAGGACAAAAAAGATATCCCCCCTGTTCCTAGGTATGCAGAATCAATATTGTCAAAATAGCCACACTTCCAAACCCAATACAGATTTAACACAAGCCAGATCAAAATTCCATTAGAATTCCTCACAGAACCAGAGAAAACCATCCTAACACTCATACAGGGAGAAGATACTCAGAACAAAAAAACAATCCTGGCCACAAGAGCAAGAGGTATCACAATCCTGTATTAAATCTACACTGATAAGAACAGCTTGAAGGCTGAAAACAGGAGGATCATTTTGAGTATGAGCTGTGTGGTGAGACCCTGTACCAAATACATAAAATGAAAACAGAAACAAAACAACAAAACAGCATGATATTGGCCAAAAACAGATACATGGATTAATAGAACAGAATAGATGGGTGTAGAAACAACAAACAACACAAAGGGGCCAGACATTTTCACTAGAAGAAAGACAGCCTCTTTCACAATTGGTTTTTGAAAAGCTAGCTTTCCACACTCAGAAGACAGACTAGACCTGTATCTCGCATTATGTACTAAACTATAATCAAAATGAATCAAATAACATTGCCCCTGGTGTAGTGGTATCATGCAAGATTCCCAAAATGAATCAAAGATCTAAAAGTTAAGACAGAGGCACTTAATCTGCCAGAAAATAAATAGGTAAAACTCTTGAAGACATATGTATAGGCAAAGGGAACCTATTGTCATGTGTTACTTACTTTGCAAAAGTATAAATCAAGAAACATTTTGTTGTGAAAATAAAAAGAAAAAAATATATGTATACACAAGACAGGATAGATATACAGTTCTTTCTCTATTCATTGTGAAGAAAGGTTTGCACTAATATTGTTTAGATATGATATCATGTTGTCTGTATCCTGTCTTCTGAATAACTACTATGAAGACAACACAATGTATTAATTATTTTAACTATCCTACTAATCTGTTTTTTTTTTGGCTGGAACCAGGGATTGAACTCAGGCCCTTGCACTTGCCAGGGAAGCACTTATTCCACTGAGCCATCTCCCCGGCCTCCCCTGCTAATCTGTTTTGAAACTATTTCACTGCTATTTTATCTTTTTTCTCATTAAAATGAATTTTAAAGAAGACATAGGTATAGGCAAGGATTTTCTGAACAGAACCTAAATGTCACAAGAAATAATAAGAACCAACTAATGGGATATGAAATTAAAGTTTCTGCACAGCAAAAGAAACAACCAACAGAGTAAAGAGAAAACCTATACAATGGGAAAAAATTTTGTCAGTGATTTCTCAAAAAAAAAAAAAAAAAATCCACAATACAGTATATAGAACTACCCTCTCCCCAATAAAAGATCTAATCAAAAAGCAGGCAAATAAGATAAACACACACTTCTAAAAAAAAATACAAATGGCCGTACATAGATAAATGTTCAACATCTCTGACCATTAGAGAATTGCAAACTAAAACAACACTGAGAGTCCATCATACTCTGGACAGAATGGTTATCATTAAGTAACCAAATAATAAGAAAGGCTGCCAAGGCTCTGGGGAAAAAAAAAACCAAAAAACAAAAAAACAACCCTTTACATTGTTGGTGGGAGTGTAAACCAGAACAGCTAAGTTTATTGTACTATAGAAATCAGCAAGGAAGGGCCGGCAGTATAGCCCAGCAGACTAAGCGCTTGCTTAGGTAAGCGCAACGACCAGGGTTCGATCCTTGCTTCCGCTTACGGCGCCGGCCCCGCCTTTGGGTGTGCTGAGCCGGGGATGGAGTCCGGGCGTGGTGGTGCGCGCCTGTAATCCCAGCCCTAGGGAAGCAGGAAGCAGGAGGATCACTGTGAATGTGGGCTGCATAGTGAGACCCTGTCAAAAAAAAAAAAAAAAAAGAAATCAGCAAGGAGATTCCCCAAGAAAATAAGCCAGAAATTCTGTTTGACTCAGCTATTCCTCTCTTAGGTATCTTTCCAAAATAGTTAAAGACATCATGTTACAGCGACACATGCATACTCACCTTATGTAGCACAATTCATAACAGCTAAATATTAGAAGAGATCTTTGTGTTCATTAACAGATGAATGGATAAAGAGAATGTCGTATCTAAGCACAAAGGAATAGCACTCTCCCATAAAGAATAAATGAGTTGTTTGTAGGAAAATGAGAAACCTAAAATAGAGAAAAATAAGTGATAGACACTAAGAGGGAGACAGATCTTTTGGAAAAGGGAGACCATGAGATGGGAAGGGGAGAAATAAAGGAGGGGAGGAGGTGAAAATAATAATTAATTTGCTTTATGTACATGTACCAATGCCCCACAAGGAAGGTGATCAAAGTCTTGGTTACTTTTTATGCATTGCTGGGACAAAATACCAACACCCAAAATGAAGGAAGGAAAAGTATATTTAGCTCACAGTTAGCAGAGGTTTCAGTCCATACTCCGCTGGCTCTAAGGAAGATGGCAGCAATTCATAGCAGCAGAAAACAATGAAGAGGGCTGGCTAAATAGCTCAGCGGATTAAAGCACTTGCTTAGGCAGACTCAGGGGCCAGGAATTTGATCCTCGGCCTGCTGTGCTGGCCCCTGAGGCACGCAGAGCCAGCGATTGAGATTGGGTGTGGGTGTGGTGGGGAGCACCAGTAAAACAGCAGGATCAGTACGAGTCTCATCTACCAAGTGAGACCCTGTAGAATCTGCCCTAAAATACAAAAACAAAACAAAACAAACAAAAACAATGAAGAGCAGAGGAGGAGCAGAAGCTGTGGTGACCATCAATACTCTCTTCCTTCTACACTGCGAAGAAGATCGGTGTTCTACTGCGAAGACGAGCTCCTCATGGCGCAGCTGTGGAGATTAAGCTCCTCGGAAGTGGTACAGATGCAAAGACTAGAACTAGTCTCAGGAAGTGGGTCTCAGAAGCCTTTTTCAACTCCTTTATATGCCCTTTTTGTGCTGAATCACTCTAGGGCAGGTCTTCCTCACTCTAAGATGGAGCACCTAAACCCCAGGATATGGAATCGACAAGAGAATCTAGCTTAGTTTCCAGATCCAGCCAAATTTGTGACACCTCAAGTTGACACAGTGTATCAACCACCACAAAGCACCGCTTGTTAACTTTAAACCAGTCTCCAGATATGAGGACATGCTTCTTGGAGATGGCTCAGTGGAATAAGTGCTTCCCGCTTCCCCAGCAAGTGGAAGGGCCTGAGTTTAATCCCTGGTTCCACCAAAAAAAAAAAAAAAGAAAAACAAACAAAAAAAAAAACATTTCACAACTTGGACAGTATAACACAGCTTTAGTAGTACTTAAGAATCACTATTAAGTCTATTAACATTATGTTACTTGAGAGGGATAACATTTTACCCAGACCCCCCAAAGACTCATGCATAAGCCTTTATGCAAAAGGCACTTTAGTCTCTCTGAAAAAATAGCCAAAGTCATAACAATTTTGGCATTGCTGAAGAATACAAGTCCCTGAGCCGGGAGTGGTGGCGCATGCCTGTAATCCCAGCACTTGGGAGGCTGAGGCAGGAGGATTGTTGTGAGTTCGAGACCAGCCTGAGCTACAAAGTGAGCTTAAAGCCAGCCTGAACTGCATAGCGAGACCCTGTCTCAAAAAGACAAAAAAAAAAAAAAAAGAATACAAGTCCCAAGATCTAAGGGAAACTCTTAGCTGTGAGCCTCTGTACAAATGAAAAGTTAAACACTTCCAATATTCAAAGGCATAAGAAAACATTACCATTCCAAAATGTATACACAGGAAGGACACAAACCATTGGGATCAAGACAAGTCCAAAATCCAAAAGGGCAAAGATTAAGTCCCGTAGTTGCCTATGGAACATCCAAAGCAACCTGTAATGAGTTGTGAGCTCTAAAAGCCTTACATGGCTCCATCCCTACAGCACTTCTGCTGGTAGCTCCCACAGTTTTTCCCAGGGGCTGGCTTTGCTCTCTCCTTGAAGCTCTTTTTTAGACAATCCATGTTCCTGGTTTTTTCAAACTTCTGAGGTTCTTATTGAATAGGCTTCTCACTCACAGCTTTACGTACTGCCCTCTCAGGGACACATTGTCTAGCTTCCCAGGCCTTCTGAAATCTAGGAGGAAGCCTTCTTAATTACAGAACTTTTGCATTCTGCATGCACCTAGAATCAATGCTACATGGATGATGCCAAGGTCTGCTGCCAGCTGGAGCAGTAGCCAGACTTTCTTCTCTCTTGGCGGTAGTGGTTGAATGCCTAGATTTCTGAGCACTCTGACCCTGATTCTTCACTTTTTAAAATGTATCTGGTACAGGGTATTACTACACAGCTCAGACTCATAGTGATGCTCCTGTTTTCAGCCTCCCCAGCACTGGGATTACAGGTGTGTATCACCACAGCTGGTCTTGGTCACCAGCTCTAGGGGCCCACCTGTGCTGCCTGCAGTACTTAGGATTGAATCCGGTTCCTGCACTTGCCTAATCAGGTGCTTAGTCAGCTGAGCTATCTTTCGGGCCTGACCCTGATTCTGAGGAAGAAATTCTCCATGCTGGCACCATTCTAGAATCTGGTGTGCCTGCCTCCTCCCTTCTGGAACCTGGTGTGGCCACCACCTCCATTCTTGAACATGAGGCTCTGCGATTTTCTCCTCAAAGTACCTCACTCTTGCAATTCTGAGGCTGCAAAGGATGAGAACCTGCCACCTCCTGTGATTCCCTCAGTACATCTTTTCTATTCTCTTGTTCCTACTGGGCAATGGAGTTCTCAGCTCTGTCTTTGCAGTCCACAGCCATCCTAGTGCTTCCTTTATGGCCAAACTCACAACATTTTAAATCATCCTTAATTTTGGATGTCAGCTATTTTGTTCCAGCAACAAGTAAAAAGTAGCTGAGACATATACTAATAATAAATACAAATTAAAGAAAAATATCTGAGAGGCCACTCTTCTAGCAAACAAGGAGCCTGTGCATCATACCCTTTGGGTACAGTCACTGTTTTTAGTGCCATTTTATCTCTTGTCTTCTCATTTTCCTTTTGCCTTGTCTTCTCACCTACCAGTCTAATATCTTATATCTATTTTTGTAAGTCATCTCATACTCTTTTTAGGAAAAATATAAATCAATAAATAAATGCCTCATTTAATTTTATTAAGCATGGTTTTCTAATTAAGTCCCTATAAAATAAAAAAGACAGTTCAATCTCTACTCACTTAAGCAGTATTACAGACACTGGAATTCTGGCACAAGGGTGACTGGGAGAGTCTCATGAAGTCATGAGATCTGCTGTGCTGGGTCCGAGTCTGGGCTGAAAGGCGTCTGGTGCTGCAGGTCCTGTGACATCAAGTCAGCTGCCTAGGACTCTGGAGGCAAGATCACTACTACCTTCTCTCCTTTTTCTAAAGCAAAAGAAATACAAATCAATGTATTTGCCACAGAACAGACAAATGCCTGATCTTTTCTGATATCTGAAGGCAGAAAATGAGTCCAGCAAGTGAGTTTTTCCTACCTGCAGCTCAGCAGAAAGGAGAGAAGAGAAAGCCAGCTACTGAGGCTGATTTGATACAGAGCAGCTTTGAGAAAGGATACACGAGACTCAGGGCATCACATTATGCAGCTCTGATGAAGTTCCACAGTGTTTTAGGCAGTGTGTCACCCTATCATTTTTATACACATTAATAATTTTGTTACATTATGTAGCACTTATCATAATTTTTACTTCATACTTGCTTTTCCATCCATTTTCTGTGCTTTAAATGTTGTCCTAAGTAATAACTCCCATGAAATAAGGAATTTAATGTGCTAGTTACACTTCTTCTAGCATATCACAAACTGCATATGCAACTGTCAACATAAATTGTTCATGTACTTCCCAAAGTCACCTCATATGTCATAATGTTAGACGTGTCACCCTCTATGACACACTGAGGGGGAATCTCGATCCTGGTCTCATAAGTCTGCCCAGAAAGGAGTTGGGAATCTGTGGGATCTGGAGGATTAGAAAAATTGTTCTTTTAAAAATTTGTATGTACACATATGTATTGTGTATCTATTTATTATTATAGACTGAGACATCACTGAATTCCACAAACATAAATAAACAAAATAAAGTTTGGGCCAAGGGTACAGCTCAGACACATAAGTGTAAGGTCATGAATTTGATTCCTGGCATATATATATATATATATATATATATATATATATATATATATATATATGTCCCCATCACACCACAAGGCCAAGACAGTTTGGAAGAAAAGTGAGGCTTTTATATATATATATATATATATATATATATATATATATATATATATGTAACACATGAACATTGGTTCCACCATTTAAAATTAGATAATGGCAGTAGGCCAACTGATTTTTTCAACCATTAGTTATTTACTTACAAATTTTAGTTCAAGATGAATAACTTTCCTTCTGAGTTCCTCTTTTCTTTTTTTTTTTTGTTTTTTGTTTTTTGTTTTTTGAGACAGGGTCTCACTATGCAGTTCAGGCTGGACTTAAACTCACTTTGTAGCTCAGGCTGGTCTCGAACTCACAACAATCCTCCTGCCTCAGCCTCCCGAGTGCTGGGATTACAGGCCTGCGCCACCACGCCCGGCTCCTCTTTTCTAAAACCTATGAGTAAAAGAGAATTAGGAAACTATGCATATAGTGCAGCTTTCTTTTTTTCTTTGCAAATCCGGGGATTGAACTCAGACTGCTGCACTTGCCAGGGAAGTGCTTATTCCACTGAACCATCTCCCCTGCACTTAAAGTGCAGCTTTCAAACAATAAAGAATAGCTAATGCACATGGCAGCAAAAAAAAATTTAAGTTTTGGAAAACCAAATAATGACAAGATAGAGCCTATTTTATAACATTCCCCTTTGACATTATAGGTTGAAACTGTTTAGTTTCACACACTACTTGCCAGTTCTTGGGAACTGCTATAGGTTTAAAACTGTTATGTTAAAACATAACAAACATATGTATGAATATCAACAATGGAGTGTTTTGAAAGCCCTTGAAATAATGAAGTTAGGCTAAGTTCTCTACAAACAGTACTTGTTCATTCAGTTTACAAAGTTTGTTTATAAAGCAGTAAATGTTGCATCTTTAGAGATGACATTCCAAAATGGGCTAGAAGTTTCACTAGGAGCCCTATGGAGTTGGGAATGTTTTTGTACAAGGTATGAGGATTCTGTTAGGAAGAGAGGTAAGAGAAAGGCTGTGAAGCCAGGCAGTCTAGGGGCTCGATCTTGCGCCTCTGAGGTGGAGGCTGGAGGGTTTTGGCAGAAACTTCTCTCACTTGGGTCATAACAACCCACAGACAATGGTGAAAGAAAAAAATTAGAGACGTCAAGTTTTTTTGGTTTTGTTAGTTCTTGTGAACTGCTATGGTGGAACAGTTTACTTGGTAGTATTAACTAGGATGGAGGCATCCCCATCACACACAAGGCCAAGACAGTTGGGAAGAAAAGCCCCTTCTGTGAAGAGGCTTTCACAGAAAATTGAAGTTTTTAAATGAGAAGGTTCAAAAGATCCTTTTGTTAATAATTTGGATTACATTTGGTGACCTCCATTTGGTGAAATCTAGAGGTACACTACAGCCTCCAAAGGCCCCTCCCTCTCGTGTTCCTGGGGGTCACAGGAACCTAACAATGTGACATATTGGTGGCCTAATGGCAAGTTCCTCAAAAACAAAAAAAGCTTAAATCCGCAGTCTTGTGATGTGTCACGATGAGGTTGGCGAAAAAGAACTGTGTGCGTGTGTACATGTGTGGTTCAAAAGGGCCACCTGACATTCTGTAAGGAAACTTCTAGAAAAGCCCCAATAAAGGAGCTAGTAAACGCAGGGAGATACCACGCAGCCTTTACAAAGCCGGAGGTAGATCTTTGTCGAGGATTTGGTCAGGAAACAAGAAACGTCCTTACTACAGATGGGAGTTTCAGGGCAGCAGGTCTCCGCTGCCAGTGGTCTCGGTTTGAGGCGGAAGAGCTGCTTTGAGCCCCGCCCTCTCCTACCCATCCGCTGAAACTGCTCCAAGAGAAAACGCCTCTCACGTGAGCGAGCAACTCGGGTGGGCGGGCTGGGGCGCCGGCCTCCGAGGGGATACGGATTCTGGGAAATGTAGTTCTGGCTTCGCGTCCCCGCCCAGGACTGTGTGTGAGAGAAAGGTTATCCTAGTGTTGCAGGCAGCAGAGTTAGAAATTTTTCTTTTTTTTTTAAACGTTAGAAATTTTATTGAAGTTAACATTTAATGAAGTCATATTCAAGCAAATCAAAATTTGGCATACACACTATCATCTGTGTTATCATCTTCTCCAAATGTCAAAAATGAACTAGTCTAAATGATGCAAGTCTTTAGAAAGTCAAATCCACTGTCCATTTCTTGGGTAACATAGGTTTCATTCATTTCACTGAATCCATGTTAAAAGAACCCTGTCTTGGTAGTAATTTATCACAGCACTCTGGTATTAATCCATTTTCCTCAATTCCCCATAGTAGACTGCCATCTTGATTTCTCAGTAGTAGGGTCCTTTTGAGACTCTTCAAGTTGACTGGGTGTGTTTCCAAGGTCTGCTATACTGTTCAGGCTTTCTAGATTATCAGTCAGGAGATTCACATTTTTGCAATATAAAATACTTTCCCCAAACATTTTCTTTATCCTTAGAGGTTAAAACACCAATGTCTCAGTCTTCAAAATCACATACCTGAGATAAAAGAGCTGTACATATTCAGAACCACCAGCAACTAAATTAATTTTAATCTTGTAAGTTACCCAAGTACGTGTTCACGTTCAGGTGGGAGAAGTTACAGATAATGGCTCCCGACAACCTTTTGAAAAAGTATCCAGCAGTATATTCCACCATATTCAACAATCAAGGTGTCAAACGATCGTGGCATAATGCCCAACAAAATAAAACCATCCTAATCAAACGTCATCACCTAGCCCCGTCAGAAATATTTTTTAGGTAGTCATTTAGGGCCAGGCCCTCGAAAGAAATAATAACAGGAAACAAGATATCTGCAACTCTGGGGAGGAACGGAGGCTCCTGCTGTGAACCAGACCTAAAGGCCAAAACGGATGCTAAAGGAATAACATCAGAGACTGATTCTATGTAATCAGGAATTTTGCACTTTTTCTTTCTTTTGGCGGAACCAGGGATTGAACTCAGTCCCTTGTGCTTGCCAGGCAAGCGCTTATTCTACTGAGCTATCTCCCTGGCCCCTGAGACTGATTCTAAATAGGTAGGGATCACCTAAAAAGACCCAAGTGAGTTACTAGCCCAACCCCCAAGGGGAAGAGACCCCGTCCCCTATTCATGCCCGCTTACTACATGCCTGCTTACTACGTGACTCACTTCCCCATTTGGTCCTGGGCCTAATCAACTTTATGTGAGCAATGGTGCTTGTAATCCCATTGGTTGACCATAGTTTTATCCCACCCCACATCCACCTAAGCGAGACCTCTTCTCTACTTTAGTCCCGCATGGTTTTGCCCTATAAAAGCCCCTAAAAGAGACAGTTTCCCCGGGCAACCCGCTCGGCCCCCCTTCTGTCCCTCTCTGGCAGAAGCTTTTGTATCCAATAAAATTTTTTCCTCAACCTCTGTTTGTTCCTAAAATTCATTCTTCGGTTTTACAGAACATGAACTCATCAAGGTCAGGTTGGGAGTTTTACTTCCCTGTATCACTAGCACAGATCAACTTGGGAGAAGAGGGATTTCCCAAAGCGAGGCAAGAAAGGGCATGAAGGGAACATGTTAATTAGTGTTGTTTTTAGTGACATGTCATGGTATGCAGGTATAGGTCACAATGTGGTGTTTTTTTTTGTACTTTATGCATCGCAGAATGATCGAAGGAGAGCAACAGCCATCCCCAGTCGCTCTGGCTGGAAGGATGAAGTCTTTGAGCCCTCTCTCCTGCAGGTCCACGGACAGCATCACCTCTTCTAGTCTTCCTCCATTCTCTCTTCCTGCACAGGGGCCTGGGTCCTCACTCCATGTACTTTGTGATACCATTTCGTCGTTAGAGACCCTTCTCTTTCTTGCAATCCATGCTGCACACACTTTTGACAAACTTAAGAAACTGTTGGGGGCCCCGGGGAGATAGCTCAAAAGAATAAGTGCTTGCCTGGCAACCACAGGGTCCTGAGTTCAATCTCCGGTACCGGAAAAAAAAAAAAAAAAAAAAAAAAAAAAAAAAAAAAAAAAAAAAAAAAAAAAAAAAAGAGAGAAAGAAAAGAAAGCTGGGCATGGTGGCACAGGCCTGTAATCCCAGCACTCAGGAGGCTGAGGCAGGAGGATTGTTGTGAGTTTGAGACCAGCCTGAGCTACAAAGTGAGCTTAAGGCCAGCCTGAACTGCATAGTGAGACCCTGTCTCAAAAAGACAAAAAAAAAAAAAAAAAAAAAAAAAAAAAGAAAAGAAAAGAAAAGAAAAGAAAGAAACCATTGGAACATTGGAGCCCCTGGAGTGGCCCCCTTACCTAGCAAGGTCACATGTCAGGACATGCTGTATCACAGGCCACCACCCAGGAAGGCCATGTCTTACAGCCCCTCTTCCCTGCATGGACAGGCTGCCACTGTTGCCTTCCTCCCCTTTGCTTCTACATTGTGTCCTGTTCTTTCCTGCCTTCTCATATTTGCTCACACCAGCCTGAGTGGAAAACAAACAATTTCATTACTCTGTTAGTAAAATCTTTTGTGCTCAGTGTGTGGCTCAAAGCTCATATCTGCCAGGAAGCCTTCTTGGGCACTCCAGGTACCAGTGATCTGTCGACTTCAAGCAGCGGAAGAGCTTATTGTCTGGAATGTTCCTTTTGATCCTTAATTATACACTTTGTGGCTTTCCTCTGTGCTCAGCTGAATAGCACAGTCTTTGAAAGCAGGAACAAGCTTTGTGGCCCCTGCTCCTTGCAGACAGCCTTGGTTAATGGGTGAAGCTGTTTCTAAGCCTTCTCTGAAAAAGGACACTCAGTTCTTTCACATCCTGTGTTGAGGGTGGTCTTGAGCCAGACAACTCATGTGTGGTGAGAACCAGGAAAGTCATGTCTTACAGCACTGTGCTCGCTGAAAAAACAAACAAAACTCCAGCTATACTGAGCACATTTCATTTTTAATCTTTTGTACCCACAGAGCCAATTTTTCCAGCACCATTTCTTAATTTATTAAAGAAGCCATCTTTCTTCCAGTGAATGTGCTGGGCACCTTTGTCAAAGATAAGGTTGCTGAGTATGTTTGCAGTTGTTTCTACATCTTCTAATCTGTTCTATTGATCTTTGGTATGGTTACTTTTTCAGTACCATTTTTTTTTTTTTTAATCACGTTGGCTTTTTTTTTTTTCTTTTGTATTTAGGACAGGATCTACAAGGTCTCATTACTAGATTGGACTTGCAGTGATTCTCCTATTTTCAGCCTCCCAAGTGCAGGGATTACAGGCGTGTGACACCACTCCCAGTCTCAATTGCCGTCTCAGCGGGCCCCATGGGTGGGGCCTGCACTGCATTCTGGGGATTGAAACCTGGCTGTTGCGCTCTGCCTAAGTGGCGCTTTAGTCCACCGAGCTGTCTGGCCAGCCCTTATCACATTAGCTTTTTTAAAAATTACATAAATTAACCCATTTGTCATAGGCTAGGGATGTCTCAAATAGTAAGAGCTTCTGCTGGTCTTTCAATTCCTTCAGTCTTCTGATGGCTGACTTGACTGTGACCGCAGAAGAGGTGTTGTAGGTCCAGGCGCCACCAGCCACAATTTTCATGCAGGAACCACAGTGCCAGATCCCCATGGCCCACCTCTTCATCTTGGTCTTGCCACAGAAGGAGCAGGTGTGCTTGGCAACCTTCTTCACCATTTTCTGGAGTGAGGCACTGTAGTGAGTCCCATATTTACCAACAATGTCAACCTTCTTGGTGTGCTTAGCCATGTTAGGAGGCCCAAACTCAGAGAGCTTTATAGTATAATTTCATTAGCTTTATAGTATAATTTCAAGTCAGGCATTGTGATGCCCCCAGACCTGCCTTTGTTGCCCAGAAATGTCTTTGCTGTTCCAGATCTCTTTTGGTTCAAAATGAATGTTAGGATAGCAGTGTTAGTTTAGTAAAACAAATACACACTTTTCCATCTTTGAGATCTTTTTTTTTTTTTTTTTTTTATGAAAGTGTTCAAAAGACTTTATTTGACGACATTAACATGAGAGGGAACCGCAAAGATGTCACAACTAGCGTGGAGGAGAATTCAAAGAACAGGCAAACACAGAGGTGATCAGCAGTGCTGAAGGGGACTTACCAGATCCAGGCAGGATGCAAGGACACTAGGTGAACCCAGGGGCAGTCCACCAGCCTAGCACATGTGTTCCTAAGACTACAAGAGTCATGCCTGGGATGTAACAAGGCAACAGGAAGTGTTTCTCTTTTAACCACGTTAAAGCCTAAGTCATTTCTGAAAAAGGAGGACCGCGTTTCCAAGGCAGAGAAAATGTGCATAAGGAGTTGATCACAAATACGAGATGGCTGATAATGTAAAAAATGGACTGGGGATTTCTGTTCAAGTAGCAATTTGAAAAGAAATAAACAAACCTCCCAGTTTTTTTAAAGGGTTAAAAAAAATCAGCATTCCTTAAAGAGAGGATTTTCATTGAGGTAGAAAGCTTTGTTCAATGTGGATAAGGATGTAAGTACAAGACACGCCATGCCACACACACGTTCAGAGTCCAGCAGCTCGTGATGCACAACTCAGGATGGGTCACCAAGCAAAGGTCTGAAGAGATATTTTGAGGGGACAGCAGGACTTAGTTTACAACTGATTAGCTAGTTGGGAGAATTATTTCTTAAGGTTCATCAATAACAAGGCTTTCCCCACTTGGGTTATAAGTTAGGCAGGAGATTGCCTTCGCAACTGGGAAGCAGTATACGATCTCCCTCTCTCTTTCCCCATATATCATACATATATGTCATATATAGGCACACACACACACACGCAAACATAAAAGCATGAATGTGTATGTACATATAACTCACACTGCAGATGTCGATGCTCAGACATTCTAAGGTGACAAAGAAATGAACATAAATATAACAAAACGACGTCTTAGAGAGGCACATCCCCTTCATATAAATATGCATCCTCAGATGTACACATTGATGCTTGCAGCACACACAGACACCACACTGCAGCATGCACACGTGCGTGTGTACAGCCCCCTCACGAATGGCACCTGCTTCTCATGCAGACTCAGCTGGCAAAGCCAGTCCCGGCTTGGTCTTCTTGCGTTGGTGTTTCCTCAGCTGTCCAGAGGCTGTCCCAAAGGTGATGAGAGAGATGCCTACGCTGGAAGGCAGAAAGAGGGCCTGGTAAAGACGGTGGTCCTCGGCTCCCGTGCCCTCCCTCAGCAGCGCGGCATGCAGGGTGCAGCGTTCACTCGTAGGTAGGCAGACCGAACAACTTGGGCTGCAGGTACTGCAGGGAGCTCAGCACCACGGTGGCCCTGGTGGTCAGGTTTTGGCTCAGGTTTCCATCAGGAACCATGACGACCTGCATCCCCGCTGCCAGAGCAGCCTCCACTACGTTGGGAGCATCTTCAAAGACAAGACACTGCTCTAGGCACCACCGGGGGAGAGAAGCGCCTGGCGCAGGCCAGGAAGACGTCTGGGGCGGGCTTCCCGCTGTTCACCTCGGGATCATCTCCCAGCACGATGTGGTTGAACAGACGGAAGTAACTCTTGGTGTCGGCTCGTCTTCATCTCGAAGGACGTGGTCCCTGAGTTGGTGGTCATAGCGAAGGGGACATTGTGCTTCCGCAGGTGGTGGATGAGCTCCTCCACACCTGGCATAAGCACAGCCATGGGGAAGGGCACCTGTAATTTCCTCTGGCTCTGTTCCACCAGCTCCTCCCTGGACATGGGGAGCTGCAGGACATCTATTATGATCTGAGCCGCTTCTAATGCCTTTCTCCCCATCACCAACAACTTCACAGCCCAGCTGTATTCCTTCGCGTAGTGACCGCAGATTTCTTGAAACACCACTGAATAAAGCCGCTCGGTGTCTGCTATGGCAATCCCCCAGTTTCCTTTGGGTAATGGGGCAGAGGACATGCCTTACTGTACCAGCCCCTGGACACCTGGCCTTCATTTGGACATTTGCAGTTCTGCAGATATGGCAGCAGCAAGACTTCTCTTTCCTTTTGCTTTTTGTGGCAAAAGTACTTGCGGCAGCCCTGTCAGGTGCAATTTCATCTTGAGCATTTCGGCTGTCTTCTCCTTGGGTCTCTAGCTCAGGCTGTATTTTACTGCAATGCCAGAAGCAGGGCCTCCATGTCAAAGAGGAGGTGGGTGACGGGCGGCGGCGGGGCGATGGCGCGGGCCCCACCATGATGACAGAGACTCCCGAGATCTTTCATAGTTTTATAGCTTTGATCCCACTAAATCTACCTGAGTTTTATCCCTATCCCTGAATGACCTTTCACCCAACAAATTATTAGTTAACTGTCCTCTCTGGGCTGTGCTTCATGCCAGGCTATGGTCAGACTGACTGGAGATTTATGGGGCCCAGGGCTGAATGCTGGGGAAAGGAGATGAGGCAGATATTAAATAAGTAATCACACAAGTAAGTGTATAAATTTTCTGAGCATTAAAAGATACAATGTTACTGTAGAAGATTGGAACACCTCATCCTATTCTCCAAGGAGAATTCTATCTGGTCATTCAGCTCTACTCTATTCTGGGCTGGCACTCCCTTCCCAAACCCTGCATTTTAGGGTAGATGAGATGGATAGTCACACTGCTCATCCCTCCTGACCTAACAGAACCCTGGCTTTCTTTGCTGCTGGATAAAAATTATGGCATGTTACAGGATTCCTTTTATATTAAATTTTTAGAATTTCTACTGACAGAAAGCAGATCAGTGTTTGCCCAGGGCTGGAGGGAAGGAATCCCGGGCCACAAGAGTCCTGAGGACATGTTGGAGAATGGAATATCCTGTATGTTGAGTATAACTATGGTTTCATGGGAGTGTATGGGATTGAAATTCCTCACACTCTACACATTTAGATGTATGTAAATTACATCTCAGCACAGTTCAAAGAGCAGAATACATGAGGGGAAAATTACTTTATAAATAAACACTCTCCATGGAGAAAGTAGGTAGGGATAGGTGAAGAAACTGATTTCTAAATGACCCAATTAAGTGGAGTTTCCACTTATTCTGAGGTAAGAATAATTAGAAATCCATTGACATAAGGCTCTACTTGTAGTGAAGAGCCTCACAGGACTGCCCAGGCACCTCCTGAGAATCAGAAGGTGGAGGAGCATTCCCTTCTCTTTTATAGTTTAGATGTATTTGCTTAGCTTGGTTCCCTATCAAATAATACCCTATCCTTGAGGGAAAAATGCCACTTAGCATTTAGAAGAATTATGGAACACATTGATGGCAATGGTGGTGAATCCACAGTGAGGATAGGGAAGGTTCCCTTTACCTTCTTACCCCTGACTTTGCCAGCCGTTTGTGCCAAGCAGAATACCCAGAGATGCCAAAGTGTATTAAGGAGGGTCTTGAAGGTACAGTTCTTAGGTCTAACAACTGAACTTGCATCTTAGTAGTAAAGTGAAAGGGATGTGTTAAAGGATGTGTTGGAGGATTCTCACCTAGCAGCTTTTGGAGAACCAGGGATGATGTTTGACAACTGCACAGTTGAAAACAATGTCAACATCCTTACAGTGCTGGTTTGGTGGAAATGCCACCGCTGCTTCTGCTGAGCTGGGTATAAGGGAACAGAGCCAATTCTGCACACATCTTAGGCACTTCTGCTTTGCTCATTTGGGAGGTTGCCACCACTACTCAATCTGATGGACATGGCTGGGGCTGCTACACTAAATCTTGAATAGGTCTGGAACTTGATTAAAAAAAAAAAAAGAATGCAGACATTGGTGACTGTGGTGCACCCTTGCACAAGTAATAGGACAGAACAGACTGCCACTTGGCATGGTTTCTAGGGGCTTGCTTGCAGGCTAGAGTGTGCTTGTTCTCATAGATGGCATGGCATGGTGGCCCTGAAGGAAATACTTATGTGTTGCTGTGATTCTCTCCTTCCTTCCATCAAAAAAGTATAAGCTACCAAGCCCCTGACTTTAAATATCTCTACCCTTATTCCTTTCTCATGGGGTCTTGAACTTTCAGACTTTGGTTAAAACTCTGTGGGGCACCAGGGAGACAGAAGGGAGCCATTTCCACACACTTGTCTCCTTTTTACTGCTTGCTTTCTGATTTGGAAGTAAAATTAGGTGACTGTAACTGAAGCCAAGTCAAAAACCTTCATTCTTGCCAACATTCCAGCCTGGCCAGCCTAGCCCACTCACCCTTGCCAAAATGGAGTCTGCACTCTGGCTCCTGTGTTGCTTCACTAGCTTCCAATCAAGTCATTTTCATTGTTTCTGATTGGCAATGTCTGGGCCACATGGCTGTGCTGTAGCAGCAAAGGAAGCTGGGAACAATGCAGCTTTCTATAGGTAGTGTATAGAGAGGCTCGAGTGGAATGAACATTCAGAATTGCTGGGTGGAATAAAAAAAATGGCAGATGCTCCCTGGAGAGGTCTCAGTATATAATATATACACTTTTAAATACTTAGGGCCTTGTCTTTTCTATTCTGGGACTGGACTTGGTGAAGATGTTTTCTTCCACCTTTCTTATTCCAAGGGTGGAATGGCCAGCTGAGCTTGCCAATCAGAGGACATATGACTGCCCATCTGAGGACATATGACCTAAAGGGTGAGGTAGTGTGTTCTCTGGGATTTTTGTTGATATATTGTTTTCTCTGGATTTCTATCTATAAAGATGAATTGTGTTTGGTGCTCATGTTTGCTACCATCAGCCTTCTCAAGAAGAAAGCCAACCCAGCGGTAGCAGGGGTGAAAAAGACAAGGGAAGGTGGGGAGAGTGACCTCTGTGTTTTCTGTTGTTATCTGAGGCTGAGTAATGCATGAAGAGATTCATTTAGCACAAGTTTTGGAGGCTGGAAGTCCAAATCTGTATGCTCACATCTGTTTAGCTTCTTCTGAAGCCCCACTCCCCACTTGATGTAACAAAATGGTGGAAAAACAGAAATGTAAATGACCACTTCCAGAAGGGAAGATCACACGGCAGGACAGGAAGCCCTGAGTCTCAGGGACCAGAAGTGCTCTTTTTATAACAACTGACTCTTGCAGGAACTAATTACATTAATCCCTTCCTAGGGCTTGCCCCCATGACCTAATTACATTATAATAGGCCTCCACTTCTTAAAGATTCTACTTTTCTTTCTTCTTTCTTCTTTCTCTTTCTCTTTTCTTTCTTTCTCTCTTTTCTTTCTTTCTTTCTTTCTTCTTTCTTTCTCTCTTTCTCTCTCTATCTCAGGGAGAATATATACTGGGGAGCAAGCTACTTGCAAAAGAACTTTGGGGACACATTCCAAAGATAGCACAGTGTATCTAGCTTTGCACAAATCTACCTCAATCCTGGGTTTTACAAATATGTGACCAGTAAATATCCCCTGATCTTTTCTGTGATCAAGCTAATTCCTTTATTTGCAACTTAAAAAGTCCTAGCATAGAATGCAGTCAGCTGTGTAGAAGACCGTTAAGAGGTGGGATAATATGAAGAACAGAAAGTGTACACTGACTTGTGGATGACTGGAATTTTTGCTATTCCTCTACTGGCTCATCCTTCATCTGTTTGTTTGTATGAAACAGTGTCTTGCTGTGTAGCCCAGACTAGCCTCAAACTTGAAATTCTCCTCTCTTGGGATCCAGAATGTTGAAATCACAGGTATGCACTACCACACCTAGCTTATCTCTTTTTACAATAGACTCAGGTTTCTCTCAGAAAGAAAATAACTTCTTTTACTCTCTGCCCTTTAGATAGGGCTCTGCTAGGCCCAAGACAGTCCAAGATCATCTTTCCCCTGCCACATGACCAATCTAGGGTGGGCCCGTGGCCCTAATTAGAGCCAGTGAGCTATAGTAAGAATTTTATTGGTAATCCAGGGAAAGAGACCCTTCCTTCCCTGACTCTTAGGAAAGGGAGAGTCAGGAGCTCCAGCAGGGATCTTGCCAGCCTGAAAAAGAGGCCTCCCAGGTGCTAAAAACTCAACAAGGATGAGGGGTAGAAGACAAATTCAAATGGGCTGAAAATCTGGTGGTGGAGGGCAGCTGTGTGGTGCAGCCAATATGTGAACAGACATGGCCCTTAAAGGAAGCAGAAAACAAGGGTGGTGGCTTTGGAAAATAAGATTGGGAACTTGTTGTCTTTGTTTCTTCTTAGCATGGAGATACCACACCCTGTGTGAACACCTGTGGGAGATCTGAGGCGGATCTGAGAATGCAGAAGGCCAGGGGATACAGCTGTTGGCATCATTCAGCATAGGCTTCATAGGTGTGCTGGGAAGAGGCAGCAAGGGGCAGGCAAGTGCTTGGAGGAAGAGGAGACAGAGCAAAGTTATCAAGTTTACAAAAGAATTGCTGTAGTGATGGACCATGGGATCTAAGCAACATAAATATGCAAAGCCAGGAGGTGGCTGAATAGTTCTGTACGAACAGTTCTCTCCTCTACTGAGCTTTACTTTTCCTATATTCAAAGAGATTAAGAGGTTTTCAAACTACCTGAATTAATGTCTTACAGTTTCATTTTACTTCGACTGAGCAGCTCATTTCTGGTCTAGCTCGGTGGGAAAGCACTGCTTAGCATGCACATGTGTGCGTGTGAAGGCCTGGGTACATTGCCAAGCACCACAAAATAAATAAGTAGAAGCTCACTTCTCTCCCATTATGGTTTCACTTCTGTATTAAAACAGAAACTCATTTCCTGTGTGAACTTACGACAGCCTGATGGTTGCTGGTGACTCCTCACTGATTTGTTTTGAGTGGTCCTTTCAGCACCTTCATGTAAGTTTCACTGTTTGAATTTGTACAGAGGTTCTTGCCTTGTTTGCCTTCATCTCTGGTCATGAACTGCTTGAGACTTGCTGCTCTCTTGAGGATGGGAGCAGGGGCAGTGCCCATCAGAGCTTAGCTGGAGTGAATCCACAGTGCAGTATTTTACATTTGCTGGGCCCTTGATATTGATCAGTACCAACTCAATAAATTAAATCACTTATCTTTTTAACTACTTTTCCTATAAAGACCAGCTTCTGAATTATGTAAAAGGCCTCTGATTGGAGCAGCTTCTGAAATGACAAATAACTCAAAAAATATCTTTTTGTTTCAGCAGAAAAGAGATGTGAGTCAAGAGTCACAAGTGGTTCAAAAAGGTTACCAAGGGGCCGGGGATACAGCTCAGCGGCATAAGCACCTGCCTGGCAAACGCAAGGTCCTGGGTTTGATCCCCAATACCAAAAAAAAAAAAAAAAAAAAAAAAGGTTTCCAAATGGGAAGAGCTTGAGGGTGTCAAGACACCAGAGGCAGGCAATTTCTGTGGTCCTCTCTTCCAGTGTTAGGCAGGTGAGTGCCATTTATATTACAAGGAAAACAGAGGTTCCTGGCTGCTTGGGATTGGGGATTGAGAAGAGAGCCTCAAGATTACTACTTCACATATTGACTCTAGGTTATCTTCCTTGTCTAGTGTAAAAAGAGAAACACAAACTTTTACACAAACTAGTGATCAAATATAGTTTCTATTTTGGCCCACATATATTTCAATGAATCTTTAACATTTCATTGTTCTGGTAACAAAAATTACACTGTCTACATCTACAATCAGATCTTCCCTAGAGTTGTATTAGTCCTGTTCTTCCTCAGTATGGCATAGTTTTCTTCCTTCCTTTCCTTTTTTTTTTTTTGAGGCAGAGTTTCACTACATAGTTCTGATTGATCTTGAACTTGGAGTGATCCTCCTGCCTCAGCCTCCTGAGTACTGAGATAACAGACATGAGCCATCAAGCCCAGCTAGTGTGACATATTTAATCCAAAAGATTTGGACATAATTTGGCAAACCAGTATATTCACAGCAATCACTTTAGAAGTCCTGAAACTACTTGGGGGGAAATGGAATTATTCTGTTGGATTTTTGTTCCTAAATTAAATCTTTAAAAGTTTTAAGCCTATTTCAAGCATGTGGAAAATAATATAAATGGCTTTATGTCCTCATCACTCACTGTTAAATTTTACTATTGTCATATAAACTTTCAACTTTAAACAAGTCACATATGAAGCCCCTATCTGTGAGCCCAACTCTGAATTTGGAGCTTGTTCTCATGCTGCTTTTCTTACTTTGAAGTATTCAAAGATAATTTTTAATTTCATACCTTAAGTGCATACATACATATCACTCTGCACCTCCATTCGGGGTTGTTTACACATGTAACTTGAGTTGTCAGTTTAGACGTATCCCATGGTGCCACAATTTGTTATCTTGTGAGTGGACTTCTGGTTGTTTCCATGTTTTGCTACTACAAATACTTATATTCTGCATTTTTGGACCTGTCTCCTTGTTCATACAACCAGAAGTTTCTCTTATATGTGCACGCAATCATTTGATGGGTTTTGTTAAAATGCATACTCCTTTGATTCAGCAAGTTTGGGGTGACACCTGTCATTCTGTTTTTGTATTAAGTTTCTGGTGACTTTGATGGTGCCAGCCCTGGATTCACACTTTGAAGAGTGAGCACCTTGCAGAGAAGCAAAGTGCAGGTTGCAGAGGAAGTGCACATTCGGTGTTATGAGATGTTGCCAGGTTTCTGTCTGAAGTGCTCACACTGACCCACACTTTCACCAACTCACACACGTTAGTACATCTTCATCACAATACTACACCTTCATCAGTACCAGTCACCAGATTGTCATTTGTGCCGGGCTGATGCATATGAAGTGGTATCTCATTCATTTGCCTTTCATGTGTACTAATGAGATGGAAGCTTTTGAGTTTCTTTCTTAATAATTTAAAACTAATACTTGAGGGAAAGAAAATGTCATTCATCTGTTCATACTTTAAAGCATTCTTAAAATAGTCCCCCACCTTTTGAAGGCTTCAAGATCTTTGTTTTTTGGCTTTTGGAGACAGGGTCATGCTGGCTATGGACTCAGCGTCACAGTGATCCTCCTACCTCAGCACTCTGTCTGGCATGTTACATCAGGCAGGATGGCACTCTGAGAGTGAGGCAGGAGGATCACAAATTTGAGTCCAGCTGGCCAATGAATGGAGAGAGAGAGAGAGAGAGAGAGAGAGAGAGAGAGAGAGAGAGAGAGAAAGATGAGAGGAGAGGAGAGGAGAGAGCACTGAAATTGTCCATGTTATCTGAAAATGTTGCTTCATCACACAAATACCTATAAAGGAAAATTGTGGGAAACATATCACAAGGGTAATGTACATAGATTGTAGAATAAACAGAAAAGTTTACTCATAATTTAGTATCTAGCATAGTATGATATTTAGAGGCTTGGGCTTCTAAATCTAGTGTTTGAATTCCAGTTCAGTGATTTGCTAGTGTTTTGACCTTGGATGTGTTGTTTAACATTTCCAGTTCTGGTGGTCTCATTTAGAAAACACAGATCATTTTATCTTTTTTTTTCTTTTGGTGGAACCAGGGATCAAACTCAGGCCCTTGTGCTTGCCAGGGAAGCGCTTATTCCACTGAGCCATCTCCCCGGCCCACGCAGATCATTTTAATAGCACCTAGATAATAAGGTTGCAAGCATGAAATTAGCTAGTAAGTGTCATATGGCACATATATGACATATTAGAACTTGAGCCTTACAGAAGTTTTAGCATCCTCCCCCATGAGCATACACTTTACCTTGAAATTGAGTAGCACTGTGCTACATGCTATTTTACACCAAGCTTTTAAACACTGACATGAAAACTTATCAAGCTATTCCCTAGTATTTTAGGTAATTTAGAAAGATACTTAGCACTCTAATGTATTTCAATTAACAACTGTACATTACTTTATAATACTGTGTAGCTAATTCTTTTTTTTTTTTTGGTGGAACCAGGGATTGAACTCAGACCCTTGTGCTTGCCAGGGAAGCGCTTATTCTACTGAGTCATTTCCCTGGCCATAGCTAATTCATTTTATGTCTTTCAAATAATTTTACTTTTTGGTGCTGGAGCTTGAACCCAGGTGTCCTGTGTGCTAAGCACTGTCTCTACCACTGATTTCTGCCCCACCTCCTTACAGGCTTCTCTACTATCAGCTCACTTTGTGCCTTTTTTTTTTTTGTCTTTTTGAGACAGGGTCTCACAATGCAGTTCAGGCTGGCCTTATGCTCACTTTGTAGCTCAGGCTGGCCTCAAACTCACAATTCTCCTGCCTCAGCCTCCCCAGTGCTGGGATTACAAGGGTGCCACCATGCCCGGCCTTCTAATCAGCTCTTAGCTGCAGTTTCTCTGTCCTCCCCAACTGTGTGGTAAGACAACCAAACAAGTTCAGTTTATTGCAATATTACCTTATTTGCAATTCTGCCACTTCTGCTTGGGAGAGACAATGCAGTGGTTGTGAAGGGGGCTGTTTTGGCTTTTTTGGAGAATGCAAGCCTTAGTTAGCCCAGCTCTTTTAAAATTCTCTTGCTCATTGGAAAAATCCAGATGTGACATACATTCTTGTTGTCTTTTTCCTTTAACTCCCTCTTGGCATCTGGAAATGCATATTGCCTCTGTACCTGAACACTCTTTCCCATTTTTGATTTTCTGGAGTGCTGCTGCCCTGAGCCAAAGTCCAGGAGTTCTTAATGTTCTTGACTCCTGACACCTCTATGTTCGCATATTGCTGGATTGTCAAAACTAGAATGTTGCCTCCCGAAGTTCCTGTTGAAATTGTTGAGGTGCTACTACAAAAAAGGACATTGTGGACTGTGGTTTTAGTTTCTCACACTTTTAAATAATCTGTAACACTTGCTTCTGCTCTTTGACAACTTCACACTATTTGACATTTTGGGAGTTATGCATACAAATGATTTTCGATCAAATATCACTAAGTAGTAAAGTTCTTTTTTTTTTTTTTTTGTGCAGGGTCTCATTACACAGCCCAGACCCATAGTGATCCTCCTGATTTCTGCCTCCCTAGTGCTGGGATTACAGGCACATGCCACCACACCTGGACTCCATCGCTAGCTCAGTGCACCGGAAGGCGGGGCGGCACGGCATGCTGAGCCAGGGATTGAACCCTGGCCTCTGCACTTCCCTAAGCAAGTGCTTAGTCCACTGAACTATACCACCGGCCCAGCAGTAAAGTTCTGGATGAATTTGTTTCCCAACCTTTTCTAAAAAAAAAAATCACTTGGAATAGTTAATATACTGCCAACCCCAGCCCAATGGGGAAAGCTCCACAATTTGCCTATATCATCAGGGTAAACAAACACTTCCGGTGATTCTCACCATCAGGCACATTTGAAAACAGCGGGTCATTTACTTGCATCCTTTGAGAACTTCAAGGACACTGGGAATTTCAGCTGGGTCACAAGGGAGTCTAGAATCAGTTGTCAGAACCAGAGTGTGTCTCCCAATTCCAAAAATTGCCAATGTGCTAATAATAAAAGGTGGGGCCTTTAGAAGTTGATTCTGTCACAAGGCACACCCCACAAGGCTATGATCTGGAATCCTTATCTATAAGGGCTTGGAAGAGAACAGCTTCTCATCAGACAATGAAACTGCTGGTACCTAAATCTTGGGTCTGGGGGTGCAGCCTGAAAGGGCGCAGCTCCATGCCTGGTGTTGGTGTCAGTTCACCTTCCTGGTCACCATGATGTGAGAGGCTTTCTTCCTCTAGACTCTTACATGGTTTCTTCCCTGGAGCCAGTGGATTAGACTGAAACATCTACAAACAGACCAAATAAATGCCCTCTCCTTACTACACCCCCCACCCCCCCCAAAAAAAAAAACCCAAAAAGCCCTTGGATGTCCAGTCTCCATAACGATGGTAAATAAAATTTCTGTTCTTTCTAAATTACCCAGGCTCAGGTATTTTGTTATAGCAAGAGGAATGGACTAAGACATCTACATGTAGTGCAGGATTTATACAAGCAATAAAATGCTGATTTAGCCATTAAGTTGGAATACTGAAAACTTTGGCATTTGAGGACAAGAGCCGGCCAGATAGCTCACTGCACTAAAGCAACTGCTTGGGCAGAGCCCAGTGGCCAGTGTTTGATCCCTGGTGTGCAGGACTGGCCCTGCCTGCAGGATGTGTTGAGGCGGCAATTGAGACAACATGGTGGCTTGTGCCTGTAATCCCAGTGCTTTAGAGTCTGAAAACAAGAGGATCACCATGAGTCTGAATTCCTGGGTATGGATTCTATTCCAAATGTGAGGGTTCTAGAACGTTAGTTGGAATCATATAGATCTTAAAGAAGTATAACAGAATTTAGATATTCTAAGGACCAAATCCTTTGAATAGATGTTAAAATAATTGGGAGTGTATCTTTTATTAGTATCTCAGTTATTTTTTACTCATTCCTGGGACAAAATACCCAACACCCAAAATCAAGGAAAGGTTTATTCAGCTCATTGCTTGTGTAGATTGCAGTCTATACTTGGCTGGCTCCCAGGCACAGTGGCACATCACAGAGAGCAGCAGTTTATGGCAGCTGCGGCTTCTAGTTAGTCTCTCCCCACTCCTTAAGTTGTAAACAAGCTACCCTGTGGCTGGGGATGTAGAACTCACACTATGTCCATGCCCTGCTCTTGCACAGGATGAGGATATTTACAAACTAAGAAACCTCGCTCTCTGCTGAGTCACTTAAACTTCTAAACTTTTCAAGCTGACACAATGTATCAACTAGTACAATCCACCCCTTGTCAAGCTGGCAACCAGACATTTCCTTAAACCAGTTTCTAGGCACATAGACATGCTTATTAACATTTTACAACTTGAACATTAGAACCATGACATTTTGCCCCTGGGCACCCCCCTCCCCATAAGACTCATGCACACCCCTTTACACAAAAGGCATTTTAGTCCATCTCTAAAAGTTGCCAAAGTCCTAACACTTTGAGCACTGCTGAAAAGTTTTAAGTCTCACGTCTCCTCTAAGATCTAAGGCAAACTCTTAGCTGTTTAGCCCCTAAGCAACTGAAAAGTCAAATACTTTCAACATTCAGTGGCACAAGAGAAACATTAACATTCCAAAAGGTACAAGCAGGAGGATACAAAGCTTTGGGACCAAAGCAAGTCCAAAATCCAGAAGAGCAAACATTAAGTCTTGTAGTTCCATGTGGAATATCTGAAGCAATCTATGAGTTGTGAGTTCCAAAAGCCTTACAATACTCCACCCCTACTGCACTTCTGCTGGTAGCTACCATGGCTTTTCTCTGGGGTTAGGTTTACTCATTCCTTGCAGCTTTTCTCAGATAATCCATGTTCCTGGATTTTCCAAACTTCTGAGGTTTCCACTGAATAGGCTTCTCACTCAGAGCTTTACACATTGTCCTCTCAGGGGCAAATTGCTTGGCCTCCCAGACCTTCTGAAATCTAGGTGGAAGCCTTAACCTCAGAACTCCTGCATTCTGAATGTACCTAAAACCAGTGCCACATGGATGATGCCAAGGTCTGCTGCCAGCTGGAGCAGTACGTTAGGCTCCCTTCTCTCTCGGCTGTAGGGGTTGAGTGCCTGGATTGCTGAGCACTCTGAACCTGATTCCAAAGAATAAATTCTCTATGCCAGTGCCATTCTAGAACCTGGTGGGGCTGCTGCTTCCATTCTGCAACATGGGGCTCTGCAGCTGCAAAGGGCAAGGACCTGCCACCTCCCGTAATACCCTCTGGACATCTTTTCTATTCTCCTGCTCCTCCTGGGCAATGGAGATCTCAGCTTTATCTTTGCAGTTCAGAGCCATCTTAGCACTTCCTTTCTGGCCAAATTCACATTTTAAGTCACCCTGCTGGGCTCTTAGCTGTTGATTATCCACATAAAGTTAACCAGAAGCCCTCAACAATAGCCATGCCACTGCCTCAACATTCGACTGCCTTGACATTTCCTTTGTTAGATTAATTAGTCCACTGTGCTTAATCTCAACCTCAGGAAGTCTCTGGACATGAGCAAGATGCAGATACACCTTCTGCCAACCCATAACACAAATCATCCACAGTCCAACAACCAATGCAGTCCTTCTTTCCAGCAGAAACCTCTCCAGCCTCATCTTACAGGTAGGCTTTTTATTAGTATTTTGGTCTTTTGAATGCTGATCAGAATCTCCCATTCATTTCAGCTCTTTGCAAGTAGGTGACAACTCTAAAACTTTCCTATCTCTTTCCAAAATCCATTCCCAAAAGCTTTTCAATGACATGGTCAGGTAGTCACAGCAATGGATCCCTCCTGTACCAAATTCTGCCTGTTACTTTTTACTTGTATCTGACACCCAAAATTAAGGAAGGAAAGGTTTATTTAGCTCACAGTTCATGGAGGTTTAAGTCTATACTCTGCTGGTTCCCAGGCAGAGTGGCACATGGCAGATAGCAGCAGTTCATGGCAGCAGAAAATAGCAAAGAACAAAGGGAAGGGCAGCAGCTGCAGCTTCTAGCCAGCCTCTCCCACCTCCTTATATTATAAACAAGGTACCCTAGCGTTGGGGGTGTAGAACTCACACAATGTACATGCCCCACTCTTTTTTTTTTTTTTTTTTGTGGAACTGGGGATTGAACTCAGGCCCTTGCACTTGTTAGGGAAGCATTTATTCCACTGAGCCATCTCCCCAGCCCTCTATGCCCAACTCTTGCACAGCAAGACTTTGTTTACAAACTAAGAATCCTGGCTCTCTGCTGAGTCACTTAATTAAACTTCTAAACTTTTAAGTTGACACAATATATCAATCAGTACTATTAGGTTAAATTATTTTTTTAACATAAAAAAAATCAATTCAGGGGCTGGGAATGTAGCTTAGTGGCAGAAAACTCAACTAGCATGTAGGAGGCCTTTGGTTCAATCCTCAATCTCACACTGGCATATTAAAAGGTGAGATAAAATGATATAGTGAGAAAATAATTTATTCAATAAAAATATTTTTAGTTCCAAAATAGTGAAGCGATATAGAATAAGAAAATTATGTTATTCAATACATACAAGTTATTTCAGTTCATTTGTAATTATAGTCCAAAAATTTTCCCTTGTTGAAGTTTTATGTTTTATGTAGTTAGGCTCAAGAAAAAAGGTAAACTTTAAACATCCTCAAACTTGTTATTGAAGGCTTCTATACACATACATACATACATATACATATGTACATATCAATACCTATGTATGTTCTTTTACATAAACCACATAAGACAATTTGAAAAGCCATTTGCAAGGCTGTGAGCATAGCTTAGTTGAGTCAGATGTGATCCCTAACACTACAAAAAAAAAAAAAAAAAAAAAAAAAAAGAAACCCAAAAGACCGCCAATCTCTTTATCCTTTTCTGTATTTAAAATTACCCTTTTAGATATTTAGAAGGTCCACAGGTGGTGGCTTTACTGGGATTTTTCCCAGAGTAAATTTCTTGGATTGAAACTGTTCCAGTTCTTCTGCTGTTAGTTGATCCTTGGGTGTGAATAACACATCATCTGTTGCAATGGTGACATTGGACGCTGGAAGAGAGGTAGCTTTAAAGATGTCATTAGGTGGCTTAGAAAAAGCAGTGTGAGAATGTGAGCCAGGACTACCAAAGCCAGCCACAGAGCTGCCACTTCCAAAAGCTGGGGCTCCTGCAAAAGGGCCTGCTGTTGTGGAAGCCGGAAATCCTGAAAATTGTGGCCCAAAACTTGAGGCCGCAGGGCTTTTAAATGAAAATGAAGCTGCAGAAGTGATCTGAGGTTTTCCAAATCCAAAATTTGCAGTGGAAGTAGAACTGGCAGAACTAGTAGAGGCTACAGCTCCAAATGCCGGGAGACTCCCAAACACAGAAGGGCTTCCAGCAGGAACAGTGGCAATTCCAGGGTCTGCTTTAAAGCTAAAACTCTGAACAGTAGTGCTGCTGTTGTTACTCACTGGAAAACCTTAAATAAGAAAAAAAATTACAGTCATAAAATAAAACCCCATTACTCTCCCTCTTCTTATTTCTGCCATGCTTGGATGTTTTGGGAAGAAATTTTATGTTGCAAGAGAAAAATGAAAATGAGAAGCTAGGACAAACTCACTAAACTGTACTCTTGTTATTTCTGCTGTTATTTATCTTTACCTAAGAGAAATCTCAGGGATTAGGGAGTGATCTTTCACTTTTGTTTGTTTCCCTATTTCACCAGAGCTGTCACTTGACAACTGTAGTGACAATCAAAGGCTCTACCTGTTACAGCTGTGTATTCCTATGAAACTCTAGAGAAAACATTCCTAAAATTTGCTTGTGAAGTTTGAGACAGCTCTTTCAAACAATATGCCCATGCTAGCCTGCCTCTCACAAATACTGGGCTGAGTTCTGAGGTTGCAGAATTGAAGCTGGCCAATTTGTAAGGATACTTCAAGCTCTGTAATCTGAACCTTACAAAATAGCAGTTTTTCTGAACAAATGAAGTCCTGTTTAATGTATCACTTACTTGGTGACCTAAATGACCCTAGTGCTCCACTTCCAAATCCAAATGTAGGTGCTGCATTATTTCCTTCATCCTTTAAATCAGAGAGCTGTGAAAAAAAAATGCAAATAGTAAATTACTTGATGAGTAATTCTCAAGTACCTTTTTTTCCCTTTTTTTTAAGACAGGGTCTCACTATGCAATTCAGCTGGCCTTGAACTCATACTGATTTGCCTACCTTGGGCTCCTGGGTGCTGGGATTATAGGTGTGTGCCACCATACTCAGCTCAGTAAAAAATATTTTTAATAATATACTTCAGTGTCTGTGTTGTGAAGTTTGGACATTATCAAGAAGTCTAGATACAGATAAAGACCTTTAGAAGATACCTACTACATTTAAAGTAGTAAGTGGACTCACTGTTATATCACTGAATGCTTACTAAAACCCACTGAACATTTCCTATTCCCAAAATATATTTTATATTCTTATCTTTGCTGAAATTTTAATCCCTTTTTCAAGGAAGTTTTACTGATTCCTTCTCTCCAAGACTGCTAATTAATATCAGATATAATTGTTTTGTTTTTCATTTGCTTTTTCTTTTTTTTTGTGGCACCTGGGGTTGAACTCAGGACCTTGCACTTGCCAGGCAGGTGCTTATTCTGCTGAGCTATCTCCCCCACCCTGTTTTTGTGTTTTAGACAGGGTCTTACTATATAGTTCAGGCTGGTCTTGAACTCACTTTGTAACCCAAGTTGCCCACCTGTAGTGATCCTTCTGCCTCAGCCTCCTTAGTGATGGAGTTACACACATATACCACTATGCCCAGCCCTTATCATTAATTCTTGATGAAAGTTTTGCTTTGCTTTCCAAATCCAAAGTGAAATATCCTCTGCCAAAAGCAATGGGTAAGATCCTCTCTTGAAGAAAACATTCCTCTACTCACCAAAGCTACTTTAGTTGAGGCATTTAGAGACTTCAGTTCATTTATTTTATTTCTCCATTGATTTATAAACTGTTGGACAGAATTTAGCTGAAGAGAGAAGACACAAAATAGTAACTTAATATGAATGTTTAAGTTAATTTCGTCAATAACAATGTACTGTGAAAATAGAAGTTTATGTAAGTTTTATGGCCCACCCTTTATAAATCTACACTGATCTGCTCCTGTTTGCTGAAGGTGTTCTCATTCTAGTCATTCTCCCTTCTTAGGTGTGTATCGAGTGGGGGTGGGGATTGAACCCAGGATCTTTTTTTTTTTTAATTTTGGCATAGCAATAATTTTTATTTTTATTTACTCATAATTGTATTTTTATTTATTTTTATTTTATTGAAGTACAAATATCAATCAGACAGTTTTAAGACACCTTACCAAGGCAGATTCGATAAATTAATACATTGCAAACTGGTTTCATACTGTTTTGGTATTGTACAAGGTGCATACATGATATTATACTTACAGACATTATTATAGCAGATGTCTCTTATCAGTAAATTAAGAGTGTAGCTGCTTACTTATCTTATTTTTCATACCTGAATTATATCAAAAATTCAATAATTATTTTCCTAGTGGATGACCATAGTACTAGAAGCCGACATAATATCCTGTCCAACCACCATCAGTGCAAATCTTGCCTCTCATAGGATTATGTAGAAGCACAGCGTTATCTATCCCAACTGTACTGTCTATACACACACATCATGATTTTTTCTTTCTATACTCCTTCTTTTGTCTACACCTGTCAAAGGTGGGCACTCCATTGTCATTCAACTAACTTAGGTGCTTGAACTCGACAACACAATCCAACACAGTCCAGCATTCCACAACAATAGTGAGTTATTCAAAGAAGTTGTCGACCATAGCCATTTACAGCTCAGCTTAATATTATGGTCCCGTGATGTATACTTCATTTTTATACTTTTCTGCTGGATGGTTAAGACCTAGATAGAGCAAGACTTATATACCAACACATGTACTTTATGTTTCTTATGTGGTCAGTGAAGTCCCCTCAGGGTTTAAATTGTAGTCCTGTACCTTACTCTGTAGATCCTTTGTCTGTGTCATCCATGTGGATGAGTCACGGCCAATGCTTGACCAGTTTGCTCTCTGTGAGAGCCTGACAGAAAGTTTTCTGTCCATGTGACTCTCCCCAGGCACACTATAGAACTTCAATCTCTTTCCTCTGTGGCTCCATAATCTTGTTCAAAAAATTTGGAGCTCAACTGAGTTTCATGATGTTGCAGTACAGGTTCTCCTATGTCCTGAGTCTTCGCTGACCTTGAAAGGCTAGAGCAACTCAGGATCTTTGCACTAAGCTACATCCCAAACGTTTTAATTTTTCTGTTATGAGAGGGGGGCTTATTAAATTGCCCAGACTGCACTTAAACTTTCAGTTCTTCGGCCTAAATCTCCTAGAGTGCTGAGATGATAGGAATGATCACACCTGGCAACTCCTTGTATCAGTGGGTTAGTCACAAAGACCTGGCAACATGTTTGGATGGATGGCTACTGTGTAAATAAGTTGAAAGGTAGGATCATAACTGTAGATAACAAAAAAAAAAAAAAAAAAAAATACTTCAAGCACCCATCTTACTCTAAAAACTAATGACCCAACTTAGATTTTTCTTTTTTTTGATATATGATGTGTAAGGATGTTAATCTACATTAAAAATTGTGTTTTCCCCTAGCATCCATTATGCAGTGTGCACCTAAAAGATGCTTGATAAACATTTGTGAAATGATGAAAAGGCTTGATTTCTGGACTGATTTCTATATTTAAAAAATGATGTTTTTAATTACTACAGCAAAATATATTATCATCATTTTAGGTCACCAACTGTCAAAGAAAGCGATTTATTTATTTATTTTTTTGGTGGAATTGAGGATTGGCCCTTGCATTTGCCAGGGAAGTGCTTATTCCACTGAGCCATCTCCTGGCCCCAAAGAAAATGATTTAGACAAAAACAAACAAACAAACAAAAAAAACAAAAAACAAAAAAACACAACTTTGTCCTAAAACAAAATGAAACAAAATACCACAAAGTTCTCACCAACTTTGCCAAAACATAAAGAAGCCATTTCAAGACAGGAAACAGTAATTGACAGCCAATCTGTCATGGAGGTAAATGCACAGGAAACAAACTTACATAATTCTGTAAGTTATTGCTGGTTAAGAAGTTACGGTATTCAAGCCTCAACTCCTCTGGTGAAATATCTGTAAAACCTAAAGTGAGAAATCAATTGGAATTTTAAAAATACAGTAATTTTGATAGTAAAGTGCTTAACAAGAAAACGATTTGAACTGATTATCAAAAAATTTCATAATCAGAAAAAATACAAAGCCTACACTGTTTAATAATATCTATTAAGGGGGAAAATTAGAATGAAATCTACTTTCATGATCTCTGAATGTGTAAGAATTTTCTAAACATAAGTGGAGTGGAAGAAATACCAAAAGAAAAAGATCTGGCTATAAATACATTTAAACTTTAGTCTTAAAAATAGTCTATCAGAGTCTATAATAAACAAATATAAACTATGGAGACTATAATTACAACATATATAATAGAACAGCTAATATTCTTAGGGTTTGATACAACACAACACAACCCCAAATCCCAAAAGAATATTCACATTTATTTTTGAAAAAAAACACAGGGCCAGGGAGATAGCTCAGTAGAATAAGTGCCTGCCTGCCTGGCAAGCGCAGGTTCCTGAGTTCAATCCCTGGTGCCACATACACACACACACACACACACACACAAAACAAAACAAAACAAACCCTGTAAAACATGAGATGAACAATATTGTTTTATGCCTGTAAGTCTTTAATGTTTGGCTTAATGAAAGATTGCTAGGTTCTCATATATATTTCTGCATTCATTCTGCGGCAGTATGTTGAATATGGTTTTAACTTATGTACATTAAAAAATCTATATTCACACTGATACGTCACTGGAAAAAGAAGATATAAAGGACAATTCAGGTAATTGTGGGTATTATTCTTTTACATCACACCAAAGTTATAGTTTTCTAGAGTTTAAAGTGGATTCACAAGCTAATGAGCATTTAGGTGCAGTGGTGTAAGCCTGTCATCTCAGCTGTTTGGAGCGGGAGGCAGAAGCACAGCAAGTTCGACACCAGCCTCAACTTATAAATAGGGTTTGGGATGTAGCTCAGCACTCTCTAGATTCAATTTCCAGTTCAACCACAAAAAACAAAACAAAACAAAACAAAACAAAACACTAGAGTTTTTTTTTGATATTATATTAAAATCCACTCTGGCTTATTTTGTACTTAAAAGTACATTTTCAGTCATATGTAATTATATAGCACAATACACAGATCATTTGGAAAATACTGGCTCCATGAGAATGCAGAACTTCAAAAATGTTGGAAATGTCACTATATAATATAAAAAATTCACATTTGTTAATGTCATCCATCTCATTAGAAGAAATTTTAGAGTACTGAGAAGCCATCACATCACAGTGACAGAAAAGTTTTCTATACTTAAGTTTTTGCTTGAAAGCATGAATTTTATCATAGGTAATAAACACAGTTGTTTTCTTTGAAATAACAGGCTCATTTCACTTGTCATTCAACAAATCTATCATCTGCCTAAATATGAATAAAGAGCTGTTGTACTTTACAATAAAAACTTGAAAAAAAGTGGGTTAGTCACCTTATAACTAAAATGATCACATAAAGGTTTTCTCTAAAGATAAAACATCACACTGGGGCAGGGAAGAAGCCCTTGCCTGGCAAGTGCAGGGTCCTGAGTTCATGTGCTTACTATTTTAGTTTCACAAGATAATTAAAGTGTATATTCAAAGGTCAATATTTAATAAAATGCTTTTTACTTTTTAAAAAATGTGGTACATGGATTGAAACGAGGGGTGCTCTATCACTGAGTTACACCTCCACTCTTTTTACTTTTATTTTGAGACAGGGTCTCACTAAGTTGCCATGCATTACTCAAACTTGTGATACTCCTGCCTCAACTTCCCCAAGTGCTGGAATCAGATATATGCCACTGTGTCTGGCTTTTACCTCTTCATTGAGAACATTTCTGCTAAAGTGGCACTTAAATTTTTTCTTTATTTCAATTAAATCTATCTTCTACTAGTAATCTATTGCCTCTCCTTTAACTCATGCTAAGATATGGATATCAATTTTTTCTATCAGTACTTTTGCATCAATACTACAAATGTCAACCAGTAAAAGTGGCTATTAATGTCTTAATATTATGAAATATTCTTAAATTTATACAGCCACTAAAGCATCTTAGGGATAAGGCTGCTAGACCTAGCAAATAAAAATGCAGGATATAAAGTTAAATTTGAATTCTAGGCATAAATATTTTCTTAGTAAAAGTATGTCCCAAATGTTACACAGGATAAACTTACATTAAAAATAATTATTACCTAAATTTAAATGCAGCTAGATGTCCTATATTTTATATATGGCAATCCTATGCATGGATCCAATCAACATTCAATGCTTTTGAGAATCATTGCTTTAGAACATTAGACGTTAGGTTGAATTTTGAACTGAGGAAGACTTAATTAAGAATTATGTTTTAAGCTAATTAAAGTCTTACTACTTGTATGGCTTGTGTCTAGATATCCACCCCAAGGGTGGTAGAGATAGCTCAGTAGAATAATCACTTGCCTGGCAAGTGCAGGGTCCTGAGTTCAACCCCCGGTACCACAAACAAAACAAAACAAAACAAAACAAACAAAAACAAAACAAAACCAACAAACCAAAAAACAAATGTAGTTTAGATATCCTTCCCAGATCTCATGTGGCTGGTCATAGGTGGCTGGATCTAGAATGTTTGATGCTGGAATCATGAGTGTGTGATTACTAAATTAATCCATGACTGGTTTGGCATAGTTCTAGGTATGTGTAATAGGAAAGCTCACCCTGGGGTGAGTGCTATCTGCCCTCAGGATGTATATAGTCTGGCTACAGAATAGGAAGGACAGAAAGAAGGTTGTAATCTTCACTTGTTGCTTGCCACTTTGCTGTTTTGCTGCCTTCTACCTGCCATGAACTGTTTCTTTTCTGTGCTTCCTGCTGTCCATACAACTCAGCGTTGGAGCCAGTCAACTCTGGAATGAAAGCCTCTACAAACTGTCAAATAAGCTTTTCTTCCTTTAACTTTGGGTGTTGAGTATTATGTCTCAGCAACAAGAAAAAGTAAAATATCATTACTGTTTACATTACTTCTTTTCCCCTGCCTCTCTTGGAAAAGCCTCGAGATTTGAACTTTCTGCCCCAGGGTTGAGAGACATCATAAAGAAAAATGGGAAAGAAAGAGGTATTCTAAAGAAATACCATCTCTATAATTCTGGTAAGGCTCCTTGTTCTCAACCATTATGTCTAGACTATGTCTCAATATGCTTTATGGAAAATAAGTATTTTCAGAAGGAAATAAAGGGAAGAAAGAATGAACAGAACCAGGTAGCCAAGGCCTTAATAGTGGGCAGGTGGTGACCCTTCTGTTCACTGCAGGCATTTAGAAAATTCTGAGTTTCAGATATATGGAAACAACAAAGCAGAGCCTCTTCTTGGTTGTGGAATTGTGGTAGGTTCTGATTTCTAATTTCTCATGAGGGATCTATACATATTGGTGATGTGGAGGGAGCACTAGGGATCAAACCCAGAGGTACTCTACCAACAAGCTATACATTCCTAGCATTTGCATTTTTTTATTTTGGGAGAGTCTTGCTAAGTAGCCCAGGTAAGACTTGAACTTGCTATCTGCCCACATTAGCCTCCTTCAATGTTCAGATCATAGGCATGTACCACCACACTTGCTGCAAACTGCATATCCTAAAGGAACATATTTGCCAAATTCAATCTCTGAATTATAGTTATGCTAAAATACTTGGATACTTTATTCATAACTACATCTATGTTTGTAGTTCATTTCTTTATTTAGGGCCAGCAGACTAAAGCTCCTGCTTAGGTAGAGTGCAGTGGCGGGGTTTGATTCCTAGCTAGCCATGCTGATCCCGCCCTCGGGGTGCACTGAGATAGCAACTGAGACTGGGTGTGGTGGCATACACCTGTAATCCCAGTGCTTGGGAGGCTGAAAACAGGAGGATCACTACAGAGTCCAATCTGTGTAGTGGGATCCTATAGACTCTTACTAAATACATAAAAAAAGACATTCACTCTTTATTTAGCATGGTATTGTTTTAGAAAGTAATAGTTTTTGAATATATTTTATTTTATTTTTTAAAAAATTATTTTTTCAATTCAGGGTTTCACTATGCAGTTCAGACTTATAGTGATCCCCTTAGCATGGCTGATTCCAGGCCAGCACAGTATGCAGTACCAGGGATTGAACCTAGGTCTTTGCATTTGCCAGGCAGGTGCTTAGACCACTGAGCTATCTCCCTAGCCCCTGAATATATTTTAAAAACTCAATTTATGAGCTGGGGGTATAGTTCAGTGGTAGAACATTTGCTTAGCATGTGTGATATCTGATACCTTGGGTTCAATCTCCAGCACCACAAAAACAAAAAGCAAAACAAAACATAAAACAAAAAAACCTTTTGAAAGCAATTTCCCAGTTACCTGAAATACTAGATTTCTTTTTCACTGGTGAATAAACAGAAAACATCCACTGCCCTGATGATTCCCAAGTTTCCATATCTTTTATGATTCCTTCTCTGAAAAAAAAAAACCAGGATTTTACTGCTAGTTAAAAAATAGTTTACAATTTTCATTGATGAAAATTTCAAATTTTAAAAAAATACAGTTTTAGATTTTTTCTTTACATTTTCTAATGAGTTTTCTTTAAGGCATATTCTGTAGTTACAAATAATACCAGAGAAATCAATAATTAAACCATTAACCAATATACTCAAGAATTATTATAAATATACAGTATAAGTACAATACTGACTTTAATTTCTCTTTGCTTATTATCATAAATAGTAATCACCTAAGTGCAAACAACAAAAAATACCACTTAACTGATACAGAATCAAAATTTTAAAAGTGGGTTATAGGACATCAGGGATCATTTTATCTGATTCCTACATTTTTCCAATATGAGAAACAGATCCATGTCTGTAATAGTTACTTTGTATCAAGGCCATGAATAGACAGATAATACATTTGGTTTTACAGTAAGGTTTCTCCTCATATAGAATATCATAATAAATAACAGGCATCATAGAATGGTATTATTAAATTCAGGATGATCACAATGAATATGAAAAGGAGATTTTTGTTTCTTCTTTGGCTTTACTTTTTTAAAATCAGGGCTCTAAATACAAGAAGCTCTAGAATTTGATCCCTAGCACCATCAAAAAAACAAAGATACCTCAACTTTATTTTATTTTTTTGTCTTTTTGAGACAGGGTCTCACTATGCAGCTCAGGCTGGCCTTACGCTCACTTTGTAGCTCAGGCTGGTCTCAAACTCACAACAATCCTTCTGCCTCAGCCTCCCAAGTCCTGCAATTACAGGCATGTGCCACCACGCCTGGCTCCTCAACTTTAAAAAAAATCAACCTTAGGGGCTAGGGAGATGGCTCAGTAGAATAAATGCTTGCTTCCCTGGCAAGCACAAGGGCTTGAGTTCAATCCCCGATTCCCAAAAGAAAAACAAAAAATCAACCGTATATAATACACTGATCAAATTATTTGTTTTCTTTTACTATGGTAAAATATACATATTATAAAATTTACCATGTTAGTCATGTAAAGGTACAAACCTGGGACAGTAAAAACATTCAGTAGTTAATAATCACCATTATTTCTAGAACCTTTTCATCATTATCTGTAACAGAATCTCTATATCTTTAGATAACAACATTCTATCACTTTCTTCCAAGCCCTTGGTGGCCTCTATTCTACCTTCCATCTCTATGAATTTGTCTTTCTTAGGAATCTCATATAAGTGGAAATATACAGGCTCAAAATGTTTATCACTGGTTCTAACTTATTTCTGGAAATCAAGACTAAGAAGTATATTGAAATTCTGTCTTGAAAGCCATGAGATAAGGAATTGTTAGACACATATTGTTTTGTTATAAGTTTTACCACAAATGTTCTTTTTTTTTTTTGTAGAACTGGGGATTGAACTCAGGCCCTTGCACTTGCCAGGGAAGCGCTTATTCCACTGAGCCATCTCCCCAGCCCCTCAAATGTTCTTAAGAAATGTCATGACTATACTATGCAATAATGAAGGAAATAAAGTGAAATCAGTCAGAATAGGGTAAATGAAGTAAATGTCTTAGAAAAACAGCTGGGTGTGGTGGTACATATCCACAATCCCAGCACTTGGGAGGCTGACGCACGAGGATTGTGCTGAGTTCGAGGCTAGTCTGGCCTACAAAAGGGTGGGGGAATTGCTCAGTGGTCTAAAGCACTGCCTGGCAAGAACAAAGACTTGGGTTTGATTCCTGGTACCACATGCTGTATTGGCCCCAGAGCCTTGGATGTGTTGTGCCAGCCCCCAAAACCAGGCATGGTGATACACACTTGTAATCCCAGCACTGGGGAGGCTGAGAGGGGAAGATCACTGTGAGTTTGAGCTGTGTAGCAAGACCTTGTAATAAAATACAAAAAAAAGAAAAGAATCACCCCGCCAAAAGCTTAAGAAAAATAAGTGATTTTCAGCTGTGCTTTAGCCGTTAATTTGTAAGGAGCTTGTGATTTACCAGTGAATTTAACCAGTACTAAACTTAGATATTAAAAAAAGTATGACCAATAAAAAGTGGAAAAAAAACCCATAAATAATCCTAAGAAGGTATGCTACTAATATTGGAAAAATGATATATTTGTAAATGAAATAAAGCCTAGAATGATATATAATAAAACAGTGACAGGCTCTGAGTGACAGGCTCATGGATTTTTCTGTCTTTATTTACTCTGAGTTTTTACTACTTATTTTGTTTGGAAAAAAAAAAATGAAGCAAATGCGTAATGATTTTCCTTACAGAAGCTTCTTTTCATCTTTCTGCTCTTCAGAGCTAGGTGAAGCAAATGGGTTCTGAGATAATCCAAAACTTGTATTCCTGGTAGTTGAAACTTTGGAATCAAAAGAATTGAAAGATGGCTTTTCTCGATCTCTACTGCCTCCCCATGGTGTGGATTTGAAGAAACTGGATGGCTGGATGATATTAGAATATTTCTGACTGGTGGCATTTCCTTCACTCCTGTTACTGCCTAAAATAATAAAGTAAAAGTACAATTTTATTAATAATTTATTTTAAATCTTGAAATTCATTATATTGTCTTATTAGGTCTAGAAATTATATAAGGCTTAAAAAGTACATTTCTACTAAGTTAAAATAACCTCTTCTTTTCTACTTTATATTGTTAGGTACAGTATCAACAAATCACATAAAATCTAGCTGCATTTTTGTTTAAATAGATTCATAGGATCATTAATCCATAGAAAAATAAAAATATATTACTTTAGCTGACATAAGTTTATTAAAGAAACAACTGCTTGATAGTAAAATGGACTGAGAACATTTTAAATTATAAACGCAGGATAAAAAGATGTTTTCATTCTTCGTTCCATAAATGGGCCCTATATAGTAGCAAATACTTAAAAAAAATGGACAATGAATTACACAGTAAGTAAAAGATTAAATTCTACCTTCTGTCTTTGAGTAGATATTTAAGTTTAATTGTTTCAGTCTTCCCTCTGATACAAGTTATCTGTCATAGATTACAGAGATAGTTGATATGTGAACATAGTATATGAAGTCTTAATAGATTTTTAGTACTTTAAAAACATCAAAATGTCTCTGTGTTGTCTTCTAACTTTTCACTTCTTAGGTAGGACTAAGACTAAAGGTAATTCATCTTGTTTCTGATTTAGACAAGAACTATGCCCAACTATAAAAGTTTATCCCCAACCTGATAATCTCAAAAGGAGGAAACTGCTGGACCAGACCCCTGAAGCAGGAATTCATGAAATTCCAAATCCTTACAACTGTAGAAACTCACTACCTTCTTTTTATGTTGCATTTGGCCTTCACAGTTTTTGACCTTGTAAGTCTAGAAACCTCTGGAACTTAACTATATTTTTTCATGTACCAAGGTTTTTTTTTTTTTTTTTTTAATTTTACAGAAGGGTCTACAGCTGTTCAGGGTCTCACTATTATATGGACTCATAGTGACCTTCCTGTTTACAGCTCCCAAGAGCTGGCACTATAGGCGTGTACCACCACACCCAGTCTTAATCGCTGTCACAGTGTGCCTCAGGGGCGGGGCCGGCACAGCATCGTGATGGAATCTTCAGCCCCTGTGCCTGTTTGTAGGTGCTTTAATCCGCAGAGCTATTTGGCCGGACCTCAAGTACCAAATTTTATTTATAGTCTTCATGCATGAATCTATCCATTCAATGTTTAACATAATGACAATTACAGCAAATTTCTAAAGGACTGTCAAATATTTTGCTTGTTGTCAAATATTTGCTTTGCTATTCTTGGAAACATTCATGGGTATCAGATTCTGAGTCTTAAATTGTTTTTTGAGTCAGGGTCTTGCTACGTAGTCCAGGATGGCCCTGAACTCACAGCAATCCTGCTGCCTCAGCCTCCCAAGTGCTGGGACTACAGATTTGAGCCACCATGCCAGGCTAAGTCCTAATTTTTGTTTGGAATACTTTACTTAAGCAATTGTAGATGCACAAAAGCCCATCTTCTGCTGGTGTAGACATGAGAACAACATGCAACTCAAGGGCCATATCAATAGTCCTCAGAGACAGAAGGGCAAAGAGACAGATCCCCATGGTACCTTAAAGTGCTAAGGCACAACCCTAGGAAAATAAAACCTAATTATCTACCTGATCTTTAAATTTTTGTGTTCTGCCATTTCTTTCAGGTCTGATTTGTTCTCTTCTCGAAGATGAACGCTTTGGTAATGTCCTAGGCTCATGGACATTAAAATCTGTGGTCCCCAGATTTCTTTCCACTGTAACCCACAAACTAGGCATCCTATCCTCCCAATGTTACCCCAAATTTTTAAAGTATGTGTATTTTCCTGTGATAAAATTGGGAAGCCACATCCTAACACAATGTTAGGTCCAGTCACTGTACAAAAGGTTCAGACACATGTGGCCATTATACAGTGTATAGGCAGAATTTATTGCAAACAGATTTCCAGAAAGCTGGAGAGAGAATTTAGCTTCAAGCATGTAGGTATAGATATCAAGATTGCAGCTGTATGTTATATGACTAACTTCATCTTTTAAAAAGTATCTTTCTCTCAGAAGTAAGTCCTGCTTAGTTCTTAGGTAAATGTTTCCATTTGAGACCTTGAAGTTTTTTCAACCTATAGCCTGACCATGTATAGTTCCTAACCCTTATCAGCATGCTCAGAGGATACAGATTCTCTCGGGCTGAAGTTTGAAACAATATGCTTGTGTGGATTTTATCTATAGCTAATGATCAAGATGGTGAAGGAAAAAAAAAAATCTCATCTTTGGTTTTAAAATAGTCCCCAGTTGCCTGTCTCTAGGTCTACTAATGACTTTCTGCCCAACACTTCTCTTCTTACAAGATGGGACCCTAAAATTATTTTGGGCATCCTGTCATTCTGGCTACTTGCTGAGTGTTGAGGAGAGGGAGTCAGGGTCCCCATGCTTGCTGACTATAGGCCTAGAGCGTCAGTCAAGGGTTACTACAGCTAGATCAGGAGGACATAGGATCATCTGGAATTGGACAGAAGAGGGAAAAAATAAGGCTTAGGAGGCCACTGATGAGACATGGCCCAAATAAAAGATCAGAAGAACATAAATCACAATGATTGTGAGCCTGTTCCACGAAGCTCATCAGAAGTAAAAAGATAAAACAGTTATAGTAGGGGAATAGGGAATGAATAGGAATCACAAGATGAGCCCATATCCTCTGGAAGCACAAATGAGCAGAAGCATAATTATAATAAAGGTTCTAAGTCCATCAGAAGTAAAAAGATACAACAGTTATAGTAGGGGAATAAGAAATGAATAGGAATCACAAGATGAGCCCATATCCTATGGAAGCACAAATGGGCAGAAGCATAATTATAATAAAGGTTCTGATTAAGAGAAGAATATATTATGGATATGCAGCCCTCAGTTGGAAAGTAGGTAGGGATGTTGTGGTATTTACTTAACTGAAATTTGTGTGAATCGGAATTTCAAATCTCCTAGAGGTTGGCTTTTCCAGGTTGATGTGGTCTTGGGAGGGGCTTGTCCTGAATCGGCAATTCTTGAAACTTTGATAGCTGTTTGAGAAGGGGAAAAGTACCAAGCAATGATCCTTCTATAGAGGAATTACTAATTAATAATGGAGAATAAACCCAAAAAGAAAAAAAAATAATGGAGAATAAAATAAAAATGGTGATATGAAGACTGGCAGCAAATACAGCCTGCCTGGGACCTGGAATTGAAATACCTGGAAAATAACTTAGGAAAAAAAAGAAGCATATTTCCAGAAATCAAGGTAAAGTTGAAAACTAAAACTTTAGCAAAACTGAACATGATGCAGAAAAAAGAGACAGCTTAGAATATAAGCCTTGGCTCCTAGGGGACGGAAGCCTGTTTCCACAAACAAAGGTAAACCAAGGGACTGAACCAATAGTGACAGCCTAAAGAAAAGCCCATAGCTACTGTAACTGCAAAAACACCGTGGGGTTTTATGCTGAACAAAACTCCTTTCACACAGCAGGCTAGAGTTGGAGAAGATATACACTACAGCTTCCACCATATTTGAGTGATAAATAAGAAAACACTTTGGAAAGGTGCTAATTACTTAAAATGAGCTATCCATACAATCAGGCCACCGAACAACCATGTTTCAGGATTTCTGAGGTTATCCTACCAGTCACTGGGAAGAAGACAGCCAAAACAGACAGTCAGAGAGAAGACGTGGGCTAAGTACAGACCCTCTGAGAAGTTTAAGCTCACACCTGGAATGACCCAGTGGACTTGCCCTCTGTGGTAAGAAGCCATGATGGTTCTGTGTGGCCTTTGGAGAAAGCTGGATCTGAAAGTGCTGAAAAGTCCATTGGACTGCTCGACCACCCTACATCACTACCTACATCAACTTAAGAGTTCAGTGGTCTGCTTGCTTTCCCTATCTTTTAATGTAATCAGGGATAAGCCTCAACATGAATGGTTGCAACATACTGGGGCATAGAGACAAAAAGCCTTCTAGTAGGGGAGCACTTCACTGGTCATAAAGCTAGGTGCAAAAGGGAGACTTGGGCACTCAAAAAGGGAGCCCTAACTGGGAGAAGCTGGTGTGAATGAAGCCGTAGGCCGATATCACTGACTACATCAGAAGGCAAGGCAGGACTCAGGATCCACATACAAACATGAATGTGAAAACAAAATATGACCATCCCCTATCCCACTATCTGGTAGATTCCATTACTGTAGACCCTAGAAAGAAACCACTCATTCAAACACAGTACATTTTTTGACTTGTATCTTTTTTTTTCATTGGGTTTTTTTTGGGAGGTGATTGTGGGGTTTTCTTTTCTAAATTTATTCTTTTTTAATTTACTTTCTTTTTTCTTTGTTGTTTTCTGTTACTTTTATGAATATCGTGACAGTTTGAGCAGATTCCATTTGTTCCTTTTACATTTTTTCTTTTCTTTTTTTTTTTTTTTCAGAAGCAGGGATTGAACTCAGGCTCTTGCACTTGCCAGGGAAGCGCTTATTCCACTGAGCCATCTCTTCCCTTTCTGTTACTTTTATCTAATTCTATTTTTTAACTCATTAATTGGATTCTTTATCTCACATCATCTTTTTCAACTTCCTTTTATTTTTCAGATTTCACTTCTATAATTACCCCCTTCTTTACCACCACTATCATTAGTAGTACTATTAAGCTCTATTAACCTTTACTTAGCTGTGCAAAATTACTATTGCTGAATTCTTTTTTTTAACTATTAATGGTGGTTTAGTTGCATTTAGTGGATATCTACTGTATGTCAATATTTGCATCTACATGATTATTTCATCTATATGATTATAGCAGGCCTCTTTTCTATTGTGTAGGGTACAACAGTGGTAGCTTTTATTTGTTCTTATGGTATGTTGATATCCAGTTTATCTTTGACTCTATTATCATTGTTGATTTCTTTGATATTGCCAATGGTGGCATAGTTATTGCTATTAGCTGGTTTTTACTGAATGCCAATGTCTGGTTTGTCTTTAGGTCATCAACATTATTGCAATTTGTTTTTGGTAAAATGGGTGCTGGACCAGTCAGAGTGCATCCTCCCAAACTCAAATTAATGGAAGGGGTTGAATCTTAGGAGACAAAGTCTATGTTTAGTAGTGCCCAGAGTGCTTCACTGGAAAGTAGGCATTAAAGAGGTCTCCATACTATCAACAGTCTTTCCATTTTTATTGTTGTTATAGTTTATGTCTAGTTGTCCCCCCAAAGCCTCATGCAGTCATGGGGTGGGGACTTCTAGAGTTTGAGATTAACTCATGACCTGCTGGGTCTTTGTATTGCTAGAATTATGGGTATGAGTACTACTCCCAGCATGGGGTATAGCCTGAATGTAGTATGAGAGAGAGAGAGAGAGAGTGAGAGAGTGAGAGAGAGAGAGAGAGAGAGAGAGAGAGAGAGAGAGAGAGACAGAGAGACAGAGACTGAGACTCTCTCTCTGTTACACTGTTGTTGTTCTACCACCGTGAACATGTGCCATGTGCCAGTGGCATATGTCAGTCTGCCTTGGAGCCAGCTGAGTATGGACTGAAACCTCCAGTAACTGTGAGCTAAATAAACCTTTCCTTCCTTTATTTTGGGTGTTGGATATTTGTCCCAGCAACAAGAGTAGAATAACTGAGACAACTGTCAACCTGTAGAAAAAGAAAAAGAAAATAAAAAAAGCCTGTAAAAACTTACAATTCTCACAAAGCAGACATAAAGGGGCACTGATTGGGAGGAACTCAAAAGCCAAATACCTGAATTATACAAAGTAATAAAAAAGGAGACACAAACTAACCAATCAACCAAACAAAAAAACTTGCCATGGATAAAATAAGGTACTCAGTGAACTCACAGATATAATTAAATAGATAATGGACTTAGCAAAATAATATAAAGCATGAATGATCAGTTTAGCACAGAATTAGAGTTCATGAAAAGGAACCAGACAGAAATCCAGAACTTATTTATTAGTATAAAAAATTCTACTGAAAAAATGGGTGGAAGAAGTGACCACTGTGAGAACAGTGGCATCAGACCTTAGAAAACAGGGCTGATATACTCAGAGGTACACTGAAAATAACAAGAGATTATAGAAAATGGCAAGAAATTAATTCTTAGAGTTAAACAATAAAGGCAATATAATATACCAGAACCTATGAGTCACAATGAAAGGAATCCAAAGAAGGAAGTTTATAATTATGAATATCCACATCAGAAAAACAGAATAAAACTAAATAAATAACTTGCATCATTACGTCCTAGGTAAACAAGAACACTATAAATTCAAAACTAGTACAGATAAAGAAGTTATAAAGATCGGACCCAAAATTAGTGAAATTGAGAATTGAAGAATCAAACAGGTGTTTCTTTGAAAGGACAAAACAAACAAACAAAACAAACCCAAACTATGACTGTCCTCTATAAACACAAAAGTCTGACAAGTCCAACATCCAATGATTAACAAAACAAAAAAGAACTCTGAAGAAAAGAGGTTTATAAGAACCATACCTCAATCTTATAGATAAACATATTTGATAAACATCAAATTTAACGGGAAAAACAAAACAAAATAAAAACCCACAACAGAAAGCTCTTCTATGGTCAGAAAGAATACAAGGAAGCTCACTGACGCGATTCCTATTCAAGATAGCACTGGAATTATTAGCCAGAGCAAGAGGGAAGAAAAAGGATATATAGAGGAAGAAGAAGTTATATCATCCTTATTAGCAGATGACAGGATGGTCTACATAGAAGACTGAAAAAAATTCCACTGAAAGACTCCAAAATCAGCATACAAAATTAATACTGTCCCTATATACCAAAAATGAACCACAAAAACCCCCCAAAACAACAACAAAAAAAACGTTAGGAGAAAATAGTACCATTCACAATAGCTTCAAGCTAAATTAAATACATATTGGAATTAACCTAATAAAGGAGATAAAAGACTTCTATAATGAAAACTGTATAGCGTTCTAAAAAAGGAGATCCAAGAGGTCATCTGAAAATGAAAAGATATGCCCTGTTCCTATATAGATAGTATTAATACTGTCAAAATAGCCAAAATTGATATACAGATTTAAAGCAATCCCATTAAAAAATATACAGCATTCCTCAAAGAACCAGAGAAAACAAATTTAAAATTCATATGGAACCAGAAGAGACCCAGAATAGCAAAAACAATCCCGGGCAATAGATCAAAGCAGGAGACCACAATTCTGGATTTCAGGTCAAAAAGCTACAATGCAAACAACCATGCAAGACAAAACTACAGCAATAAAAACAGTATGGTACATATATCTTCAGCCACTTAATGTTTCCACAAACATATGCTGGAAGAAAGCGTCTTAACAAAGTTCCTGAGAAAAACTGGCCTGAGGCCTATACAAATTATGGCAGAATATTTCTCAAAGCAGTTATACATAGCAGTCCAGCCAAGTCTGCCAAGATGTATCAGGGTAATAACTGGATATATAAGAATAATTGCCTCACTTATTGCACAGATTTTGTACTAAATGGTAATTACCACTGGGCTTCATGACAACAACTGGGGTATTATAAGGTGCCTGACAAAGCACTAAAAGTCCATAGTGAAGGAATTTATAAAGGCTGTTACCCTGCTGGGCTTGAGGCTGTAGAAATGCTGTTTACAGAAAAGGAAGGCGTGAGGATCTTTTAGCTTAATAACTACCAGGGTAGCAGTTATAACTTTTGTAGGCATATTGGTGGCTCACACTTAGGGTTAATTGGAAGGTCAATAAGAATAAGTCATTATCAGCATTTCTGGTAGAGCCAATTATTGCTATAACTATTGGGCCATTAGATGAGTCAAAGGTAATTTGAGCCCCCATCTTTGTTAATATATCTTGGCCAAGTCAATGAACTTCACTGAAGAGCTCTGGACAAAGAGAAGATTATTCATAATTTATTCCACAGGAGAAATAAAATGTTTGGTCACCAGACACCCAGTGGTGCCTATAACTACATGAAAGTAAGAAGCCAACAGTGTAGAACAGGAAGAAAGAACAGAATGAGAGTCCCACTGTTGAAGAGGTGCTTATGTTTTCTCTGCAACACCAATGTTACCTGAGGCTCTGCCTCAGTGAGGGTAATGATTGTCTGGAGGCTAACTGGAGTCTTCAGTCTCCTTATTCCAGGGACAACAGGTCCAGGAGATAGTTGGGTAGCTTAGGTGTCTGCCTGGCAAGTGCAAGGTCCTGAGTTTGATCCCTGGTACCACAAAAACAAAACAAAATGAAACACAAAACCAAAACCAAACAAACAAAAAAACAGGTGGAGCTCTGGACCAAGGGTCCTTTGATCCTTGGGGCAGTAGGCCTTTCAGTGCCGTTTCCTAATTTAAGACAAGGTGCCTCTGGAGGATGTCCAACATTAGGGCAGTTTCACTGTGGCCCATCTACCAGCAGTATGATACTAATTAGTTATCTTTATTTCTTCAGGGAAGAAACCAGCAGGTAACATTTGATTGCCCTGTGATGAGGTAAGAAGCACTGCATGCTTTTCTCCTATGGGCCTTAAGTCTTAACTTTCTCCTTTCCTTTGTTCCTCTTCTATATGAGTTTGAGCTGCATAGTAAGACCCTGTACCAAATACATTAAAAAAAATAAAAAAGAAAAAAATCAGAATTAGCAGTATTAGGTCATCAGTGGAAATTTCAGTTCCCAAAGATATCTTTTGCAATTTCCTTCTAATACTTGCAGCTGGCTAGGTAAATTTAAGGAGAACTTGGCCATCATAGGAGGTCAGTTATAGTAAGTTTTTAGTCTCCGTAAGTCATTCAAGAAATGTAGTAGGGTTTTTATTTGGGCCCTGATCACTTGGGCCAGCTCAGTGATTTACAGGTTTGACTTTACTGGCCTTAAGACTTCTAGAATACAATTTACAAAATGTCTGCAGTCCCACATCTCAGGGTTATTATAATCCCACTTAGGAAGGTCTACAGGAATTACTTCAGGCTCTAGATATTATCTGTAATGTAGAGAAATGGTGGTGAACCTATGGCACGTATTACTTTTTTTAAGAAAAACTAAAACTTCAGTATTCAGGTTTAATTGCAGTGTCGGTGCCTTCTGCTAAGTGGGTGGGCTTTGGGTTGCAGTCTGGGCATGCAGTCTCTAAAAGCTTTACTGTCATGGATCTGGAGTATGTATGTCCTCAGCATAACATTTGATCCTTGCAGCTACTTGGGACCTTGCCAAATTTGTTAAGAGTCTGTCCCAAAATAACACTGATATCCTTCAAATACAGCTTGTAAGTATGAAGATGTCAGAAGGCTTATATACATATTTCTCAGAATCATCTGAAAAACTACCTAAGTCCTGCTTGATTTGCTTTAGGTCCTGAAAGAAAGGCTGGTGAGCTCTAATTGGTCTAAATTTACCTAATAGTGCCTAAAAAGAGCAAACAGTGCCAGAGAAATGTTATAACATTTGCTGAGATCCATGAATGCCTGAACCCTGAACATCAGGGTTACCTGATTACCCTGCCAGTTAGAATGTGGCTCAAGAGATATAAAGCTATCCAAACAGGGGGGTTTCATTTTATTCCCGAATGTCATTATATCTGGATCTAACTTATAGAGGGAACATAAATAAAGCCTCCAGAGAAGATATTTCCAACCACTTTCCTGCCTTTTCATAAAATAGGTCTAACTGGAGTACAGTCATAGTGTATTGAGAAGCAAGTTAATAGGACATATTTGTGAGGAAAACAATATATGGATCAAAATAAGGCACCTTCCTGCTGAGAAGGAAATAAAACAGGTGGCAGGTGCAAAAAGGTAGTTTGTATTCTGCTGATATCTGCAGGAAAGGAGGCCCAACACTCATTTCCCTAGCACCTATCACATACCAAAAGAATATACCTGTCTGAAGTTCCATTAGCGCACAAACCAGACTTAAATCTCAAAACAGGATTCGTATATTCGGCTTAAGTTTATTAACAGTATGCCATCTTCTGGCCAAAATTGGTGTTACCCTCAAAGTGGAGGAAGACACAACAGAAACTTAAAGTCTAAGAGAATACCAAAACATAGGGGAAAACAAACTTCACAAACATATGGGCCAGAAACACCCATCGCGATAAGGATAATTTATCTGAGGCAAAAAATCTCAAATATTTTGGAACAATTCCAAGCCCATAAACTGATGCAGCATAGCATAAACATGGGGAAAAGAAAGACACTTAACCTTAATCCAAAAATAGAGGCAATGGGAGATCTCATCATTCCATGAAATGAGCAAAGGTCCTATCAGTGTGAGGACCTACTACTGCAAAGACCCATCAACACACCTTAATTCTTCGTGTTTTACAAACGATTTCAGACAAAAGACATATTATTGCAAAATGTAGACTTCCATAAAGTGAGAAAATGAATACAACTTCAAGGATTAAGATAGGTAGTTGCACTGCATGTGGCCTCGCTTACATTTATATGATTAACTGGGATCTTTCAAAGAACATTCTTTGCTTCCTCTGAGGTTACTGTTTTACAAATACAATGGGCAGTATTTACCTACTTGAGAAGGAGGACTGCTTTTAAGGGGATTTCTCTATTTGGTTTGAGATCTTGAGGTTTTTCCAATCCCTCACCCACTGACTTCATAGGAACCTGGACCTTATCAGCATGCTCAGAGGATATACATTCCCTTCAGGTAAAGATTGAAACTAGGGCTGGGGAGATGGCTCAGCGGAATAAGCGCTTCCCTGACAAGCTCAAAGGCTTGATCAAGTTCAATCCCCGATTCTGTCCAAAAAAAAAAAAAAAAAAGATTGAAACTACTAGCTTGTTTGGAATTTATCTACAGCCCCCGGCGCTGGTGTCGCCTGGTTAATCACTTAACTTTCGGTCTAACAAAACGGCTTCATAGCTTTTACTAGATTTTCAAAGAACTTCGTAATTTCTCCCAAACGAAGAGTTTGACTCTGGCTCAAGTTGTTCGGAAAACAAACAAAATACAGGTACTCAGAAGGGTAAGAAAGGCAAGTGCTCTCGGTCGTCCCACGAGAATTCTCGCAAGCACTACTATTGACAGACGAGGAAGTTCTGATACATACTCCTAATTTATAGTTTGCACTAGGGTCAAGTCTCAGTGCTCAACTGCCCAACTCTCGGTGAAAGGTTCCGACAAGAGCAAGCGGTGGGTGAATCTGGGATCGCCTGACCCCTCTCAGGAACCATGCCGAAAGCCCGATCTCGGCCGGCAAAGCAGATAATGGGATGGGGTGTCACCTGAGGGCTGTTGCTGTCGTCCCCCGCCAGCACCCCTAGCACCAGGATGTTCGTTCCAGCACCGATCTCCAAAGCGGCAACGGCCTTGAAGAAAGAATTGACAAATGACCATAGCGATGGCTCAGTCACTCTGCCCGACGGGGGGGTCTCCAGGCCGAATGGTGAGAAAACGGAGCAACCTAAGGCACGCCCCCACCGGCTCTTGTGACGCAATCAGCTTGCGCCGGAATACTCCGTCCTTATTGTCCCGCCCCCAGCGTGATGAGCTGCGGATTTTACCAATAGGATTGAAGCACGGCAAGTCTCTCTGGGCGCGGGTGTGGCTTGTGAAAGTGAGGTGATTGAAAGAAGCGAGAAGGGGAGATGCTATTGACTCACGTACGAGGCCTTGGAGTTCAGGAGAGGAGAGCAAACGTAGAACTTAAGCAAGGCCCTGAAGGGAGGATTGGCAGAAGTTTGAGAGGTAGTGTCATTTTTTTTTCATTTGTAACTGCTGAGAAATAAAACCCCGGGCTGATCAGGTGAAATTTACCAGCTATTCATCAGGATAAGAGGAGAAAGCCAGTTGTGACAGGAGTTGCAAGGGTTTCAATCCAAGGCATGTTGTGACTGAGAAGGATCATTATGACACCTGAATGGATACTGCCTTGCTACCTGCTGAGAAATTCTTTTTAAAGTTCCTATCAACGGTACTATTTAGAGAGGCCCGGGAGATAGCTCAATAGAATAAGCACTTGCCTGGCAAGCGCAAGGGCCAGAGTTCATTACCCGGTTCTTCAAAAAAAACAACCCCTCCCAAAAAAAAAAAAAACCCAAACAACAGTACTATTAGGAATTGAATCTTAAGAATAAAACATCGCATTCTTGCCCTGAGCTACTGTCACTTAACACAGAGAAGCAGCCTTAATGTTTACCCTTGCACACAGGTTCAGATTAAGCATTTCTGAAAACATTCGATATATTCTTAACTTTGTAGTTTTAGGGAACACGACCCTGTGTCTATTTCCCAGCCTTGAACTGATGTTGATGCCGTTACACACAGGTTTGCTTTGCTTTGAGTCTATCAAAAGTTTCATTTCAATTCCACTTTGCTCCCAAATTTTACAGTTGCCTTTTATTTTGTATGGAGCAGCACCATATGTTTCTGATGTGCAGTCTTGGTGGTAGTGAATTAATAAATCTGACTTTGTTGAATTATAGGCTTTTCCCTGGTGGTTTCAGGATGATTGGACTAGAGTTGAACCACCACTCAAGTATTTTAAGATTTGGAAGACAGTGGGATCTATAGGAACACTAAACACAAATGTGAAGACCAGTATTTTCATCAGTGGACTTTTTATTTTGTGACAGATTTTTGGAAGAGTTTACAGTACAAAGCTTCCCTCTACCCTGTAACTCTTTGAAAAGACTGTTGCAGAACTAAATCCCATTACCCACATGCATACTGCTTCAGATAGTGACAAAAATAAATATCCTTTTGATATTAAAAATTTTGTGGGAAGGTACTGTCAGTATATGAGATCCTAGTTGCTGATTCTCTGTAACAGTTTCTGTGCATTCAAGGGTTTTATTAGGTCTTTACATCAATGTTTTCAAGAGTTCTACCTATCCAATCTTCCAGTAGATTTAGTGTTTCTGTTAGTACTTAGATCTCTGATTCACTGATTCACTTGTTTTAGTTTAGTGCTTGGTGAAAGATATGGATATAGTTTTAATCTTTGGCATATAGAAATCCAGTTTGTCCAGCACTATTTATTTTAAAAGCTATCTTTCTTCCTGTGAATGTATTTGGCACCTTTATGAAAGAAAGGGTGGCTGAGCATGGAGTTGTTTCTGTATCTTTTCTTTTTGGTGGAACTAGGAATTGCACTCAAGTCCTTGTGCTTACCAGGCAGGTGATTATTCTACTGAGCCATTGCCCCAGCCCTGTTTCTGTACCTTCTAATGTTTTACTGATCCTTGGGCTTTTTTTTCCCAGAACCTCGCTTTTTTTTTTTTTTTTTAAATGTATTTAGGACAGGGTCTACAGGGTCTCACTATGTAGTGATTTTCCTGTTTTCAGCCTCCCAAATGCTGAGATTACGGGCATGCACCACCATGACCAGTCTCTGTCACCTTCTCAGCACACCCCTAGGGTGGGGCTGGCACACCACACCACATTAGGGATCGAACCTTAGCTGCTGCGTTCTGCCTAAGCAGGCACTTTAGTCCGCTGAGCTATCAGGCCTGCTCTGTTCTTAATCATAGTAACATTGTAGAATCATTTCAAGTCAGGGATTGTGATACCCCCTTGCCTTGCCTTTGTTGCCCAGAATTACTTTCGCTATTCTAAGTCCCTTCTGGTTCCAAATGAATTTTAAGATTTTCTCTGATTCTGTGAGATAAGCTATTGGAATTTTGATCAGGATTGCAGTAAATCTGTATGATAATTTGAATTAGGGCCATTTTTATTGTAGTTTTTCCTACCCAAGAACAAAGGTTATCTTCATTTTCTGATACCTTCTTTGATCTTTTTCAGAGTGAAGTGGTTCCCACTGTAAAGGCCTTTTAATTCTGCTAGATTCTGAGGTATTTCATTTTTTTGGCTGCTATTATGAAAAGTGTTGCTTCCCTGATTTCTCTCATAGTGTTATCTGGGTACACAAAAGCTATTGTGTGCCTTTGGCTACTGGGAATTGAACTCAGGAGGACCTTGAACTTGCCAGGCAGGACTTGTGCCACTGAATTCTATCCCTCACCCAAGCTATTGATTCTTCAGTGTTTACTTTGTATTTAGCTATACTACTGAAATGGGTTATTAAATTTAGAAGTCTTTGGGTTTTCTATGTAGTGTCATATCATCCATCAATAGAGTTTAACTTCTTTTCCTATCCTTATTCCTTTTCTTTTTCGTCTAATTATTCTGGCTAATGTTTCCAGAACTATATTGAATAAGAGTCGTGATAGTAAACAGCTTTGTCTTGATTTCAGAATGAAAACTTTTTTTTTAATGAAGTCAGATCTAATACTTAAGCATTTTACTTTTGACTGGACTCAGACTTGGAAGTAGCTCTCTCTTGGCAATCTGTTCCTGGCGTTTTTCTTTGGCTTCCTTCATTCTCTTGGCCAGAAGTTCAGCATACTCTGCAGCTTCTTCCTTGTTTTCCTTAGTGTGTTGCTTCTTCAGCGTTTGTGTTGAAGGACATGCGGAGCAACAAGTCGCTGGATCTTGGGAGCTTTAGTCCTGGGTTTTTTACCCTTCTTGTTCAAGGGCTTCCTGACAACATACTGGCGGACATCATCTTGCTTAGACAGACTGAAAAGTTTGCGAATTCTGCTAGCTCTTTTGGGCCCTAGGCGCCAATGCACGGTAGTATCGGTCAACCCCAGGAATGCCCTTCTCTCCTTCACAGTGACCAAAGTGAGAATGCAGAGGCTGGCATCCACAATGCAGCCTTGGATGTATTTATGCTTTCTTTCCCTGGTTCTCCTCGCCTGGTAGCAGGAGTGCCCCTTACTCAGCAGCAGGTGCACACGGCCGTGGGTGAGGAAGCCCTGCTTGTTGTTCCCACTGCTGATTTGGACTACTTAACCTTTCCACTCTTCAACCAGAGCGTTCTGTGGCCATGCGCTTCTCATAGGACATGCAAAGCTTGCGTTCATCATGGACCTCGATGTTTCTGGCAGCTGGGAAGGAAATGTTCAGCTTCATCTCAAAGTTACTGATTGCTTCCCAGGTGCCACAAAAGTGAAAACTTTGTTGTCTATTTAGTATGATGTTGGCTGTTGGTTTGTCATAGGTAGCCACCTTTTATAAGATTGAATCTACTGAAATAAAGACCATCTATTCCAATTTTCTGTAGGCTTTTTATCATGAATGGATTTGGATTTTGTCAGAAGTTTTTCTGCATCTATTAGATGATTATATGATTTTTGTCTTTGATTCTGTTAATATATTTATTGATTTGTGTTTTAGCATTCCTGCATCCCTGGTATGAATCCCACTTGGTCATGGTGTATAAATCTTGATTTGCTGCACTCTATTTGTTACTATCTTTATTTCTGCATCTATGTTCATTAGCGAGGCAAACATACAGTTTTCTTCTTCCATTAGGTCCTTCTCCTGTTTTGGTATCAGGGTAATGCTTGCTTCTAGGAATGAATTGGGGAGTATTGCTTCCTTTTCTGTTTCATTAGTTTGAGAAGTAGTGGCATTAGGCCTCCTTGTCTAAGTTTTGTGTAGAATGCTTTTACATTTAAATGTTCTTAGGGTTTAACATTATAACTTCCATATAAAGGAAGTGGGAAGTTAAAATAGAAACACTGCTTCAAAAAGTTAAAAAGCAGACATACTGAAAACAAAGAATAAAACTGAGCAGTCTATTTTAAGTAAAAAATATTTAATATTATCAGATAAAAATGATGATGACAGTTTTACATGGCTCATTTCATACATAATGCAAAGTATAAAACATCACTGGGCAAGAAATTATAGTTCATAGACCACATAAAAGCAATGAATAGGTGATGACACACTTAAGCTATTACAAAATGGTTACAAACAACTGCATTAAATATCTTGATGTGTTCCACTACAGGAAAATAAATCATGTATCTTTTTAATTACTAGAATTTCAAAGTCAATACTGATACTGTGATAAAGCAGTTACTGTTTTTCTAACGATCTAGAAGTTTTAGATAAATGTCTTCTGCTAATCACTCTTTTTATGACTGGATTTTGTTTAACTGTGTTTGAAGATAGAGAATACTTTTTAAACCACTGAGTAAAAACAGAACAATGATAGGCACAAAGGTTAACATTATATGTTAAAAAGATGGAATATACTGAATATATTTCATGAGTTAGACACACTGAGTCTCAAAATCTGTTTATGAAGTTTTGTAAGAAAGTATGTGTATGCTTTGCCTATTTTGTTATACTTTCTTTGAAATAGGATATATTTGGTAGTCAATTAAACAAATCAAGTCAAGTCAAATTATGTAACAGAAAAATGCTCTATCAGAGCTGTCTATTCTGACTTATTCATACTACCGTTTCTCTTAGTTGTAGACCAAACAGAAACAAACAGACCCAGCTACATAGTACTTACATGATGTATGAAAATAGAATCTAGAGCTATGATGAGGTTGCTTCAGTGATGAGTATCCCCCACTCTGCCATAATTGAAAATGTAAAATTCACTCAAGAAATATTCCCAAGAAATACTTATAATTTCTCAAATTTTCTTGGTAGGTATGTTCCTGATTATGTAGACAGCTAAAAGATGGTGTAAGAGTTAACAAAATCCATATAAAAGAAATAGTTAGCCAGGTGTGATAGTGTACATCTGCACCCCAGCTACTTAGGAGGTCAAGGCAGGAGGATTTCAAATTGGAGGGTAGTCTTGGCAATGCAGAGACCCTCTCCCTGTCTCAAGATAAAAGAGCTGGAGATGTTACATCAGTAGTATAACACCACTGGGTCCAATCTCCAGTAGGGAGGGGAAGAGAAGGGTTACTTAATAGGTATCTGATTTCACTCACTTGAAATTTCCTTCATCAAAACAAATCAGAACTTTGTAAACTAAACTCTTGGAACAAAGCTCTGGTGGCCATGTTTTTGAGTCTTGATGAATCTCGAAGTCCATTTTTTTCATGTTTCAAGGGTCTCTTCATTTGCTCCACAAGTATCAACAACACAAATCAAACAACTTGTGACTGGGAAAGCACGGACTTTGGAATTGGCCACCCATTTGTCTGTTTCAGTATTATATTCAAGGATATGTCCTAATCGGCCTACACCTTGAAAACCGGCCAAGACATAAACAACAGAGCCAACTGCTGCACACTTCACTGTCACCCCCTTCCATGGCATTGGTGACACCATCTTCCATTCATTTAATTTAATATCATAATATTCCACATTGTCCAGACCACCTTCAAAAGAATAAAACATTATGTGAAAAACTATATGAACAATTCTAAGATCTAATCATGTTTGTATTTATAACATTTTATTTTCAAAATAAAATTTTCACATCCAAAGGTTCTAAGAATTTTAGAATACTCTCATATCTACTTCTTAAATTCCTTTTAACATAATAGAAATTTAGTGTACAAATTTTACAGACGCATATGGATAATTTTTTCTACAAAATTCGAAAATGTTTTAGCCATGTTGGAAAAATCAAAAAAGTAAACCACTGACTGACTTTCTGATTAATTTTGATGGAATTTGAATGTCTTTTTCCTATGGAAAATAACAATGGATGAGGACAGATGGCAAGAAAGTTACTTCTTTGTTTGGTTTAAAGTTTAAATATATAGTCTAAAACGAAGTCATAATTACCTCAGGATTCAGTTCAGATAACCCATTATTTAATACAATTATTTAAGGTTCTTAAGCATGTATTTAAGAAATCAGCAAGGTCAAATTTCATCAAAATAACATTTTTTCATGCAATGTTTAAACATGTTTAAAAAATTTATTACTTAGATACAAGGTTTAAACCTTCTGTTTGAAAAGTTTCTAAAGATTTGTTTTTCTTGTTACAGAATTGGAGATCTAAGGCAGGGCTTCATTTTTAAATTAAAAAACAAAATTTGGTATTAGAAATTGAACTCAGGACCTTGCACTTGCCAGGCAGGTGCTGTACCTCTGAGCTATAGTTCTGGCCTTAACCCAGGGCATCCTACAGGTTAGGCAAATGGTCTATCACTTGAGTCATACCTCCTCCTGTTTTTTTAAAGGGTTGCAATGTTTCATTGTTTCTAGAAACTACAAAAATAGATATGATGATGTATGTGGTAATTGGTTGTACTTAGATTTTAAGAAATACTTCAATAATTTAAGATGAGGAATATCATAGGAAAATTGAACAGTGAATTAACAAATTATACCTAAACCATTCTGGCCACCCACAGCAAATATCTTGTCTTTTACAAACACCAGCCCATGATTCTTCCTGGCCTCAATCATTGGACAGAGCTCAGTCCATCTGAAAAAAAAAAAGAAAAAGTATTTAATATGCTTACTTTCAAAAGTAAAGTGATGTATATTAATAAGAGGTCTATTATCCCAATAAAAATAAATACTGCTTTGTATATAGAAACACAGGCGATGTTTGATTATATGGCAGATTTTGTAAGTGGAATAAATTGCTATTTTATCCTTTAAATTCTGATAGAATAAGAGAAATATAAGATATCTAGAGATTATGAACCCATCTTTCTAAGGCATCCATTTCCTGTGGTTTACACTAACTTTTAAAATGGCAACAAAAAGAAAGGGAAGATACGTAGGAGACTATAAAGCACTATTTTTTTTTTTTTCTTTGAGGCAAGTTTCACAATGCTGTTCAAGATGGCCTTGAACTTATTTTTTAGCCCAGGCTGGCCTCAGCCTCTCGTGTGCTGGGATTACAGGGGTGTGCCACCATGCCTGGCTAACGCACTAATTTTTTTTTTTTATTTTATTTCATTTTATTGAGAAACAGATAGCAATGAGATAGCCTCAAAACTTATCAAAAGGACAGCCTGAACAATCAATACATTGTACACTGCTATCCTCCCAGTGGCCATCCACAGTACAAGCAGACAGGACATCCTATCTAAACACCACCAGCACAAATCCCTCCACTCACCAAACCAAGCGAGAGCAGCTAGAGCAGCTGTACATTTACCCTGACCACTCTGTACACACAAATACAAAATGGTCCTTTTCCCATATCCCCCCCCTTTTGTCCAGTCCTGTCAGAGATGGGCATTCCACTGGCATCTAAATACTATAGGTACGTGAATTCAGCAAAACCATCCAATCCAGTCCAGCAGTCCACAATAGTAGTGGGTTATCTGCAGAAGTTGTTGACCTGAGGGAGTGTGTGACTGACCTTATCAGATACAAAGGTTACATTTCTTGTTGTATGGGTCTCATTTTACCTTTTTTTTTTTTTTTTTTTTTTTTTTTTTTTTTTTTTTTTTTTTTTTTTTTTTTTTTTTTTTTTTTTTTTTTTATTGTTACTGAAGATTAAACCCAGGGCCTTTGCACTGAGCTGTATCCCCACTCCTTTACTTTTTGAGACAGGGTCATGTTGTCCATACTGGGCTCAAACTTGCAATCTTATTGTCTCAGCCTCTTGGCCGGAATTTTATAGGTGTTTCACCATGCCTGGCCATATGTGGTTTTTCATAAATATTCATATATATATAGGTAAAACACAAAGTTCTAATGGGCCTCAGGCAATCAGCATTTCTATCTTGACTTTTTTTTTTTTTTTTTTGGTGGGGTTTGCCGGGAATCCAACTTGGGGACCTTGAGCTATATCCCCAGCCAGCATTTCCATCTTTAAAGCAATACTAAAAAATTAGTGGTATAATCATCTTACACATATATTTATTCCATGTATATACATACATGATTTTTTCTAATCCTTCATCCCAATTATTTATGTTCAGTTTCTTTCACTGCATGTTTTGTATCTTTCAGATGTACTCTTTCAGCTTTTTGCTGCAGGGAGACAATATGATGTTTACAAACATGTGGGTCTGATTTATTTCACATGAGTATAGCCTCTATTTGCATCCATTTACCTATAAAAGCCTCAAGTTTTTGAATACTTCATTGTATAAAAATGTATTTAAAAAAAATCCATTTCTCAGTTTGTGTTGCTTCCAAGATTTAGCTGTGATAAACTGTGCTGTTACAAATGTGGGTGTACTATATTGCTGTGGTATGTTTTCAGTTCTTCTGGAAAAATACCCAGAAGGGGAGAAGCTGGATTGAATGGGACTTCTAATCCTAGTTTTCTGAGGAGTCTCCACACTGATATCCATAGAAGTTGTACCAGTCTACACTCCCACCAACAGTGAAGATGTTACCCCCAAGCCCCCACAACCTCTCCAGCATTTGTTACTAATGGATTTCTTGATAGTAACTTTTTCCTGGGGTAAGATGTGATTTTAGGGTTGTTTTAATTTGCATTTCTTGAATGGCTAGTGCAGTTGAACATTTTTAAATGTATTTGACATTTGTATTTTTTCCTCTGAGAAATGTGTTCATTTCAGATGCCCATTTGGATTGAGTCTTTGAATTTTGGAGGCCTGATTTTTTTTTTAACAAGTCTCCTTTCTTTTTCTGCTCCAATTAAGGGAGGGAAACTTTATTCAGACCCCAAGGCTTTGGGGATTGGGCAGGTGGTGTTCTTCCAGAAAAAGGGCTGGCTGAGCTTTACTTGACTTTTTTCTTGGAGTGTAGGTTGCTGCTGTGGCTGTGCTTCTTGGGGCAGTGGACAGCATCGGGTGCAGATGGGAATGGCACTTGTGGCAGATCATCTTGCTGCAGCTGTATACCTGGACAAGTTGGGTTTTTCTAACCATCTCCATAGGCCTCCAAGATGACATCATTGAACCCTATGTAGGACAAATGTGCTCTGAGGGAGCCAGAATGGTGATGGCCAGCCTCTGATTTCGCCTGGAAATGTGCTGTGAATGAGTGCGTTTATTCATTTCTTATAACAACCCTAAATTTTACACACAATGAAAGTCATAGTGAGCAAGAAATTCCACCAGTTTTAAAAGTCTGCAGTAAAACTGTGCAAACTGTAGGAGCCTAGGCAGGACCTGATTCCCACATTGGCTATTGGTACCTACCTTAGGGGCTGAGTCACATAGGTGACTGCAAATATTTTAGAAATGTTTTAACCCTGATATTTAACTCTGCTAGCCTTCTATCTTGCCACTGACCTTAGTTCAAGCAGGGAAAGAGGCATTGCAATCTAACTGCTGACCACCGCATTAAAGCTGTTACCAGGGGCACTATGTGAAGGAACATTGTTGTAGGGGCGCCCATCTCTTCCTAGCACTTACTGTCATTTATACAGCCACAGAATATAACTAAACTATATCTTTAACAACTCATTTGGGGCCAGAGTGGCAAGTTCAAGAAATTTATTGCTAAGGGGAAAATAAATTGTATGTGAACATTTTGCAGGTTAGGGTTACTGTTTCATTAGAATTCTGAGAACAAGAACTCATAAAAAGAGACCAGATGTGTGAAAGAGCGGTGCTCTTCATAGGTCAAGGTAATAAAATAAATGTGAGCTGAGATACAGGCAAGTATTAGTGTCTTTGCACTAAACTTTCTAGGACAAATGATCTGTAGAAACTAAACTCTGATTTCTGTGCATAGAGTGCTGCATAATTTCTAATTTGCTAAAATAAATAAATTATGAGAAAATGCATGTTTGTCCATGAGGTGGCATTTCCAAAATCATGTCTATGTGGTGTGGTACATGGGTGGACATGACATGTGTAGATATGCGGATCAGCCTGTATATGGAACCAAAGATCAGCCCTAAGTAAATACGATGTTTTACTGTGCCACTGTACTTAAATTGAACCACTATGTGAGATTTTCCTCTTGTTTCAATTACAAGTATTAACAATAAACAGAAGGAATGAAAAAAAATACAAGTCCTTTGTCTGAGTGACTGTTCAGATTTTTTCCCCCAATTTATGAGTTTTCTTTTTATTCTGTTGGCGATTTCTTTTGATGTGCAGAAACTTTTCCATAAGTGAAATCCCAGTTGTTCTTTGAGGTATGCAGCATGGTTTTTGTTCAACTCTCTGCCTACTCCTATGTCTTAAAGATTTTTACCTACTTTATTTTCCAGTAGATTTAATCTTTGTTTTAATGTTTAGATCTTTAATCCACTTGACTTTAGCTTTATTACATGGTGATAGATTTGGGTCTAGTTTTAGGTTTTGGTATGTGGAAAGCCAGTTTTTTCCAGCACCATTTGTTAAAAGAGGTTATCTTTCTTCCAGTGAACATGTTTGCCCCCTCTGTCACAGATAAAGTGTCTGAATGTGTTTGAACTTGTGTCTGTATCTTCTGTTTCTCTGATCATCAGGTCTGTTTTTTTGCCAGTACTATGTTGATTTTATCACAGTAGTTTTGTAGCATAATTTCAAGTCTGGGTTTACAGTGCCTCCTGCCCTGCTGTTGCTGTTGATTATCTAGGTCTTTTCTGGTTCCAAATGAATTTTAGGAATATTTTCTCTAAGTCTGTGAGGTATGCTGATAGTATTTTGATCAGGATTGTATTAAATCTGTATATTAGTTTTGGGAGGATAGCCATTTTCACAGTATTGTTCTTCCTATCTATCAGCAGGCAGTATCTTACCATTTTTCTGAAATTCTCCTTGATCTCTTTTTTTTTAAGAGTACTGTAATTTTTATTATATAGATCTTTGTTAGATTAATTCCTAAATATTCCATTTTTTTGGATGCTACTGTGAAGGGTGTTCTCTAATTTCTCTCTCAGTGAGTTTACTGTTTGTGTAGAGGAATGCTGTTGATTTTGTGTCCTGCTGTGCTGCAGAATTCTAAGAGTCTCTTAGTGGAGTTTTTTGGGTCTTCCAAATAGAGTATCATGTCATCTAATTTCTTTTCCAATTCTTACTCCTTTTCTCTCTCTTGTCTAATGGCTCTGAACTATGCTGAACAGGAGTGGTGATAATGGACATCTGTGTTCATGTGCCCAATTTTAGAGTAAAAGCTTTCTATTTTTGTTCATTCAGACTTATGTTGGCTGTTGATTTGTCATTGATGGCTTCTATCACATTGAGGTAAAGATCATCTATTCCAATTTTTCTGTAGGGTTTTTTTTTTTAAAATCATGAATGAGTGTTGGACTTTGTCAAAGCTTTTCTGCATTTATTGGGATGATCATGTATTTTTTGTTTTTGGCTCTGTTGATGTGATGCATTACATTTATGGATTTGCATATTTTGAACAATGACTGGGATGAATCCCACTTGGTCATGGTGTATAATCATCCTGATGATTTGCTGCATTCTATTTGCTAGCATTTTTTCTGAGTATTTTTGCATCAGTGTTCATGATGAGGGAGATAGGCCTATAGTTTTCTTTTTTTGGTTGGGTCTTTCTCTAGTTTTGGTATCAGTGTAACACTTCCCTCCAGAAATAATTTAGGGAGCTCTGCTTCCTTTTCAATTTAAGAGTTTGAGGAGTATTGGGATTTAATCGTCTATAAATTTCCTATAGAATACAGCTATGAATCCATTAGAACCTGGGCTTTTCTTTGTTAAGGCTTTGATTATATTTTCACAAATGATAAGTTTCAAGGTAAGTTACTTCTACTTCTATTCCTTACATTAGTAACATGTTGAGCAAAAAAAAATGAGAAAAATTATCACTGTACTTTTACTTAGGAGTGGTTACTGATTATGTTTCCTTGAATCTTCCTTGAAGCGCAAATAGATTAATGTAAGATTGCTTATAAATTTACCTCTTAATTAAAAAAGCAATAGAATGGAAAATATCTATGCTTGATAGTATGGCAATAGATTTTAAATATAAAACGTGAAGCAACTGTTTTGGTGCAACTCTGATATAACATTTAACTTGAACATACTTACTTTATGAAAACCATTGGTTTTCATAAAGGGAGAACAAGGAGCAATTCAACCAAATGAACAAGTGATTTTTATTATCAAATGTATGGCTTAAGGTCTTATTACTTATGTTTATTGTCACTGTACTTATCACCCTCATTATTCAGTGAAAATAATAAAGTTCCTTTGGTTATGTTGAGTGGGTCCTTTCATTAACTGCAAGTTAGAAAAATGAGCTATTTCATTCTTTAGCATTTTGCCTTTTAAAAGTAGTTGTTTCTCACTTCATTTAAGAATTTTATTTAATATACATTAACTCAAATGTATTTTCTTTAAAAGTATGAACCAAAAAGATATTATACCTGCAGGTATGACTTATTAATACCATAGCTAATATATAATATTTCTATTGAGGGGTAAATTTATAACTGATTATAAGGTCCTTCCCTTTGTATTTCCTAATCTCTCAAACAAAAGTATTTGTGAGTTTGATAAATTAATCAGATACATCTCTTGCATAGGTATTTACACACAGTACCAGAAAAACAGGACCCTCCGTGGGTCAGCCTATTTCTTCAGATGCAAAGGAAAGGTCAAGGCATTCAAGTGTGGGTAGTTTTAATATAAGAACTAAATTTTTCTGTTGGGTTCTTTTGGTCTTTTTACATCTTCTTGCACTGAGCTTACAGAATAATTGAAATAAGACTTTTAAACTGATACGTACGTTTCTGTGGCAGGATCATAAACTTCACAAGAATTAAGAACTCTCCCAGAAACATTGTTCCCTAGGCTCCCACCACAAACATAGATCAGGCCATTGGCTTCCACCATCCCATGGCTGCAGCGCTGAGTTAGCATGCTGGGCTTTGTGTGCCAGCTTTCTGTTCTTGTATCATAGCATTCAAATAAATACAGAGCTGAGTTTCCTGTAAAAGACAAGGGCACTGTTGCATTTAACTTAATTGTGTTTGGGTGGTGTTAGAGTAAAATGACTGCAGGGCAGAGATGTAAGTAATGAAAGGAAGTATTTAGGACTATGGAGTCATTTTTTATACTCAACAATAATAATGTAGGAATAGTTTAAGGAAAAGCTAATAATCCTGTTTGATAGACCTAGAAGAACACTAAAAAAAAATCTGTTGGAAAGACTAATAGATAATTAAACTTTATTTTATTATTTTTTTTTGGGGGGACCAGAGATTGAACTCAGACCCTTGTGCTTGCCAGGGAAGCACTTATTCCACTGAGACATCTCCCCGGCCCTGATAATTAAACTTTAGAAGAAGAAAACTGGTTTGATAGAAAAAACCCTCAAACATTATGCATGTCTCTAAGGCCAGTATAACTAGTAGGATTTATCTTAACTTTTAAATCTTTATATAGGGTGGAAAAGCATAGCTACTTACAGATACCTTAAAATAAGAAATTTTCAATTTCATAAAATATGAAAACTATCTGATCATACTTTAAGGCTTATTTATTATTCTATAATAGCTACTGCATCATTAACAATGTGACTACTCTCAGAGAGAGATTGTGTGGGTAAGCCCTGAAGTCACACTAGTCCATTACTGAGTATACTCTCAACATATCAAATGTAAAGTGTATACTGATTGGACATTTTAGGGGAAAAAACATATACTCATGTTCTGCAACTTTTGCACATTATAGGAACTTCATAAAGAATTTTGGAAATATTATAGATTAAGTAAGTTTTTTTCCCTTTCTAAGAAAATGAAACTTTTGTCTTCCATTGTTTTAGGATAATGCCAAGTGATAGAGAAATAATTACGACACAACTGTCTTTTTTTTGAACCAGGGATTGAACTCAGGCCCTTGCACTTGCCAGGGAAGCACTTATTCTACTGAGCCATCTCCCCAGCCCCACAACTGTCTTTATACTTCTTTATTGCAACTAAGCTCTAAAAAAAGTAAAGCGAATAACCCATAGAAGCAAAAATGTGCATATCCAGCAAAAATTTGTTTTTAGATTTTTAAACATTCAAGGTGATGGACAGACACTAGAAAATATACAGCATATACAGTCTGCCAACGAATACATACACACTGTAATAGTTTGTTGTACTAACAAATGTCTGAAAGCTAATGGCCACTACTTTGATAACCTCTTAAAATGCAGAGGTCAAAAGTAACTTGTATTAATCTTATGATAGCTCAATAAATTTAGTATTAAAGTATTAAACAAGTTTTTCTTTTCCTGATGTATACTCTTTGGTGGATTCTGTAGATTACAAGAAAAACTTCACTATTTAAGCAAAAAATTGACTCAGCACAATGAATGCTGAAGAAATGACATTATCTTCTACATTACAGAACAGTTACTTTCTGTCATTTTCAGGATTGTTATCATTTTGAAATATACCATATTATAACATGTGAAGAATGCTTTTAAGGAGGGCATTTTAAGTGACATTTAAGAAATCGTTTTTCTTGTATACATTTGACATGTGATATGGGTGAAAATTTAAAACAGCAAAATGTACCGCCATGCTCTGGATTAATATCTAAATAGTCAAAGAAAAATAAAAAGACAGCATTTAAATTCCACACCTTAGGTTTACTTGGTCTTCCTACTTTTCTTTATAGCCTATTATTTAGCTAAAGAAATTACTTGAAAGGATGAAAGCTATTGTGTGTCTAGTATGGACCTAGAGTATTTAGAAAAATTATTCATTGAGAAAAAGATTACTAGGGCCAGCCAGATAGCTCAGTGAACAAAAGTGCCTGCTTAGACAGGTGCAGGGACTGGGGTTTGATCCCCAGCATTCCATGCTGGCCCCACCCATGGGGCTCATTGAGAAGGTGAAGAGACTGGGTGTGGTGATGCATGCCTGTAACCCCAGCGTTTGGGAGGCTGAAAACAGGAGGACCTGGGATCACGCTTTAATCTGCTGAGCTATTTTGGCCGGCTCTTTAATTTTTATTTAAATATGAAAGCCAAGATATTTGGTGTTAAAAGAACTTCTCTGTAACAAAACATATCAAAAAGTCCTTACCTACTTCTGAGCCTCCAGATGTATAAATTTTGCCCTCCGCAGCACAGGCAGCAAGGCTGTCTCGAGGTGTTGGAGGGCCTAGTTTGGAGTACCAGCTGTCCTTCACTACATTGTAGCAGTCCATTCGCTTTATGGGGAACAACTGAGAGCCACCCAAAATGTACACTACATTGTCCCAAAACACACATGCTGCATCTCTGCGCTTTTCAAAGGGGCAGCGGATATCTGTCCAGCTATAATCCTGAAACAGGAAAAGATAGGAAGTGTTCACTAAGGCAATAATATAAATTGAAAAAGACAAAGTGTAGATATTGTTGAGGAAGTACAAAATATAAAAATGTTAAGTTGCTGAGATTTACATACAAATAATTGGTTTGAGAGACTATTAGCCAATGTAATTTGTGTGATTTCCTCAATGTTGGGGGTGGTTGGGGTAGAGCACAAGAAAAAAAAGCACATGACTACTTTAAGTCTTTTCCAGCTTTGAAATAAAAAAAGTACATTTGTGTATATACTATTATTATGCTGCTTTATATTTCTTCTGTTATTGAAGATACATAATAATACAGAAAGCTTTAGGTAGGGGGCTCAATCATGATCAAAATACATTTATATATATTGAAAATACCTTAAAACATGAAATTGGGAAGGAAGATGGAGGAAGGAGAGTGATGGAGGGGAAATTAATATATGTTACGTTTGTAGATATACCTGTCTAAATGAAATACATTAATCTATATAACCAAGATGCATTAACTAAAAAATGTGTGTGTGTGTGTATAGGTTAAAATTCTAAAGTCATTTTAAGTTAAAAACACTTATTTTTCAAATGCAAATATCTCCAATTTCTTCCCTGCCAGATATATATCTATATATATGATATTATGAAGCTCAAACTGCCATTAACTTACTGATACCTGGAGGCAGAAGTATATTATAGGCTTTCTATAAATATTCACTTGGACTAGTATAGTCACCAGATTCTTAAACATGAAGTACCCAAGTAAGGCGTTCTGAATAGTTGGAGATGCTCTCTCTCTAGTGATCAGAAGCATCTGCCAGTACCTTACAATAAAAGCTGTTTATAATATCACTGTTTCTTGCATTTGACAGCAACTGAGGGTACTTTTATCCACTTTCCACATATGTGTATGTGGAAAAGCCTGCAAAGATACAGGCTGTTGGCTTTTTGAGAAAGGAGCTAGTATAATTTTGGGAATTAAGAAGGAGCTGACAAAAATACTGGAAACCACAAAGAACCTGCAGAAACTGCAGGCAAAACAGAGAGAAAGAACAATGAGGCCTAGAATGCTAATCCCAACTCCCAGGGAGTGGGACACATTCCTGCTAACATGATATATCTTCAGAGCAGGTTGGCAGCCCTAGGGAAGCAAAATAAACTGCACTTGTAGTGCTGGCCCCAAGAAAAGTGTACAGGATTGTAAGGTGCAAGTATAGCATGGGGTTTTATCCCACAGATTACTCCTATATGGCAGGAGAGAACTGGAAAAGAAACTTACTGCAGCTTCTGCCATTACTGGGAATGATATAATCAGGAGTCATTTAGGAAAGGGATTTATTGTTTAAGACTGAATTATGACAGGAATTATGCTAGGGATATAAGACTTGTCCTTAACAGTGACAACATCCTGGAGTATAAGGACAGAGTGGAGCAAGGGGGTTGGGGGGGGTCACCTCAGGTGCCCACAGGCCATAAATCTAGACAGAGATAGCAGGGAGTTGGAGGACACAAAAGGTTTGCACAAACACCAAGAGCCGTGGGAGTTAATACGGTTCTGAGGCAAACACCACACCACAGACTGGTGAACTCCTTTCAAGAAAGGTAGAGCAGGACTTGGCATTCACATGGCAAAAAACTGGTGTGGAAACAAAATAGACCCAAGTTGGTATTACTATACCCTAACCATATCTAGTAGATTCCAGTACCACATACCCTGGAAAGAAACAACTCATCCTCACACATACAAGATTTGGACTCATTCCTCTTTTTGATTTTGGGTTTTTTCTTCTATCTTTTGTCTTTTAATTTTATTCTTTTTATTTTGTTTTTTTAAATCTCACTTTTCTCTCATACTTGTCACATTTTACTGCTTTTACTTACATCTCTCTATAATTATTGAGATTTATTCATTTTAAGCTTTGCTGAGTCTATGCTATTATTGATTTCTTTCTGTTAATAGTATGCATTCTTGCATTTAGTATTTACTATATGTTAGTTTTATCTGATATATTATTATAAATCTCTTCTAATTTTTTTTTTATTTTTTTTTATTTTTTATACTAGGAATCAAATTCAGGACCATGTGCTTGCCAGGCAGGCAGTGTGCTGCTGAGCTTATATCCTTGGTATAGCAGTAGCTATTATTTGTTCCTATGGTTAGTGTTTCTATTATTGCTGATTTATTATTTTTTTAAAATTTATGTATTTGGTGCAGTATGTACCACCATGCTCAGACTCGTGGCCAGCCCAGTGCACCTGGGGTGGGGGCGGGGCCAGTGCAGCATGTGGTGCCAGGGATCAAGCACTGGTCCCTGAGCTGTTTTGCCCACCCTGCTGATTTATCATTAATGGTAGCATAGCTGTTTCTTTTAATTGGTTTTTACTACATGCCGTTGTGTGATTTGTCTTGTGCCATCAACACTAACTGGTATTTGCTTGCTTCTTTCTGAGTGCTACTGAGATTCAAGTCCTTAGAGAAGACTCTCAAATATGCTGAATTGATCAAAAAGGGATATAAATAGTAAATTAAAACATAATCAATCTCAAGGACACATCATAGGGAGATAGAATCAAACTAAAGAGACCTCCATAGTAGTGACAGTTTCTCTACTTCCAATTGATCTTTAGCTCATAACATAAAACAATACAGATATGATAAATCGAGGCAACAGGATAGCCTCTAAAACCCCCAATGCTTATCTCATGGACACTGAAGCAGAGGAAGCTAAAGGCAAAGAACTCAAAAAACAAACAGTCAAAATGTCTGAAATGATAAAAGAAACATAAGCAAATGCAAAGAATGTTTAACAAACTCAGAGGATTTAACTAAACAGATAAGGGATTAATAAAACAATATAAATAAGCAACATAAGTGCCCACTTCACAAAAGAAAGTATGAAAAGAAAGCAAGCAGAGATAGATAAAATGAACAATTCAATGGAAAGTGTGGGTAGATTTAACAAATATGAAGACAGTATCAGAAGTTGAAGATAGGTAGGTGTCATAGATCATAACTCAATGATACCAAAAACAAGGTACCATGCAAGCTAGATCCAACAATTACTGAATGACTCAAAAAATAACCTCAAAATTATGGGAATAAGAAAAATTAGATGATGATTCAAAAGGTAAAGTTCTGTTTATTCTAATCATAGCAGAAAACTTTCAAAATCTAGGGAGAGAATTCAATATTAAATACATGAGGCATATAGAACCTCAAATAGCCATGATCAGAAAAGAACCTATCCATTTCACATTATAATAAAAATTCTAAGCTGGGTGTGGTGGCACAGGCCTATAATCCCAGCACTCGGGAGGCTGAGGCAGGAGGATTGTTGTGAGTTTGCAACCAGTCTGAGCTACAAAATGAGCTTAAGGCCAGCCTGAACTGCATAGTGAGACCCTGTCTCAAAAAGACAAATAAATAAATAAAATAATAAAAATTCTACAAATTTTATAAAGAGAAAACTAAAAGCAGTTAGAGAAAAGCAATCTTATCAGAATTACAATGGGCTATTGAGATAGCAGACTAAGTGCCTGCTTAGGCAATTGCAGAGACCAGGGTTCCATCCCTGATTTGTGGCGCCACATACCAAGCTGGCTCTGTCCCCAAGCGCACTGAGCTGGCCACCCAGTCTAGGCATGGTGGTGCATGCCTGTAATCCCAGCACTGGGGAGGCTGAAAATAGGAGGATCACTATGAGTCCAAGCTGTGTAGTGAGATCCTGTACTAAACACATAAAAACAAAAACAACAAAACAACACCCCCTCGTCCCCAGAATTATAGCAGACTTCTTGGCATGAGTTTTAATGGCCAGGAGAGCCTGGAGTAAAGTTTTCTAAGCATTAAAAGGAAATAACTGTCAACTCAGATTTTAATATCATATAAAATTAGTATTCAAAATTGATGGAGAAGTGAAGACTTTTCACAAGAAAGAACTGAAGAAATACATGACCACTAAACCAATACTGTAGAAAATACTTCAGGTAATCCTAGACTGAGGCAAGCTGGCCATCAACACCAAAGAGCCCAAAGGAAAGGAAAGAAAGGAATCAGCCCTGGAAAAACATTACAATGACAAGATTCAATAATATCTTGTAGTAGTAACTTTCAATGTTAGTAGTCTCAATCCCCCAATCAAAAGACATAGACTGGCAAACTGTATAAAAGACCCAAATGCAACCATGTGTTGCTACAGAAGACACATTTCATCCAAAAAGTACATGTATAGGCTGAATATGAAAGAGTAAAGAATACTACTCCACTCAACTGAAGCCCCAAAACAAGCAATAGTAGCTTTCTTATTTTCAGGTCCAGTAGACTTCCAGCCAAAAATTATTGAGTGAGACAAAGACAGCCATGGCATACTGGTAAGGGGAACAATTCAACAAGAAGAAATAGGAATTCTAAGTATCTATGCACTATGAATGTTGGTGCACCTAACTTCATAAAACAAAAACTATAGGACTTAAAAAAGGACAGACATGGGGGCCAAGAAGATGGCTCAGTAGAATAAGCGCTTCCCTGGCAAGCGCAAGGACCTGAGTTCAATCTCTAGTTCTGCAAAAAAAAAAAAACAAAACAAAAAGACAGACATATACAATACAATCACAGCAGGAGACTTCCACACATTCCACTCTCAGGCCAACAAGGCAAAAATTTACAAGTAAATATAAGAGTTAGACCATATCACTGAACAAATGTATTTCTGCATAGGGATGACACAAATTTGTGAAGTATGGACTTAACAAATATATACAGAACATTTCACCAAACAAGAGAAAAAACATTTTTCTAAGCAGTATGTGTAATTTTTTCTAAAATAGATGGGCTCTTTGGCCATAAAATATGTTAAAATACAAAGAATTGAGACAATCCCCTGAATATTATTGAATCAGAGTGGAAGGATTCTTTAAAACAGAAAAAATTTTAAGCAGTTACTAGAATCAAATGACAGTGGAACAACTGGGCCTGGTAGCATATGTCTGTAATGCCAGCACTACAGAGGATGAAACAGGAGGATCACTCTAAGTCTGAACTATATAGTAAGATCCTGTATCCTCTACCCTCCACCCCCAAAAAAGGACAATAGAAGCATTCCATGCCAGTAGTTCTAAAAGGAAAGTTTATACCTGTGAATACACACATCAAAAGAATTAAGCAATCCCAAATAACCTAGTGATACATTGCAAGGTCCCAGAAAAACAACAGTCCAAATCTGTAATGAACAGAAGGAAAGCAATGATACATATTAGAATGGAAATTAATGAGATTGAGATTAAAAAATAAATGATCTGAGATAAAAAATCATGAAAGATAAAGAGTTGGTTCTTTAAAAGAATGGGAAAGAGATCTGGAGATGATGAAGAAAATGGAGGGGGTGGTAGGGGAAGTAAAAAGGGTCAAGACTAGATATACCAATTTCCCAGGACAAAATCTTTACTGTGTACTGCATGTACTAATATAAATATTGAAGAAAAAAAATACAACCTGTGTTTGAACTCAACTGGCTCTGGTTGTGTGTATGCATAAAGGGAGAGGAGTTAATCTCTGTGGGCCTTCCTTGTATGTACATGCACTGCTACATCTTCTGGGAAGTCTACTTAATTCCCCTAATGAACTTGTTACTCTAAATGGAGGACTTTGATTTTGGCTGTATGACTTAGCAGATAGTGTGTACATTTGAAGTAAAAGGCAAGGGGGAAAATCAGTGTGAAGTTAGGTAGTCAGCTGAGTGCATTATGAAGGCTGGAATTTACTGAAGTTATAGTTACAATCTGAAGCATGTAGGTGAAGATTATTTTCCCTTCTCTGCATTTCTAGGTCCAGGGCAAGCTAGAGGACTAAGCAATTTTTACAGCAACAAGATGGACAGATAGTAACTCATGCAGAGATGTGTATGGGGAGGGAACATAAAATTATTATCTAAAAAACAGACATTAAACCAGTTAAGTTTTATTGAGCATTTCAGACAAGTTTCTATGCAGTTAAGAAGATAACGAAAATAAAAAAATCAGAAAGCCTAGAAAAGATGAGAGTAGACAGGTTTGTGTCACTACTTCCCCCATATAAGTATACACACTAATGACCTGAGAGGTAAATGAGAGTCCTGTCTTCATGTTTAAGACTTTTTTCCTTTGAATAGGTTACCAGGAGCTATCCATAATCACAACTACAGTTTATGAAATCTGAGTGTACAAAGGAGGACAGATAGTAAATTAAAATATCCTCAGTGCTTTAACTGATTGCAAAGGGTATTTTAGAATCATCACGTAATACTGATAATACTCAACAATCTTGTTTTAAGAAATGTGTAAAATACACTCCCTAAAGGTTTACACTTCTTTTATGGACATGACTTCTTCCTCCTTGGTAGTATGGATTAACCTAGGGCTTTTGCATTAAACTACATCCTCAGCCTTTTTTATTTTTTATGTTCTATTTTTATACAAGGTCTAAGTTACTAAGTTGCCTAGGCTGGGCTTGAACTTGGGTACTTTTGAGACAGGATTTCACTATCCAGCTTAGGCTGGTCTTGAATTCACTATGTAGCCCAGGCTGGCCTCAATGCAAGGCAATCCTGCCTCGGTCTCCTGAAATCACAGGCATCACCACCATGCCTGTTCTGTGCTCAAACTTGTGATCCTTCTACAGCAGCTTTCAGGAGTGCTGGGTTTGTGGGTGTGCACCACCATGGGTAGGCATATTTTTCTGTTTCTGAACTTAGGTCCTTGCGCTTGCCAGGGAAGCACTTATTCCACTGAGCCATCTCCCCAGCCCTATTTTTCTGTTTTTTGTTTTGTTTTTCTGAGACAGGGTTTCAGTCTGTAGTTCAGGCTAGCCTTTAACTCACTACATAGACCACACTGGTCTCAAGCAAGCAACAATATTGTGTCAGCCTCCTGAGTACTGGAATTACAGAAATCACACATAAGTACTGATTTCTATTTTAATCAGAATAGGCTGTCTCCTCTTCAGTACGACCCTGTTTAAGGGCAAATGTTGCTAAAACACCCCAAGACAAAGACTGTGATGTCTTTAATAAACAATGTTTCCAATAGGAAAGTATGTTCTGAGCTGAAAGTTATTCTTCTAATACTTTGAAAATTTTAGTATCCAATTATATTTGGATATAGTTCCACAATTTTATCCAACAGATAAAATTTCCTATGAAATACTATATAATGTTATATGGACTCATTCACCCTCAGAAACTTGAGTACTCATAAGGAACTAGGCACTGGCCTCAGTGATGAATCTACTTCAGAGTTCTGGGTAAGAAAATACACTGGGGAAAACATGATCTTGATGGTTCTAGGAAAGATGGCACCATATGTTTTTCTGCCTTTGAAATTTATAGACTCTGATCCCTGTTCTGCTGGTTTACACCTTGTTCACTTCTGCCAGGGAATATGCAGGGTCCCTTTCCTCTAGGGCACAGTTTCCCATCTTCCCCATAAGAAAGCAGCAACTCAAGAACCTTATAAAGTTCTAAACCCCTGCCCATCATTTCACTCACCAGAGTACAAATGAAAACTGGTCAGTTGTCAACTTTTATTTAGATGAAAGTATCACAGAACATTACCATACTACAGGGAACACCAATACTAAGAGAAACAGCCAGACTGAATATAGGCAATTCTTTTTTTTTTTTTTTTTTTGTCTTTTTGAGACAGGGTTTTCACTATGCAGTTCAGGCTGGCCTTAAGCTCACTTTGTAGCTCAGGCTGGCCTCGAACTCACAACAATCCTCCTGCCTCAGCCTCCCGAGTGCTGGGATTACAGGCATGCACCACCATGCCCGGCTGTTGAATACAGGCAATTCCTTAAGCAATCACTAAGCACTTAACAAAGGTACAAGTTGGGGGAAAAGTAGAACTGACAGGCTTTACAAAAGAATAATAACAAGAAAAGCAGTATTTCAAACAGATATAGTAACCCAAGGCTTCTTTGTCTATCAATATTCAAAAAGTTAAGATTTCATTGCTATCACTTTTAGTCATCAAATACAAATATTGACCTTCTGATATCAATGATATTCAGGAACTATATAAAGATAATACCTTATAGGTGTCCTTTTTCTGGATAGTTCAGTGAAGTTCTACTAATTAAATCATTCTCTTTAAAGGAAATTGATTCACTGAAAGTGATCACATGTTAGGCTGGCCTAGGATCCACACAAATGGGTCCAATATTATGGGGAAATCCATTTTAACATTTCTGAACAAACTGAGTTCAAAAGTTTTAAAGTACATCAACTCATATATAGTACTTACTATTCAAGCAGACCAATTGAATAATAAAATGCTCACTTTAAGTAACACAAGGTAATAATTTATAGTTAAATTAGCTTTTCTATTTTAATGCAGAATGGGGGAGATGAGGATTGAATCTAGAATCTTTATACTGAATTACATTCCCAGTCTTAATTTCATTTTTAATTTTAAGATAGGGTCTCACTAAATTGCTAAATTGCCCAGACTGGGCTTCAACTTGGGAACCTCTTGCCTTAGTGTTTCAGTGTTGGGGGTATATGCTTGTGCCAAGGGCTAACTTTTGCTGAAATGTACAAACACTAGTAAATGATAAAAAGTTTCTCAAGATGAATTTTTATAGGAAAAATCTGGTGTCTGTGATAGAAACATTTAATAAATAATGTAACAAGTTTCAAATGGTGTTAGCTTGGGGAATATGTTTGATAGAATGTGCATATCTTTATCAGTTGTTAATTTCTCAATTATTTCTTTTCCACAGTAAGTCTGAAAATTTGTGGCTGAATATACAAAGAAGCAATTAAATAGGTCATCTGTAAGAGCAAAGCAAGACATCAAATGAGAATTCTGAAGTTATAGTCTCATTTCCATGGTTGTACACATCTTCTTAACTGTCCAATAAAAAAAAAAAAACCAGGGAAAGTATTAGAACTACATAACAAAGTGCTAAGAGTCTTCCCTTATTTGCCTTACTCTAGAAATAATGGTCCCTACCTCCTACATGAAATAAAAATTCTTGTGGTCTATCTGTATACAAAGAGCCATTTATTTTATTGTAAAATAAAATATTTTCTACCAAAGTTTGGTTTCACTACTTTTTCATGCCAAAAAATCAATGCTACAGTTAGGTTATTACAAACAACCAAATCTGTGGTTTGCAGAATTGTAATTTGAACATAATTTCAGTTTTTGTTGGAGATTTTTTATTTAAGTACAAATATCAATGAGACAGTTTTAAGATACCTTGACAAGATGGATTTGATAAATACATTGCAAACTGTTTTCATAATGTTTTGATATCGTAGAAAGGGCATACATATTATACTTACAGACATTATTATAGCATATGTCTCTTATCAGTAAATTAAGAGAGTATAGCTGTTTATGTATTTTATTTTTTTATATCTGAATTACATCAAAGATTCAATAATTAATACTTTCTACCTTGTTATTTTCCTAGTGGTTGTCCATAGTACTCGAAGCTGACATAATATCCTGTCCAACCACCATTAGTGCAAATCTTGCCTCTCATAGAATTATGTAGAAGCATGGCGCTATCTATTCCAACTGTATTGTCCATACACACACATCATGATTCTTCCTTTCTATACCCCTTCCTTCATCTACACCTGTCAAAGATGGGCACTCCATTGTCATTCAACTAATTTAGGAGCCTGAACTCGACGACACAATCCAACACAGTCCAGCATTGCACAACAGTAGTGAGTTATCTGAAGTTCTCGACCATAGCCATTTACAGCTCAACTTATTATTATGGCCCCGCAGTGTATATCTCATTTTTTATACTTTTCTGCTGGATGGTTAAGAAATAGATAGAGCAAGACCTATATACCAACACATGTACTTTTTGTTTCTTATGAGGTCAGTGAAGTCCCCTCAGGGTTTATCTTGTAGTCCTGGAGAAAGATGTTTTTAATTCTATTTTTTTTTGTTTGTTTGTTTGTTTTGGTGGGACTGGGGATTGAACTCAGACCCTTTCTACTGAGCTATCTCCCTGACCCCAATTCTCCTATTCTTGACTTGTAATGATTTTGAAAAAAGAAAGAAAGAAATAGCTACTTACATTTCAACAACTCTACTGTTATTTGGTGTGAAACAGGTATGCAAATGTGTCAACCTTTTAAGCACACCAAGTTAATGTGCTTTTTGGGTTATATTGAGCAGGCCATGAGTCCTCATGGCAGGACAGCTAATCAGTATTCTACTGAGAAAGGAACTTCTACATCAGCCTATATTTTGGGGATGAAGGAATGATCTGGATAGGTATCTGGGCTGAGACCAGCTCAACAGGGACAGTCTAAATATTATGATTAACCAGTCTAATCTGATCCTCCCTCTTTCAAGAGGTGTTCTCAACTTGGCAGCATATCACTTACTCTGTTCAGTTTTGGTGTTCAGTTTTATGATCAGAAAGAGAAGCTGTTGGAAGGTCTCCTCTACCAAAGCTGATGACTTTAGTTACACCAGGGTCAGATGGGGTTTTCTTACTGGACCAGAAAATTATAAGCACTAAAACTGGATATATTGATAATATTTTGGCTAGTATATGTTTCTGTGTTATTATTTGCCAAGTGAGACCATTAGAGGGAAATTTGTCTGCTGGCAGAGAAAATTTCACTGTCTGACCTCAAGGCTCTGTTGATTTGCCACACCATAATTTAAGCTGCTGAGATCCTCACCAGCTCACAGTGATAAGGTGGTCTGTTGTTGATGCTCATAATGGTGATTAGTTTTGGAGACCAGGACATGAAAAAGAACCTGTTCCTGTAAAGAATCTTGTCTAGCACACAGTGTCAAGCACTGTAAAAGTTCCTATTTGTTTATGGGTCAGCAAACTACAGTCTCAAGGCCAAATCCAGCCCATCATTTGTTTTCATAAATAAAGTTTAATTGGAATGCAGCCATGCCCATTTGTTTATATACTGTTTGTGGCTGCTTTCTTTCTATTGGCATCAAAACTGAGTAATTATGGCAGAGAACATAGGGATTAAAATACCCAACTAGGTTAATCACAACCTTTACCTAGAACCCTTTCACCCAATTCACCATCTCAAAGAGGTATTCTATGTATCTTGGCCAACAAATTTGAGAGAACTGAGTTTGCTTCATTTTTACTTCATTTATTTGTTTTTTTTTCTTGTTCCATTTTTATACAGAACTAGTCAATAATGATCTGCTAATGCATTATAGTGCTTCTAAGAATTGTGCTAAAGGACAACAGAGAAGGAAAGCATTTTGCTTTAGCAGATTTTCAAGCAGTTCACCATTCTTGGTCCATTTTATCTTTAGGAAAAAAAAGCCTGAGGTCAGTTTTTAGCAAGTTTAGGGCACTGCTAAAGGCTTATTCAAGTGAGTATAGACTGGAATATACTGACAAGGAGAACTGAGGAAGGGCTACATATGTGAGCCTCATGACACACAAATGTATGTCCCACATGGATTTTTTAATCAATGTCCACAAGTACAGAAAAGTCTTGTGTATAGTATAGTACTGCATCTGAGTCTTTCCTTTTCAGTCAATCTGATGCTTAATGGTTTATCAGCAAGCCTATGGGGTAGTAGCCCTAACAGAAGCAGTGTAGTTACACAGATGAACAGAGTACTACTGGCTAGTGCTGACACTGTTAACAATATGGACTAGTCCTAAGTCTTTGATTTGTTACTATACATCAATGGACCAGTAAGTTACCTAATAACTGGCTAACTACATTTGGATTCTTCTGTTTTTAAAAGGACAACGCTTTGCCTCTACTGGACTTATTAATATGGATTTGGACAGATCTTTTCTATCTCTATATCCCTGACAACATCACCATATATCTTTTATAAATGTCTTGTATATCACCATTACACTGTTATGTAAATAAAATCCCTCCAACAATGTATTCCTCATAGAAACATGCATAGGCAAGTATTCTCAGGTCAACAAGATACCTTATCAAATAACTATTATCAATAAAATGTGGGATTATAAAATAATGAAAGAGGGGATGGGGAGATGGCTCAGTGGCATAAGTGCTTCCCAGACAAGCACAAGGGCCTGAGTTCAATCCTTGGTTCAGCCAAAAAAATAAAAAAAATAAAAAAAAAATAAAATAAAAAAAAATAAAAAAAAATAAAATACAATAATGAAAGAGACCATTATGTACTTGGATTCAGCAAGAGTTATGGCTACCACCTTGTAAGTCTTGTACCACTGCCCCTGCAATAGATGTAATATCAAAAAATATGGTATTATTACCTCCAACCAAAACACACAGAAGCTAAGAAACAAGTAGTAGAAATGTGAGTGGGTTCTCTCAAGGCTATCATTAGTGATTTTTTTTTTAAGTTGCATCTTAGACCTTTCAACTCAGACTGTATTACCCCAACTTTCGTAATACATGAAGCACACTAGAAATTGGTTCTATGTGGTTGGATTAAATGTAAAATTTTTTTCTTTGTGATTTCTAGTTAAAATTTTCTAGAATGATTATGTATATTTTATGTTAAAATATAATTACTAAAGAAAACACTTTGCTCACCATATTTCATTGAAAATGAAAGCAAAGAGAATGAATGCACTAACAAAAAAGACACAGTAGAACTATGTGTGCTTTCGTTGCCATCAATTCCTAGAAAGCATTCCAGAGATATTACAAGAACATTTGAAATCTAAGTCTTAATCCTTATCTGTAAAGATGATAACTATGTATCTCATGAAGTTCTGACAGAAAAGCATAAAATAACATTTTTAAAGGTTTGAGTTATTACTTCTTGGGGCAGGTAGCTATGTGCTTAAAAATAAAACAAGAATACAAATTACTTACCTTTGGGTTAAAATATCTACAAGACTGTGGTTGAGAACCTCCAAATAGGGCTATGCGGTAATCATGTTTTTTTCTTCTAGGCCTTGTGCCATCTACAAGTTCTTCTCGATCCTCTGGAGATAGTAGATGGTACCTCATTCCACCTGTAGAAAAATGCAAAGGAACTCTTCAAGAACTTTAGGCACGAACATTACCTTTGAAAAGGTAATACCTAGACAAAATAGTGATTTCTGTACTTGTGTTTTATCATCTCAAAGTGTTTGAAGAAAGTGAGGGGAAAGATATAGAAGAAATGTTTAAGCACTTGACCTCTAATCAATTCATTATGCACAGCAATCACCATTATTTTAAAACTGTGCCACCCACTTCTTACATACCAGTGAATTATCTGGCTTCTCAAGCAATAGCTACCAAAATTTATTATTACTGAAATCCAGATCACATAATCCAGTGGGTTTTTGTTTTTCATTGTTTATTTATTTGAGACAAAAAAACATGCAGTTTATTCTGGATCTGAGCTCCTGGCAATCCTCCTGCTTCAGTATCCTGAGTGCTGGGATTACAGGCATGTTCCACCATACCCAGTAGTTCTGTACACTAAAATCATTTAGCAAATTTCTACAACTATGCCTGGGCCATACCATAGACCAACTAAAGTAGACAGAGGTAGGGTCCAGGAACTGGTATAGTATTATTATATAATTATTTTTTAAGACACAGTTGCATTATGCAATTCAGGCTGGCCTTAAACTTGCTTTGTAGCCCAGGCTGGCCTCAAAATCACAGAGATCTTTCTGCTTCAGCTTCCTGAGTGCTGGGATTACAAGGGTGTCCCACCATGCCTACCTAATGCCAATTTTTTTTTTTCTTTTTCTTTTTTTGTGGTGCTGGGGATAAAACCCAGGGCCTTATACATGCAAGCCAAGAGCTCTACCACTGAGCCATGATCCCAGTGGGGTACAATTTTAAAGCGCTTCTTAAATACTTGCTATTTAAAATGTGGCTCAAAGAGCAGCAGCTTCAGCCATCTGAGAGTTGGCTAGGTGATTGTCTAACATTAGCAATGCTGATATAGACCCTACTCTAGACCTACTGAATCAGTAAGTCTGTAAACGTAACAAAATCTCAAGGTAATTTAGATGTATATAAGACTTTGAAAAACATTGCTTTGGGTGATTTTCAAATGCAATGAGGATTGAGAATATGATCTTATTCTTTTAGTACTTCTTTAATTGGGTCAAGAGCCACTTAGTGAAAACTGTTTAACCTATTATGTATGAAACCACTGTGGGGAAAAATGGATTGTCTAGACAATCACCTAGGGAAAAAATTGACCTCTCCTCGTACTGTATTGTAAATTCCAAGTCAATACAGATTGGAATATGTAATAAAACTCTCATAAAAGCACTAAAGGAAAAGCAATAGCTTATGAAAAACAGACTTAGGGACTAGGGATATAGTTCAGCAGCACAAATGACTGTCTGGTAAGCACAAGGTCTGGAGTTTGATTCCTAGTACAAATTAAAAAAAAAAAAAGGAAAAAAACAGACAGAATGGAAAAGCCTATAAATGACAAAGAAAAAGAGCCAGAAAAATGTTTAGAAAGCTATAAAATTTTAATTTAACTTTAAAAAATTTTTAAAAGTATAGCAAGACACTTTATTAAAATTAAAACCAGCAACTGAATAGAAAATTAGATAAAGTACCTAAATATAGTTCACAGAAAAATAACTATAAAAATAACTATAAAAAATAACGATAAAACTTCTAATGTATGAAAACATGCTTGATTATTTAAGAAAATCACAAAACCATACTTTTTCCACTATTTGGTCAAAACAAAAAATTGCCTAGGATACAAAGTATTAAGGTGTGTGTGTGTGTGTGTGTGTGTGTGTGTGTGTGTGTGTCTGCATGCTTACTAAGGTGATACCTTCTTACTCTGTTGATAGGGGTATAGATGCATACAACCATCTGGAGAACAACATGAAATTTATCAAAATTACAAATGTATACCCCCTGGAACCTAGAAATTGCCCCCTGCTAAAGAGTCTGTCAGCTGAATGTTCACTGTTGGAGAGTGGTTAAAAAAATAATGGTACTTTATAGCTCATAACAGATTACATGGGACTGTTAGGAATGAGAAAATTTAATAAGTACTCATGAATGATCCCTAGGAAATAGTGTAAAACGAAAAAAAAAAAAAACACAAATGTAGAATACACAGTATATTTGTGTTAAAATGTAATTTTTATGCATCTATATTTCATATCACACAGTCTCAAGGATACACAGGACAATAGTACTTCCAACAAAAAGAAATAAGGGGGCAGTGAAGAAGGGGATCAGAAAGATTTGCTTTTTATTTATTTTTTGACAGAACCAGGTATTAAACTCAGGCCCTTGTACTTGCCAGGCAAATGCTTATTCTATTAAGCTATCTCCCTGGACCCCAAGATTTGCTTTTTATAATGTACCTATTTATACCTTTTGAGTGGTAAATGATGTACAGTATTATCAACTCAAAAATAACAAAGAATTCACAGTATACTTTTTACACGTGAGGCTGGGTTGGGGGGGCAGAACAGTATGGAAAATTTTGTGAAGAAAAGAAAATAATCAGTATTTAACATTTCCTTTCCTTTCCTTCCAGAGTTTGAAGAAAAGTACTTTAGCCTAAGAATAGCTGGAATCTTAGGAGGAGGATCTAGATCAGGGATCCATGTTCTAGGTTACAGCTCGGCAAACTTTTCTAGTAAAGGGCAGTAAATACCTTAAGCTGTACAGGGCACATTTGGTTTTAGTAAGATATTCTGGATTTTTTGTTTTGCTTGTTTGTTCATTTTCTATTTTATAATCCTTCATAGAAGTGAAAAGCTACTTTAGCCACAGCTACATTTAGCCTACGGATGTTTTTACAGTGTGGTCTCACAGCCAGCAGCATTAGCATCAGCTGGAAATGCTTGGAACTCCCAACAACTACATCCTAGCCCAGATAATCTGAATGTGAGCCTGTAGGGCCTGGCAGCTACTTCCCAGGGACAGTTCTACCATACTGAAGGCGCCCTGTGTAGTCTATAAACAAAGTATTACCAAGTGAAGGACAAAGATGTGAAGGAACTGTTTTAAGTCAATAGCCCCCCCCCCCCCCCAGCAAAAGTAGCTAAGTAAGGGCAACTGTGCTGATCCCAAAGGAAGCATAAGCTGCACATCTTTGGACACAGGTTTTTGTTCCCCTTTTAGGGCAGGGCTAGGATACTGGTACCTCTGGACACTCAATACTTAGGCTTATTCCTTTGGAAGTTATTCCTTCTAGCATCAGGTATTATCATGCATACATTCTGAGTGAAAATTTGCCCTGGTTCATTGTGGAGGCTTTAATTATGTACTTGATTTTGTAATTTGTTTTCTTTTAGATAAACATTATTTTGACTTATTTTATCCTATTATCATCTTTTCTGTTTTTCTTCCTCTTTGAAAAGGTGTTTAAGTCTGATGGTAAGAAGGCAGCTGAAGAGTTAAATGGAGGCTGAAGGCTTTGCCCAGTTATTCCTGCCCAGGCCCCCAGCTTTACTCAGGCTTCATTGAGGAAGTACAAGACAAGTCACTATTCTTCATTAAAAAAAAAGAAAAGCTTCCATAAATGAAGGAATGGTGGAACTCTCTACCCAGTGAAGCTGTAAGGCTAGAAAAATAACATAGTTTGCAAATGAAGTGAAAATGCAAAGTCCGATATTAGTATGTATGAATCCAAAATATGGAAGGTCTAATCTAAAAGCATTATCTTCGTGTTGATTTCTTTCATTTCCTTGCATTTAATCCTTCAGTGGTCACAGGTGATCTGATATAAAAATGCTTATATATTAAGGAGTAACAGCTGACTCATAACCTTCGCCAGGTTAGAGGGATTAATGGCCAACTGTGTACTATTTAACACAAACACTAGCCTTGGTTTTTAAGGCACCAGGCTTTGGTCCAAGTGGATGTGTGAATTCCCCTTTTAAAAAAAAAATACTGAGAATGTGTCTTTCACTCACTCTCCTCCTCCCCCGCCCCCCGCCAACCTTGTTGGGGTCCAAATGTTCCTAGTCTTTAAGAAATTTTTATTTACATTTTAAAAAATGTGCCATGTACTGTTTTATATGAATATATCATATTTTTCCAATTTGGCACTGTGGGGTAGCGTACCTATTTACTATATAAAGAGACACTAGTAGTTGTGAGTCTAGTGGATTAGACTTCCAAGTCAAGGGACAAATAACCTCAAATTTATCACCATTCTTGAGGATATTTTAGGCAGTAATGAGCATGCTCATTACTCTTTTATGTACTGTATTTCTTTAACTTTGTTCTAGAATCCTGCTAACTCTCCAAATGAGATGGCAAAAAATATTCAGAGTTCAACGCACATTCCCACTGCCCTCTAAGAGAGACTTTTGTACTTATATGTAAACTGAAACCTATCAGGTTGTCCCATTTGTGGATGGCTGAACAATGATTCAAGAGACTGTGAGAGATGGCCGAAGTATACTCAACGCAGCACATCAATGTTTACATTAGAAAATTACATATTTCATGCCTGTTTAAAAAACAATCTTTACTTTCACTTATAGGAGAATGACAGGTCAGACTTTCAGAAATACCTGCCAGATATGAAATAAGTATAAATGTTGAAAAGAAAAAGACAAACATCCTTTTGAGAGCATGGTTAAGATCCCAAGAGATTATAGGCCAAAAATGGAGGAGGAAACCAAACATCAGAATTTTAAGTAAGCATTAAGAGATCCTGGAGCTCTTCTGAAGGCCTTAATAATTCTAGAAATCTAGCAACTGCTTTTACTGGCCCTGTGAGAGTTAAAAAACAAAGTCATAGGAGCTGGAAATGAGATCTCTGCCTAGAGCTGGGCTGCTTGGATTGGTAGTTATGCTTTTAGCAAAAGATAAGCTGAGACAAAAATACCTGCTTTTTTGTGAAGGAAAAAAAAATAACTTGTCTGTTGCAACTTTAGCTCTAGATGGAATGTCTCTCTCCTTTGAGAATTTATGATAGCCTTGCCCTTATGCAAATTTGAGGTTTGGATTTATCCTACTTGCAAATCTAAGAAACTATAGACAAGAAAAATTCTAAGCAACCCTCAATTGTTTTAACCTGGGAGGTTTGGCAAGTACAAACACTATTCTCCTTTTAGGAAAACAGATGTATAGGAATACAACCCAAGTCTCCCAATATTTTTGGAGATTATCAAATATAAGTGCACAAGTCAAAACTACAAACACAAGAAAGCCATTGGGAATAAGTCAATAGAACCCACAAACAGCAACATGTGTTCAGATATTGGATAGGCAATACAGAACATAAAATAGTTATATTTAAAGTGTCTGAAGAAATGAAAATGCTTGGGTGCTTTCCTAGCTCATCAAATGCTGTTTGATCCCTTGAACTACAAAATCAAAACCAAAACAAAGCAATAAATGAAAGCACTGAGAACATGAGTAGGTAAAAAAGACCACCAAGAATAATGAGATTAAAAATAAAAGGAAAAAGATAATCACAATGCCAACAAAGTATCTAAAATTTAAGAATGCAGAAAATGTAAATTACAAATCTTCCCAAGACACATGACAATTTAAATAAACAATAATAATTAAAGAATGGTACTAGATTTGAAGATAAACTGCATATATGCATGTGTGTACATATATTTACATTTATGTTTATCATATTTCAACCAGGGGAAAAGATGATTTATTCAATAATGGCATTGGGTCACCCCACCCAACATTTAGAAAAGAGTATTTTACATCAAATTTCAGTAAGATGTAAGCTTAAAGTGGGAGAAAAAGAAGCAATTCATATATTTATAAGAAAATTTAGGTGACTAGCAAAAAAAAAAAATCTTGGGAGTAGGGGAGAGCTATTCAAGCACATCACTAAAGCCAGACACCATAAAAGAAAAGACCAGTTTAGATTTAACATAAAAACAATATGAGATTAGACTTGCCACTTTAACGCCTTTTTAAAATTCCTCATCTTAAAAGGTATTGCAAATACCAAGGACAAAAGAAACAAACATGAACTACATTTGCTAATACTAAGAAGCTGTTACCTCAAAACACAATTAATGGATCCAGCAGATGGAGAATACCTAAATGGTGGTATAATGTGACACCAATAGAAACCAAGCCTGCAAAGATCATAAAGGTATCAAATACTCCAGAGGAAGGTGGGTGGAGATGAAAGCAAGACTATACTGGGATTCTGAATAAACAACAGCTGAACTGCTATGTGTCTCCTTCACTGCCATCAGGTACCCACATACCTCACCCTAGGAGGGGAAAGGAGACACAGTCTTTGGAGAACTGAATAAGATGTTCCAGACTTAGGGAATGACAAGAAGAGTGGAACTGAAAAGAGGGGTTAAGTAAAAACTAAACAAAATGCAATCCAGCTTTCAAATGCCTATATTCAGTTTATAACTCTCCCCCAAAATATCTGTAGACAGACATATCATCTGCAGTCAAGCTCAAGAACAGAGATGTCTGCTCTCTCAGATTTTTTTTAAATTTATGTATCTGATACAGGGTCTCGTTATGCAGCTCAGACTTGTAATGATTCTCTTGTTTCAGACTCACTTCCCAGCACTGGTATTACAGGGGTGCGCCACCATATCTGGTTTCAGTGGCTTGTATGGCACACCCGGGGCAGGGCTGGTATGGCATGTGGTATTGGGGATTGAGCCCAGATCCTAGTACTTGCCAGGCATTCAGACCACTAAGGTATCTCACTGGCCCAAGCTCTACCAGTTCTGTAGTAATTTACTCTTATATGACTAACAGATAAACCAAACACTGAAGAAAAAGTTTGAACAACAAAATTAAGACAAGAAAATTCAAAGGTAATACATAAAACACAGACTACATAAAACTTTGAAGGACTAAAGGTCAAGATATTACACTCATGTAATAAAAGATTAGAGAACAAGTATTGCTGGGCTTGGTGGTGCATGTCAATAATCCCAGCACTCGGGAGACTGAAGTAGGAAGATAGTTCAAGGCCAACTTGGTGTATATAGGGAAGAACCTTTCTAAAAACAAAAAACGGCCCGATTCACCCCTAAACCAGGATAGTGTGTAGGTCAGTGGTAGAGTGCTTGTCTAATATACATTATGCCCTAGTACAGCAAAATAAAGAGCTATTAAGAAATTAGAGAATAAGTAGAAATGCACAGAAATTAAAAACAGCTGAAATAAAAAAGATTTAAAAGAAAAATCAAGGCTATCTTTTCTAATGGAATGATGAAACCAAGATGGAAACAGAAAAGACACACACACACACACACACACACACACACACACACACACACACTTAATGACTAAAGAATTGCAGTATCAATAATAAAGAACTAAGAAATCTATGGCTGAGAATAGTCCAACATCACAATAAAAATGCACATTTATTTATGCAAACTTGCTAAATATCAGGGATTGAAGAGAAAGATATTACTTAATAAAAAAAGATAAAAGGATCAGATTGGCACTAAACTCCTCAAAAGTACCACTGGAAGCTTGAAGATTATGAAGCAATGCCTTCAAAATGCTAACTGAAAATGATTTTCAACATAATTTTATAACCAGTTTAGCTATCTTCCAATTTTTTTTTTTTTTTTGTGGAACTGGGGATTGAACTCAGGCCCTTGCATTGGCCAGGGAAGTACTTCTTCCACTGAGCCTCTTCCATTGTTTTACAATGAAATAAACATAGATCTGTTAAGTCTCCAAATATTTGTCAATCACACACTCTTTATTAAGAAACTTTTATAAGACATATTCCATGAAATAGAATTAAGAAGAGGAAAAAACTTGGGATCCAGGAGTGAAAGGACTTGTGGGATGACTGAAGGGAAACTCCAGGACTAGAATAGAATCTCAGGCCTAGAGAACAAATGATTTATACTGGAACAGGCAGAAGAAAGGCCCTAACTTTGATGTTTCCAAGAAATAAAAGCAGTAGCTTTAACTGTATAGACTACTTATTAAGTGACACTTTACAAAGGTGATGAGGGCTTGGGACTTAGCCCGTAAGTGAAGGAAATCAAAGCAAATAAAAAAAATAGACTAATTAGATCCTGGGAAAAAGAGAAAAGCTATTTAAGAAATAAAATGTGATGACAGTATACTATTTGTTCAGTAAAATAAAAAAAAAGAAACACTAGAAACAATGTATGAAAGATATTATATACAAAGAAAAAGCATAAGTACTTTTCACCTTCTACCATACAAAAATAAAGGCTGAGGCTAAGATTCCTGCTGGAGACTGAGAACAAATGATTAGCTATTTAGAAGGGCAAGTTCTCCCTTGCTGAGTCTGACCCATTCTAATGGGCTTTTGGATCTGGCTACATGATTGGGTTATATATGGATATTAAGGTAACTTACTTATCACCATCTTAAGGCATTCAGGATTGTCTTGAATAAGTGGTTCAGCTTGTACCGTTTTACTTAAGAAATTCTTTGATATTAGTGGAAACCTGACTTTAGCAAGGATATCAACCATAAATGGCTGGCGATTAGGTTCATCGTATTTCAACCACCTGACTGCAGCATCATAAACCTAAGGGGGAAAAACAGCATAATAAAGTTCTTAGATGGCAGAAACATTCCAGTTACCTATGTTTATTCTCACACTAAGGGGAAAAAAATCTCATAAGGAGACAAGCACTTATTTCTCATATTTTATCAGATACTGCTTTTCAGCATTAAACACACTTGGAGCGATTTGCAAACTGCTCTAGTGGGTCAAGTAGGTGATATGTTTTCAAGCAGTAACTACTTCTACATAGTGTAATGACAGGGAAAATGTTACATTTCTGAGTTTTTTGTTTTTTTTTTTTAATATATTTGGTATAGAGTCTCACTGCACAGCTCCAACTTGTAGTGATGCTCTTGTTTTCAGCCTCTGCAGCACCAGGATTACAGGTGTGCGCCATCATGGCCAGACTTAGTGGCCCTCTCAGCACGCCCAAGGGCGAGGCCAATGTGGCATGTGGTGCCTGGGATCAGATCGCAGGTCCCTGCACTTGCCTGAGTAGGCGCTTAGTCCTCTGAGCTAATTTGCCAGCCCAAATTTATGAGTTTTAAAACAAAGTATTGGGCTGGGGTGATAGCTCAGTAGAATAAGTGCTTGCCTGGCAAGCACAGGGCCCTGAGTTCAATTTCTGGTACTGCCAAAAAACAAAACAAAAAAACATAAAAAAAAAAAACAAAAAAAGAGAAAGTATTGCATCCATTTTGGAAGGATATATACTGTACTGAAAAAAAGTCTCCTGGGGGCTAGGGAAATAGCTCAATAGCATAAGCTCCTGCCTGGCAAGTACAAGATCCTGAGTTCAATCCCCAGTACCACTAAAAAAAAAAAAAAAAAGTCTTTTATTCAGTGGTAGTTTCAATGTATCCTCATTTAATACTAGTAACACGGGTTTTCTAAGAAGTCTTCCAGTCCTATGTTGTGATACTGATGTACTTTCTAAAAACTTTAAGATATATAAATTCTAAACTTAATACAGAATATTTCTGTGACTGTTTTCCTTAATACTCTGTATTCATTTAATTGCACTGAACCAGTCCAAACTCATGAACATAATTTACTTCATAAATCATTACTTTTAATATCCTGAAAACAAATTTATTACTTCATATGCACATATCTGCCATATATATATATATCTGATCTGCTAAATTAATTAATTTTGAGGGGTATTAATAAGGTTCAAGTTTTGATCTTTTTATGAGTTAAAGTTCTATGGCAAATGGTCTTTAAAAGATAGGCTTTTCAGAATTTCATATTTATAGAAAAATTGTAAAGATAGTGTAGAGTTCTCATATACTCTGAATCCAGGTTACACCAGTGTAATGCAATAGTTATAACTAATGAACGAATATTGTTAACAAAGATCCATATATTTTTGAATTTCTTTCATTTTTATCTAATGTTATTTTTCTGTCTCATGATTCCATTAAGGATACCATATTATAATTAGTTTTTTTCTTCTTTTGTATATGAGTCAGCTAATTTTGATCACAGAATTGAGTTTTATGGTTTGACATAGGATCTGGCCATATGGCCCAGGCTGGTCACAAACTCCCAGATTTAAGGGATGGGCTCCATCTCAGTTGGGAATTTAGGCACATGCCATTAGGTATAGTGTATAAAACTGAGCTTTTTGTCTTGACTTAGATCATCCAGCCTAAGGTCTCAGCTTGCATTCTGATACTTTATGCCAATTAGAAGGCAGGGCAAAAGAGCATGGCCTAATGGCAGTGGTGGTGAACTTATGATGTTTGCCCCAGTGGGACGTTTGTATCACTGAAAGCTTACCTAAAAGGTTTGCCATCACTGGCCTAGGGCAAACCTTTTATTTTTAGAACAAAAAGCAACTCAAGGCACAGGATCTGATATTAATGTACTAGTTTCCTACTGCTGCTGTAACAAATTATCACAAACAAAACTTTAAAATACAGAGGAATACGAAGCTGAAAAATAAGAACTAATTGAGTCTACCTATCAAAGTGGCCCTGCTGCTAGCTCCCAAGTGCCTGAAGGGAGCTTAGATTTCTATTTGTCTGACAGCTATGAAGCTTGGAATATAAAACTGGTCACAGTTAGTAAAAACCAAAGTGTCAGCAAGGTTGCCTGGAGGCACTGTGGCTATAGGACAGATAATTTCCTTGCCTTTTGCAGCATCTTGCAGCTGCTGTATTCCTTGGTTTGTGGTCTCTCCTACCTTCAAGGCCATCAATGGCTGGTCAACTCTTTTCATCATAAGGCATCACTTTTCCACATTTTAGGACTAGACCTATATGAATAATTCCTAAGATCCTTAATCACACCCTCAAAGTCCCCTGTACTATATAAGGTAACACAGGTTCTGGGGACATCTCTCAAGTAGCTGAGTCTTGCAAGTATGCTTTACTTCTTTTTCCTTGAAAATAACTCTTGAAATAGTGTTAATTATAAAGATGGTTATAATATAGTTACTGTGATAGTCTTTTTCTTCCCAAGTATCCAAACATCAGGTACAAGGAATACACAGAAATTTGTACTAAGAAAAAAGAGGGAAATTTAGTCACCTGATCCTCTGCTCTCACAGTCAGAGTGTCCTGGTTAAGAAGATGTGTTACTCGCTTGACGTCAAGTTGTAGAAATTCATCAGTTTTGTAAACTTCAGTAAAATGCTGATGAATAAAGTCATCTGCTGTTGCCTTCAATTCAGGACAGTCCAGACACTCTGCAAGCACACTGATACCTAAACATAGAAAGAACACAAAATGGCTTTTAGAAAAACCAAATATATATTAAAGACAAAGCATGACTTCAGAAAATTTGAGTTTTGTAAATCTAGGTCCTTTTAATAATTTGTCTGTTCTTGTGTCATTACGGGACTTATGTTCAACTAGTTTTAATATTGTGTGGGGCAAAGCTCTTTTAATCTTTTTCAAACCTTTCTTTGGTACTGTTCAGGATTTTCTCTAGCAAATAAATTTGGAAATAAGCATAGCTTTAAAAATCCTGAAATAATTTTAATTAGGATTTCACAGAACTTTTGTACCACTGTGGAGACAGTTGACTGCAATGCAGAGAAGCTCTGTTTTAAGAACGTATGTGAGTATTCCAGCACTTTGGGAGCTGAAGTAGGAAGATCACAAGTTTGAAACCAGCCTAGGTTAACTTAGTAAGACCTCGTCTCAAAAAATAAAAGGGCTGGAGACAAAGCATAGTATAAAGGCCCTGGATTTAATCCACAATAACACACACATACAGATATGGAGAGAGAACATGACACAGTACCAAGTTTACTAAGACACAAACTTACTCATGATATTTAGATTGTAAAATGATCTCCAACATACAGTTTCCTTCACATAAGCCCTGTATCAGGTGGTTATCCTATGGCACAGGGACCATAGTGGTCTATTTATAATAACTGAAAGCTTGCTCTAAAATGTTCACCATCATTGCCCTATTCTATTATATTGCCCACGCAGACTTTCCTAGTCTTTTACTTCATGTTTAGGAGGAAGTTTTACCTGTAATTGGCTTTTTATTTTCCATATCAAGAGTCTACATAGGCCAAATCTTGAGCCTTCATTACAGATTTTTTTTTAACGCCAGAAGATAAGATTTTTTTGAACTATTTAAAAATGGTGTTAAAAACAAAAAATCAGGACAGGAAGAATTGAATAAGCAAAGGGAGAAATGAATGTGATAAGAGAAGGATCACATGTGGCGTACAAAGCCTAAACATTTTCATCTAGTTCTTTACAGAAAAACACTGGCAACCCTTCTATATAAACACCAATATTTTTTAGGTAACCCTGTAGCAGGCCACATATATAAGGTGATTTTTTACATCTCAAATTTATATTATTTAATTTTTTTTTTTTTTTTTTTAACATCAACAAGAGGTAATGAGCCAAGTATGGTAATGTATGGCTGTAATCCCATTACTCTGGGAGATTGAGGGAGAAGGATCAAAGTTCAAGGCCTAATGTACAACTTACTGAGACCCTGTCTCAAAAAATAAACAAAGGGCTGCATATGTAGCATGAAGCCTCAACCCCCACTATTAGAGGGAAAAAAAGGAAAAGCAAAAAAGGTAGTAAAATCATAAAAATGTATTGCTATAACTTTGAGTATTTGTTTTCCCTTTAGCTTAGTAACATGAGATTTCTCAACACTGAAACATGGAATTTCTGACTAAAATAAATAGTATTATTTTAATTAATGAGCTTTATTATATTATTATTTTTTTTTTTTGGCAGAACTGAGTATTGAACTTAGGCCCTTGCACTTGCCAGGCAAACACTTATTATACTGAGCCATCTCCCCGGTCTCAATGAGCTTTATGTTTTGAGAATAGTTTTAGTTTAGTATAAATAGTATAACTGGGTATAGAGCCATGCATCCTTTACTCAGTTGAACTTGGGCAAAGTGACAGAGCCCAAGCCCCTTCAACTTTTGTCCTTAGAGAGGAAGAAATAAGAATAATGAAGACCCCTGGGCCACCATGGGTATGTCTAAAATTTTAGGCCAGGATGCCATGCATTCAGTGCCTACACTGCTTTTTTTCCTGGGCCATTTTCTGCACCTTCTTTCCACCTACATGAGAACTGCCTGATCTGAGCATTAACTTTGCCCTTTAAAATTTATTAAAACATTATTACTTTTTCCCCATACCATCCAGTTCACATAAAATATGGAACCCATGGTGAACCAGCCAGGAAGTAGAAAAAAGCAGGGAGATTATCGATACTTCGTCTCAGGCAAACTGAGCCAAAAAACTATTTTCTTTTTTCTGTATTTCTGTCACATTAGTTATCAAAGAGAAGGGAACTGGAGGGTAAAGAAGCCTAGGGTACCCACCCCATGTGTTGGGGGGGGGGGGAAGCATGTGACCTGTATGGTTGCTCAGCTCATAGACCTGCCGTTCCAGGCTATCACAACCTTTCAGGCTCCCAGGGCTGCTTCTTGATCCCTGCCTGTAGTAATTTCTTTCTGGAGCCTTTTGTTTCTCTAATACTAGCTTTCTTCCTCTCTCCATCCTACTTGATTTATTATAATTTTGGCCTCAAGTTTATTTATCTGTCTAAAATGATACATAACCTGTGGTTGCTAAATGACTTTTCTTTGTGAAGCTTTAATTTTCTTTTTGTGGCATGAACTAGCAAAAATGTAGGTAGCTGGGGGATAAAGGAAGGGAGTTAGGGAGGTATGAGGGTGCTACAGAATCTCAAGCTTTAGTGTTTTTGTTCTTTTGGGGGGTCTTTTGAGATAGGGTTTCAAGCTGGCCTCAGACTCACAGCACTTCTCTAGCTCAGACTCCACAGTGCTGTGCCACCATGCCTAGGCTCAAAATCTTGTTTTAAAGTTTGGTCCTATCGGGTTACTGTAGGAGTGAGGTCAAAAAATCCCACCTCTCTTAGGCTCATAGCAGCTCAGACAGCCTTCCAGGCTTCATCTTTTTTCTCTAGGGACATGTCCTAACAACAGTTCTTAAGACTGCCACCTACTGATTCCTTACCCATTTGACTTTCCTTAGCCCCTTTGCAAATAAGCAAGCTCCAACTGCCTTACTTTCCCAGATAATGGTGTTATAGCTAAAGAGTGGTTGTCAAATGCACTCACTTCTGCCAGCCAGAGTTCCTAAGAGGCACCAATGCAGGAAAATTAACTGAGTTTCATGGAGGTTTCTCAGTGGGGAAGCACTTACTACTCTTCCTTAGGCACTGTATACTATAACATCAAGTGATTTTATAACTGAGTAGAGGCGTCCAACCAGTAGGCCATTCTAGCTCTGGACTCCCTATCTGGGATATAGAAGATTCAAAAATCCAAAGGAGGCAGTACTAGTGCCCACACAAGGCTAGAGACCTCTAGCAATTGAATTCCAAGGAGTTCAGTTTTTCCAGAGCAGACCATAGACTGACTCAGAGAATGCCCTATAAGGTTCCCATAACCTAATCCCAACCAGTTTAGCTTTATCAGTATGCCCTGGGGATGAACAGGTTAGAAACAGACCCAGGAAATGGCATATAAGGTTCCCATGACCTAATCTTTATTTTCCTGCCCACAAATGCATCATGGGACATGCCTCATCCATTCCACCTGACTCCCTAGAAGAGATGGAGAACACAGCGATGCCTGTGCCCAAGTCTTCATAGCCCTCTACCAAAAGTGCAATCTCTTCTATAAAATCCCTCAAGAGCTAACACTGATGAGGACTTCCTCTCATCAGCACCCCCTAACTCCCTTTCATGCTACCACTATACAATCCTGCAGTCAGTGCCCCCAGCTGATAAAAATAACTTTCTGAGCCCCCATCACCACTATGTCTCGGTCCATCTATCTTAAAGGGCCAGAAGATGGAACTCAACATCTAAGTTTGTCAACATTTTACTTCTTCGGGAAGTGGTAGGTATACCATTCAAGTTCAGGTACCTTTTCAAGTCAGGCAAATTTGACAATGCAAAGAGAAACTAGGTAAGTTTTCTGAGGACCCTGAAAGTCTGCTGACAGATTCTCTGCCCTAACAATAACTTCTGATCTGACTGAAAAAGATGTCCAATTCATCCTGGTTTCTTATTGCACAACAATGTAAAGAATAAAGATTGTAAGAGCTGCAAGACAGGCTAATGATGAGATCTCTGCAACTATTACTGGTGGTGATCAGCCAACTGACACATTATTTGGACCCCAAAAAGGGCCCAGTGAGCCCCTACACTAGGGGTAGAGAAACCAAATGGAGGTTATACCACCAGTTCATCTTAGTAGTGATGTCCCAGGGCACGCCTAAGCCTGATTATCAGGGCTCTGATGAAAATCCAGCTACTTTCTAGCACCAGCTTTCAGAGGTACACCATAAATACAACAATTTACACCTGGAGTCTAGAGAAGACCAAATTATCCTGCAATAGTATTTTATTAGCCAGTCTGTTCCAGATATTATGAAGAAACTCTAGAAACTTCAATAAAGTCCATAAACTGGGATAAGTCAATTGGTTGATGTACACTAGTCTTTTTAACAACCATGATAAAGTAGAGGACAAATCAGAGTTCAATAAGGAAAAAGTTACGCTACCTCTAATGGATAAGGCTCATGATAAAGCCCACAACACCAAGGGAAACTAAACTACTGATCCAAGAGTGATGGAGGCAAGTCTCAGTGCTTCAAATGCAAGCAATCAGGGCACTGGACAAAAGAGTGTCCTAAAAAGCCACCACGTCTTTGCTGGGCCTGTCTGAACAAAGATGAAGACCCCTGGCATCAGAGGGGTACCACCCTTCTTCCTAGAAGGGGATTAAGTTACCTGCCATTATGCTGGCCAGGGAAAATGCCTGGACAGTGACTGACTGACATCAGAGGCAGCCTGCAGGCAAGCAAATTACCTTTCTTTGCAATACAGGGGCACTTGAATTCTAATCTTGTATGGGGATGAATTATTGTCCTGCTCCTCAGCTGTTGTGAGCCTTAAAGGAGTTAATTGCTTAGCTTGCTTTATGCCCACTCTGAATTGCTGGTTGGGAAATTTCTTTTTCTAAACTGCCTTCCTGATAATGCCACAGTGCCCAATCCTTGTAATTAAAAGAGATTTACTTTTCCTACTCACGGCTACTCTGTCATTTAAACCTTGAGAATCTGTGCCCTAGCTGCCAACAACTTGGCCAACCTGGCTTCAATGGCCAGATTCCTCTGGAAAGAGTTGATTCCTAAGCATCCCCAAAAGGCTGCCGAGGCCATTTCAGTAATCAATCAGCTGAAGATCCTAATTTATACCCTTATAGAAGGCGTTATTAGTGTAAAAGAGAAGTTAGGTGGGAGGTAAAGCTAATTATTGACAATTCTTTGGCTATAGGGCTGCTAGTGCCATGCCAGTTCCCATGCAATGCAATCATCTTACTAATAAGTCAAGGCATCAGGAGATTGTCACCTGGTATAAGATCTTAGAATCATCAATGAGCAGTAATGCCTAGCTACCCCTTAGTAGATCCATAAACCCTCCTTGCACAGATTCCAGGACACACTAGTAATTGGTTCTCTGAACTTGATTTAAAAAATGCCTTATTTTTCTATTCCTATGGTCCTTTTGGTATTTGTTAAATTCACCTGTTCAGAGTAAAAAGCAAGCTGAGGCACCAGGAAACAATACAAACCTTGTACACCTGCAAACGGGTGTGTGTGTGTGTGTGGCCTCAAGTTTCTTTTTGAAAAGAAAACAATCTGTTGATCCAGATTAACTAACTTGTTTTGTTTCCTCTAAGTAAAAAGGAAAAGCAGCCACATTGTGGAGATAAGGTCCCTCTCCCTGTGTATTATATAGCTAGTTTTGCTAATCTTTTGCTACTCACCACTCACACTTGAGGTTGTACCCCAAGTTACAAAATGACCTCTTTTGACCTGCTTTCCTTGGGATCCTCTTAGCTCAAAAACTGTCTCTAATCTTTTCTCATTAAAATGAAAAAAAAAAAAAAAAGTCGTTAGAAGAGATAATAGGCAGTCATTACTTAAACAAAATCTTGAACAACAACTTAATAGCCTATCAGTGATGGTGAAACCTACAGTACATGTGCCCAGCCAGCTATCTGTATCACTGAAAGCTCTAAAATGTTTGCTATGACAGGCCTAGGTAAACTTGCCCAGGTATTGCCTCCAAAGTCAAGTAGATTCACTAGCAGTGGTGGTATACAAAAGAGTAGGGGACTAGATCTTTTAGCTGCTGTAAGGAGGGATGTATGTTTCTAAAAGAAGAATTTAGACAATCTCCTGATGCACATTCAACACCTCTGTAGTTTTTAATCCTTCCTTTCTTGTCCATTTTCCTTTTGGCTGTTTTCCTTTCTGCAGACATGAGCTTACTCACTCTAGAAGTGGTACTTTACACTTTAACTCCCCTGTCAATCAGCCTTAAATAGTGAGATATACAACACATGAGCCAGGTGATCATACTTCTACGATCCAACAGGAATAACCTGAGTCATGGGCATCCTGGTTACTTCCTAGGACTGGGCCTTTAATGTCTTACTATTTAAACTATACATAACTTGTTTAGTGAAACTCTGTGGTTGCTGAATAGCTGTTAAACTATCAATAACTGCCTGAGCCAAGGACCAAAACCTGCTTTCGTAGCTGTGGCTTTTATCAGTAAATCCTTGGAAGTAGAGTATAAATCCTCCCTTAACCTCAAGATCAGGCAGGGTAAACGTTCCTTGGACTCATTACAGGTAGGGCAAGTGCCCAAATCATCCAGCAGTAGTTACAGAAGATGGACATTCCATCTTCTGCAAACCTTAAAAAGATTGCTAGGACCAGGTTTTTCTAGTTAAACTGGGGCTGTGGGATCATTCCTCCTCCACCCCCCTGAATTTGGGCATAACTCCAGCAGCAACTCCCTCTGACCTTTGTGGTAAGGGAGGCAGAAAGAAAAACAACAAAGACCCTTGGGTCCCACCATGGAAATTCCTAAAATTCCAATTCAGGAGGCCAACAGGCTAGAGCAGCTGCACATTCAACACCTCTGTAGTTTTTAATCCTTCCTTTCTTGTCCATTTTCCTTTTGGCCTCTGCTGTTTTCCTTTCTGCAGACATGAGCTTACTCACTCTAGGAGTGCAACCCTACACTTTAAACTATTAAATGCTGTTGCTTTTCCCATACTGTTGTGCGTAACATCCAGTTCTTTTGTTCACTGCCCACAAGAATCTGGAAACCCATGTCCAGATAACAGATTCACAACAAAATTGAGGAAAGTAGAGTTCCCTTAAGGTCTTGATGCAACACACACAATCTCTTCCACTATCACTACCCAGCACCATAGGAGAAAAAAAATTCACTTCAGAATTTAATTTGGTTTGTAAAAAGCATTTCACAAACATCCAAATAAATGCTTCTAAATGCAAGTACTTAAAGTTTTATTGTGTCTGCAAACACACATTTTCTTTGTTCAACTCTGGCATTATGGTAATCCTAAACCTAGTTAAATGAATGGCAAGGGAAGTTTTTAATGCTCCCTGCTGAGTTAGAACAATTTATACAGTAATATAAACTGTTCCTTGGAAGCTTTGTACAATTAACCTATGATGTCATCAGGTCTGAAGTATTATTTGAGAACACATTTTTCACCTTTCCAATTCTTTTATGTAACTGGTTTCAGTTTGTCTGCCTTTGAAGACAATTTCTTATATAGTTCTTTGAAATAATTAGCTTTTCTTTTTTGTCCAAGCCCAAAATCTATTAGTTTTACTTTTCCTTCATTATTTATGCCTTAAAGAGTATTTACAAACATGCACAAATACAATTTTAATTAAAAAATAATTGTTTGAATATTTCTCTACCTCTTTGGGCAGAATCCTTAATTAAGCAGCAATAAAATGAATGTATTTGAAAAACATTTTAAGACTATAACTTGTCTTCTATAAGATATTTTGGCAGAGGAGATGGCTCAGTAGAATAAGCGCTTCCCTGGCAGGCCCAAGGGCCTGAGTTCAACACCCAGTTCTGCCAAGAAAAAAAAAGAAATTGTTAGTAGATTCTAGAGCCGGGCGTGGTGGCGCAGGCCTGTAATCCCAGCACTCGGGAGGCTGAGGCAGGAGGATTGTTGTGAGTTCGAGACCAGCCTGAGCTACAAAGCGAGCTTAAGGCCAGCCTGAACTGCATAGTGAGACCCTGTCTCAAAAAGACAAAAAAAAAAAAAAAAAAAGATATTTTGGTTACATTCCAAAAGTTCTGATTTATTATGTACTATCATGTTTATGTAGTTTTACTTTTTCATTATTTATACCTTAAAGAATATTTTTACAAATATGTACAAATAAAATTTTAATATAAAAAAGTTTAATCATTGTTTATTTTTTTTCCTTAATTAAGCAATAAAAATGAACTTATTTGAAATATATCAGTTACATTTCAAAACTTTTCATTTGCTGTGTACTATCATGTTTTTCTGTTAGCCTATAAGTTTATTTTAAATATCCTTTTATGCACTACAAAATAATTCTTTGGTTAAATTTCCAAGTGCTGAAAAAATGCTGGAGGAAATGTATATCTTTATGTGGTTTTTAACTTTAGTGCACTGTAAATAGGGGGTGGGGCCTGTGGCTCTTCTTTTTTAGTTCCTCTGTATTTTCTGTTCCTGGTAACCAAAATTTATAAACATTCTAAGGGATTTGTAAAGCAATTTGAGTACTCTCTGACCACTGGGTGAAACTTTTTTTTTTTTTTTTTAATGTGTTTAGTACAGGGTCTAACTACACAAATCGGACTGTTTTCAGCCTCCCAAGCACTGGGATTACAGGTGCATGCCATCACAACCAGTCTGAAACATCTTGTGAAATTTAAACAAGCTGATATTATTCAAGTTTTTTTCTAAGCCTGACTTCTGAGATTTCTGGGCAATTCTATGAGTTACCCATTAGGCTTTAAATATATTTCCTTTCTATTTAAAACCAGTAAGGTCAGTTTATTTTGCTTGTATCTTAGAAATCTAACTGGTACATCCTCATCTTGAGTTCTTTACCACATAAATGATTTAGTATTTCCTCTAAAACTTTTCTCAAAGGGGAAGTAAGTATACATTGTTTCCTTATAATATCTATCTCAAATGGAGGCTGCTTTAGAACATAATTATTTTCTTCTCCCCTGTAATTTACAAACCTTGTGCTATTATGTTCTACAGATAAAAAAATGTATTACTTCTTGGAATTCTATGGGTCAAACACTGGTGGTTCTGATCTGGGATAGCTTGGCTAATCTCTTGCTTTTAGCTGGTTGTTTGGCCAGAGCTGGGTAGTCTAGACTGGCCTGTTCACTTGCCCAGTTGATCTCATGGGTGTCAGCTATCCCCATGGCCTCTAATCTTTTTTTCCTGGCTGTAGAAGTTCTCCTAAGAACAAAAGAGGCCAAATTCCTTTTTCAATCCTATGCTCTGATTAAATGTGCTAATGGCCCATAGGTAAAACCAAATCACATAGTGACACACATACTACAAGAGGGAATAACAGATTCCACCTCTTTTCTTTCCTTTGCTGAGTATTGAATCAGAAATGCAAGGCCAGTGCTCTACCACAGGGTTATATGCCTAGTTCCCCCAGAGTCTACCTGTTAATGGTAGGAGCTAAAAAGCCCATATTGATAAAGGGTGTATGTATAGGGATAGTAATAGTTTATGGCTTTTTGTTATATTGAATTTTTGATTGTGGTTAAACACACATAACATAAAATTTACCACTGGTAACATTTAGTACATTCACAGTACTGTGCCACCACCATCATCACCTGTTCTAGAATACTTTCATTACTTCAATTATAATTTTTTATATTTGGAGATGAAAAATATCACCAAGATATTTTTAAGGGAAATCTTAGTTCACTAAGCAAGCTTGGCACTCATAACTAAGTCTGGAAGTTAACATTAGGTTTTTAGGGTCTAAATAAGTTTTCTTCTGTTAATCTTTGATTCCTGCATTTCCTCCATCTGTTCCTTCTGGAAATCTGACTTCACACCAGTATTCAGTATTTCTCTTGTCTTTTATTATTTCACTATCTGGCTTTCTTTTCTTTGCATTTTTGTTTCATATCATGAGAAAGTTTCCTTTAGAATCTTCTACAGATTCCTATAGAATCTTCTTTAGCTTGAATTTTAGAAGTATTTATTGTTTCTCCATTTGATTAAATGTAAAAATATAAATTGATGGCCTTTTTTTTGGCTGAACCAGGGATTGAACTCAGGCCCTTGCGCTTGCCAGGAAAGTGCTTATTCCACTGATCCATCTCCCCAGCAAACGTAAAAATATAAAAATCATGGTTTGTTTCTCCTTTCCTCCAAATACATCCTTTTCTATTTTTTTTGGCGGAACCAGGGATTGAACTCAGACGACCCTTGTGCTTGCTAGGGAAGTGCTTATTCCACTGAGCCATCTCCCGGGCCCCACCTTTTCTATTTTTAAGAAAGGAAAGGCCATTTCTTACATTAAATTAGCCCACAGAAGCCATTCATTTTGGGGGTTTTTTGGTTCCCCAACTACTGGATTTCCTTGAACTCTGTATTAGTCTTTTTACCCAATTCAATCAGATTCTATGGATTCTATGGGCAGTGGTAAAAGTCAGATTGTTGGGATTTTGGGGCAACAGAAAATTGAAAGGTGGTGAAAATGAAGACAGGAGTTTTCCAAATGGCCAGTAGTGACAGCCATTCTTGGGGCTACCCAGAAAGCAGGTAGAAACAGTTCCATAGTTACTGAAGCACTGCACTGGGCTCAGCTGCATAGCTGCTGTCTTCATCCTTGGTGTAGCCACAGGACCATACTTGTTTCTTGGTTGCTGAGCTATCAATCTCCTTTGCACAATGTAAATAATGACAGGAAATATATAGGGGCAAAACCCCAAATTTTATTCATTTCAGGCTGCTATGGTATTTTATCCCATCATATCTACACTCTGTTTTCTATTCACTTATCTTTGTACATCAGTTCAGTAGGAAATTTAGAGTGCTAGGGAGTTAGGAAAATATACCTAACCCATCATCTTTCAAAACTTACCTTAAAATAATTCCTTGCTTTATATGCATTGTATGAGAATATTTATGAAGGGAAAATTAAATATCTGAAACATGCAGGTTTTTGATGAAAGGAACCCCAAACTGTAGCCTGGAGAGATGGAATGTCTTCCCAGACTGTCTTTGTTACTTAGATGGGAAAAGGGACTGGCCTATGAAAGCCTCAGGTACTCAGAGTAGGGGCTTTTGAAAGAGGACTAGATGATAGGGCACTATAGATAACTCACTGCTAGGAGAGGTGGTCCCTGGAAGCATGACTGGAAAAATGCACATCTCCTTCTGGCTCCTGCCTTTCCTCTCTGCTTCATAGCTGCCAGACATGAGGAGCTTTTCACCACCCAGGACCCTCCACTATGTTTTCTGTATTTAAACACACTGAACATGGACTGAAACTTTGAAAACTGTGAGCCAAAATAAACCTCTTTCTGTAGCTTCTGTATGTTGGGTATTGTGTCCCAGTAACAAGAGTGTGACTAAGACATACGGGATCTTTTCACTGCCTTTAAAAAACTATCAGTTTAGTCCAATTCTATTTCTGAACACTAGAACAAGTCTTGTTTTTACTCTTTTGGCTGCCTAAATCTTCTCTGAAATTCTTTCCTTTTCACCTGTTTTCCAAGTTCTTTCTCTGTGCTCAAGTCAGTGTGTACAAAGGACAAAGCACAGCCTACAAACAGACACAGAGGCAGTCTGCAAAGTTCTCACGTATCTCTAGGAGCCCTGGCCCAGCCTACGCTTTTGTGTCATCAACACTCCTTAACTTGCTCTTGGGTAAAAAATCTTAGCCTTGACTGGATTCCCAGGCTTCTCTAATTCCCTGGATTCCACTATTTTTTTCCCCTCCTTGCTTTCCAAGCCTTTTCTAAGCTATTTCAAGCTTCTTCCCTTTTTTAAAGCCTTGCAAAGGAGGAAAATGTAATTATGAAGATCTGGATGTTCATTAATTGCCACAAAGATCATGGAAAGAGTATCATACTCCAGAAAATTCTGATACCTTCCTTGATTCTCTCACCATTAAATAAAACATTATTTTATTAATAGTTTCAAAATTAAGAGCAATATCATTTTCTTTATTACCATCTTAATTTAGAAGCAAGGCCTTTTTATGTTTTCTAGTACAAAACAGCATATTTGACAAAATGTGAAAAGGCAGCATAGTATAGCATCTGATTATGTTAATTCCAATTCCTGCTCTGTAATGTACTGGAGGTATTATGTAACCTTAGGCAGGTACACACATGACTTCAGTTTTTTAAAATTAGTAACAGACTTCAGTATATCCTAAGTACTTGAACAAAAATAAACATTCATGTTTATCATACACCTTACCACAAATAAGTACAATCTGTAGTTCTCATCCTTAATACATAAAAATTCATTAAAAAGTCACCTTATATTTTGAAAAGTGTTAATACAGTATTCACTGGATTTGATGGCACCCAAATATCTCTCTCATTAAGATCCTCCTAAATGTTATTCCTAGAAAATGTTCTAGTAGATAACATACTTAAAGTTAAATTAAGATACTTAATTCCATACTTACAAAAAAATGAGAATTTAAAAAAAATACTATAAATCTGGTATTTCTTACCAAGACAATTGGAAGCATCAACTTGTTCTTTCAAAAAATCAACACACATTTTCTTCACAGGCTCAATCTGATATTGGTTTGCTGCATCTAACAAAGACTGAACGTTGTTGCTATTCACAGAAATTCTGCAAGTAAGTTAAAGTGAGTGTTAATGTCCCCAAATTTTTATTATTTAAAAAAGTTACTGTAGAATGTAATATGGTACAGGACTCTCTAATTCTATCCTTACAGTTTTTGTTCTGAAGAATCTGGAGCACACCAACTTGCTACAATAATGCTTTGCTACCACAGCCACTCCTCTTAAATAGAAATGATTCTTCTAAACTTACCTGGCAGTATAAGCAAATTCCACAAGTTGTTCAATAATATCAGGTTCAGCATCTTTGAGTTCTACTTCAAAGGACTTTGATTCAAGCATGTTAGCTACAATGGAAACAGAAATGGCATCAGTAGTACCATAAGTTTAAGTGAGGAACCAGAATATTCCATGGAATGTTAAATACATAGACTAAATTTAGCCTCTTCCAATTCCTAAAATAGTTTAGTAGCATTCTTAGGTTGTTAGGAGCAAAATGATTGGAGTAAACCTATGAGAACACTGACAGTCATGCAGTCACCTATTGCTTGCCAGGCTCTCACTCCTAAACATTCTGATGGGGAGTGAGAACATCAAAGGGAAAAATGGAGACAAATATGTTACTTACTCTGATTAAGATTATAAAACTGTACTAGGTAAAAGAACCAGGACTTTGAATCATTTCTCAATCCAAATATAAGGTTCTTTTCACAATAATAGCTATATTTCATCCTTCACCTTCTTTTAGTATACCATCCTGAACAATATGCTTCTCTGCCTTTTCACCTGAGGTTAAAAGGAAAAAAACCCACAGGAATTCAAGTAGAAGGTATATTTTCATCACCAAAGGTACTAGGCCCTTAATGCTAATGAAAGAACTTTTTTTTCCTTTGCCCAGTCATCACTTGACCACTTTATTGTTCTACAGCCTCAAGTTTTAAAATCTAGTAAAAACAACATATATTAGAGCTCATCTAATTCTCAAAAAATGTCAGGCTTTATAATAACATACTTACTTGTGAACATTAAGTTAAAAAAATGACTGGCTGCAGCAAGGACAACACGATGAGCAGGTATTTTTCTCTCTTGGACCATGAGGATCACATCACACAGCGTTTTCTAATGAAAAGAAAATGCATTAAATTAAAAGGGGCTTACTAGGCTACCTCAGCAATGTATAAACAAGTGCTCACCAAATGCCTTATCTGTGTTCCACTGAAATCAATTCTTGTTCTAGCACAGAATTTATTTAAGATATTCAGAAAAGACTTTAAGAGTTGCTATCACATAGTATCAAAATTTGACATTGAGTAAAGAGGAAAAAAATCTTTATAATCACCAAGAAGGAAGTTTATTAATCATTCAAGGAAGGCAGGATTTTATTTATCCTGACAAAAATCTCAAGATAGTTCTCATAACAAGTTCTTCTGGGAGAAATTAAGTGACACAATGTCAATGCCTTAGTGATTTTTCAAATACAGCAATCTTTTGATATAATTTTCCTTAATTATCCTTGATAAAATCCAGAATACAAACTGTACCTCCCAAGAAGGTATCTTTCATAGACCTAACTTGAAATAAAAGTATAGATACACAGAGAATATGAACCAAATGTCCCCTTGGCAATCTTTCCTTAAATAACTCTTCTCTCAAACATACTTCTGATAGAAACTGGCTAGCAGCCAGTTTTGCATATTGATGTCTGATTACAGTCAAAACAGTGTCACGCTATAGGCTACCGGAGAGAAGGCAGATCTAGAGTAAACAATTAAAATGTTAGAAAAAAAACTAATAAAAAATTAAGACTTACTATACCTTTTATAGATGATTTTCAAGGAAGAATAAATGCCCTTTTCAAAAATCAAAATTTCAATTTCTTAATGGAGCTAATATAACAATGTATAGGTTAGGTGGCTATAGAAACTGGTGTCCATAACGCATTGAACTGGGAATATGAGTATCAATATACTTGAGTAACAAACAAAAACTTATTGTTACTATAGTGAATAGTGGACTCGTAGCTTATAAAATATGGCCCAAGGTATTGAGTTCGATCTCTGGTACCAAAAATAAGATGGTAATACTTAAGATTAAAACCAGAAGTAGGCCCCAAATAACAAGCTAAAAGATACATAAAGTATCATTTTTAAAGCTTAGTTGAAGATCTTAAAGAATAATGTCTATAGCTTAGAACAGTGATGACCAACATTTTAGAGCTTTTGATGATAACAGCCAGCTGCAGCACATATGCTGTAGGTTCGCTACCATGGGATTGGGCTAGGTATTATGTGCAGAATGTAATAGCTTAAAATTATGTTGCTAATAAAACTTCCAGAGTACAATGAGTTTGTAAACTTTAATTTTTTTTTAAATTGGGAAAGGCTGCAAAGTAGTCTCTCAGAATATTTTGTCATACAGCATACCAAAAAATATAAAGTAGCAAGACCTTTATATTTTTTGGTTATCATCATCAAGTTGTTAAGAAAGAGCCAGACCCAGGGAGAGTACCAGAGCAGCTGCTGAGAAACAGAAAATGGATTAGACTAATGGAGCTAGAAAGGGAAAATGGCCAGAACAATATGCAAATAAGATCAGACCACATCACACAGTTCTTTTGGGGAAGAATCTACAGCTATTGATGGGAACTTACAGAAAACAGGGGCTGAATCTAAATAGAGCAAAAACATTTCTAAGACACATTCAGAAATCGGGTTTGTAAGATAAAGGAATTTACAATCACTCAAGAATTTGGAGAAATGGGGCCGGGAAGATGGCTCAGTGGAATAAGCGCTTCTCTGACAAGTGCAAGGGCCTGTGTTCAATCCCTGGTTCTGAAAAAAAAAAAAAAAAAAAAAATTTGGAGAAATGTTATTATATGGCAAATGAATTTTGATTTAAAATTAATCTGCATCTGGATATTAATGTTGCATGTATGGAGACAAAGTGGGAAGAGCTATTTGTGTCCAAATGATTATTTATTTGCATATACGTACTAGAATTGACTAATAGTTTCCAACAAGAGATGCAACTGACCTAGAAAGAGTGACTCTTTCCTGTTACTAAATAGCTAAGGAAGAAGCATATCCAGACAATGAGAAAAGACAAGAGATCCAAAGAAAATAGGACAGGTAAGAAGTTCTAGATGAATTGAAGAATGAGAAACTTAAAACAAAACAAAACAAAGTTTTGAATAATACATATTAGACAAAAAAGAAAACATAACAATGAAATTGTGATTCATGTTAACAGGAGAGTTCCAATGATACAATGCATATTTCTGTCTTCATAGTAGTTATTCAGAGTAAAAGATATAGTCATAATATCTTGTCTAAACAATATTGGCACAAAACTTTCTTTTCAATGAACTAAGAGAAACTAGTTGTATAACTCTTACTGTACATATACGTATTTTTTTCTTTCTTCCTTTCTCCTTCCATATTTTTCTTTTGAAAGTTTCACAATATTTACTGTACATTTCAGATCTTATTTACACATTCAGCTGTTCACACTAGTGAGATAATATGATGTTTACACATGTGGGTCTGATTCATTTCACTTATGAGTATGATCTCTACTGGTTAAACTTAAGCAAAATTACCTTATAATTCTTCTGTTTGTGCTCCCTGTTTTATATTTGCTTTTTTTTTATTCTGAATTTTTTGAATCTTTAGTCACACAGATTTTGTACTGAGTACTATGGTTTGAATATTCCCTCCAAATCTGTTGAAATTTAATTTCTACTGTGATGGTATTAATATGTGGAAACTCTGAGACATGATTAGGTCATGAAGGCTCTCTCATGAGTGGATCAATGCTTGTGATGGCTAATCTTTGGCTGTTAACTTGATTGGTCTCAGAGATGCCTAGGAGATTTGTAAAGCACACTTTTAAATATTTGGGGTGCCATGGATACTTCTTGGGGACTGTATCTGCTCTCCAGCCTCTTTCTTTAGCTCTTGTGCTTTTCTTTGCTCCCATATGCCACAAATTGAGGAATATTCTTCCCTTGACCTTTGGAGTGTACATCTTGCCACTATGTGCCCCAGATGTCATCAGATATGGAGTACAGGGCAAATTATTTTCCCTGTGAAGTTTCAGTCTTGCTTTGGTCTGATTTTTTTCTATCCTTTGAGTCTTCCTTTTGGAATGAAAATGCTTCCTTTTGGAATGAAAATATATCCTGGGAATGCCCAAATTGCTTTTTGATTTGTAAAGGGGCCCGGGACTTTGCTTTTGGACTTCTGACACTTTATGGAAAAAAAATCAGTACTTTCATTTGTTTGCAGGATAGTTACATCACATTAGGTAGAATTATTACCTTGTTATTATCTCAACTTGAACATTATGTAGAGATTAAGGAGATGTATTTGGGTGTAAAGTTGAAAAAGTATAGACCTGTGGTGAATAATCTAGGTTATGAATTTGACTGGCTTGAGAGGTACCTAGTAGATTAGTAAAGTACACTGCTATGTATGTCTGAGTATCAGGGATGTAACCTTGGGACTGTATCTGTTCCCTGGGCATTTTCTCTTTGTCTCTTACTCTGGTCTCTGCTTCCCAGACGCCATGAGTTGACAAACTTTTATCCACCTTATCCTTTCAACCTGTTCCTGCTTTGCAGCCAGCCAACTATGAACTAGAACTTCTGAAAACATGAGCCAAAACCAAACCACTCTTTTAAATTGTATATATCAGGGGCCAGGGAGATGGCTCAGTGGAGTAAGCACTTCCCTGACAAGCACAAGGCCTGAGTTCAATCCCTAGTTCTACAAAAAAAAAAAAAAAAAAAAAAAAAAAAAAAAAAAAAAAAAAAAAAAAAAAAAAAAAAAAAAAAAAAAAAAAAAAAAAAAAAAAAA